>VXBX01008125.1:242965-315339 GCA_013400415.1 Scytalopus superciliaris
CACACCTCCACAGAAGACAGGCTTTTCTCCGACTGAGCCCAGGAGCAGCAATTGGAGTTCTGTCTTTGAAACACCTTGGAAGCTGTCAGCATCAGCTCTCTGACCTACAAGACCTGAATAGAAATCAGACAAAGGTTAGAGGAGGAAGTTTTTTAACTGGAGTCACAGTTATGAATTTGACTAATTTTAAGATGGATCTGGAGAAATTGATCTGTGAGAGCAACCAGCAATCCAGAGTAATTTTCTGCTTTCTAGTTTTGTTATCAGAGGAACTCCTGATTTACACCAGAATGAGAAGTCACACTTGGGCAGAGAACAGACAGTTCAACAGGATACTCAAGCTGCAGAAAGACAGGAGGGAGAGAGGAAGGCTAAAGGACAGCCTTGCAGAAGAAAGCCCACAAACACTGTGGCTGGCAATTTGTTGGGCATCCAGGCTTTGACCATCAAAGCAATTGAGGCAGCTCCCCACAGACACCTGCTTGTTTCAGCAGGAGGCTGAACAGGCATTGGGCTGATCAGCATTTTGAGGGGTCTGGACTTCATCACTTTATGCCTAAATCCCAATTTCCCATCTTGTAGCAAGATGGGAGGAATCTGGTCACTGATGATAAGCCAAAAAGAAAAGCACAGTAACACTCAGTAGAGCATATACACAAGTCCTCAAGGCAGAATTCCTGTTGTGATGAGCATCATAATACCAAAATTAATTTAGCCATCTTTCAATTATATATTTTTTGTTTTTCTTTCCCCTCAAGTCACCACTCTCACTAGGCATGAGTACTCACTGAAAAGTGAGGACAAGTAGTAAATAAAATGCAATGAAAGCTATTTTACATCTCTTTTCATCCCCTCAATGCAACTCCCTCAACCTTAAAATTCAGGGGAATAAAGACCAGGTTTTCTATGCAGACAATGAAAAGTATATGCATTAAATGTCAATTCTATAGGAAAGATGAGACTGAAAGAAAGAAATCCATAAAAGGAAATACAACACATTCTTCCACCCTCTACCCCAACAAATCCAATTAAACTTGCCAAGATACACACACAGGCCGTCAATCATTCCAGGTCCTATCCGCCCTATCAATATTTCAGCAGCATTTCAGTCTCTTGCTTTCCAGGACTATGCACACTCCACACAGCATGAACTTATTGTTCTCCATGCTCCTTCCTTGCCCCTCTTAATCAGTCATAACAAGCCACATTCATTTCTTTCCTGCACCTTAAGCTACACCAAATCAGCTGGTTAGCTGGCACAGCAGAGCTTCTTTGTGCTCCATTGATGATTTGGGGCTTCATTGGTTGTTGGGGTTTTTTTTGCGATTTACTTGTCTGTGGGTTTATTTGTTTTTTGCTTTGTTTTGTTTTTTTAAAGGGTGAAATGCAGGGTGCAAAACATGGCTGTTTATATACAAAATGACACCCATGTCCTGAACTGCTCCAGTACTGAGTGGATTCCAAGATTGAAGGTGTGTTCCTGCTCCCTAGGACATTTTTATTTTTTCTTTTTTTCAGAAAGGCCTGAAGAGCTGACATTGCAGCCTCATGTCCATACAACACAGCTGGTGGCACAAAAATACACTGGTAAGCACTGTATTTGCTGGCTCAGTCACCAGACAATAGTGACCATTCATGCAACTTGATATATCTGACTCTGAATAGATCTGACTAGATCCTAGTGATCAGCCTTTACTGTTCCTTGAATCTAAACAGAAACTGGAAAAAGTTAAAACTTTCCTTTCTTTTGCAAGTCAGAGTCTTTAGGTTTCTGGAATCACAGCCTTCCACCTGCTGAGGTCTAATTTCTGGGTCTAAAAATGTGCTTCAGTCTTCAAATCTCACCATGTATTTTCAAACATGCTGCTAAAAAGTGTCTTTCTATATGACCAACCTAACCCCCAATGAAATTTCAGTCTGTCACTGCACAAAATGTGAATTCTAAAATTATAAATCTTCTCATAATATCACTTTAAAAAATCAGAGATAAAGACTCATGGTCTAAATGTAACTATTACAAAGAATGAATTTAAACACTGACTTTGCACCTTCAGTTTCATTTAAACATTAGGGAATGCTGAGCTGCCAATAGCAGGAGAGAGTTCATCTGGACAGCATGAGTTCATCTCCCTTCATGGTGAGACCTGACAAGTACCTCCCCTTGGAGGATCTTGTTCTGCTTCCTCATGCTGAGAACTAGCACAGTGTCCTCTGGGGTCCACAGAAAAACATGCTTGATCATGTCTTGAAAGTGCAGGCCAGGCCAACTATACATAGTGTAGTACAGCATCCTCTGACAACAGACACACTGCTAATCATTTGAGAGTGAGCTGTGACTAACAGATCTGCATAAATAGACAGGCTTGTTATTCAGATATTTCACTGCCTCTTTTCAGCAGTCTTGCTGGAGATGTACACTTTAGAGAACCCCAAATCCCTCATCTAAAAGGGAGTTCTCCAGTTTAGAGCTCCTTTGAAGCAATGCTTCCCAAAAGCATGAAGGGAGCTGTGTAAACTTGAATCCAGAGCAAAAAAGGAAAAACCTTACTCTGCAAAGTTACAGCTTTAACATAGTCCTCAAAGTTTTGAAGACAAACATCCCTGAAGGTGCTGTCCAAAAACTCTTTCCTGACTCTTAGTGTTTTATACTTTTCAACTCTTTGAGAAACTTTCTTGCACAAGGGAGAAATCCAGACTTCGAGGTGATAGAGGAAGAAAAGGGGGAAGAGAGGAAATCATTGCACCCCTGGGCAATTATGTACCTTGCAAATAATTAGTGTTTACTCACATTTGTAGCAAGGTTATCTGCCAAATAAAAACACTGCTTGCTATGATAGCAAAGAAGAACCAAAGCCAAAGGGAACTTCTGAATGAGTCACAAACAGAATTGGCCATAGACCACCTGGAAAATATTGACTGCAATGTCACCGGTTTCCTGTATTTGGTGAGCAATGTGTGATTTCCAAATAAATTGGAAAATGACTTTGTGACAAAAAGAAGTCACAGTTGTGCAGGCATATAGTCTTGAGTGCCAACTGCTCCCCAGTAACATGAACCCAGCTGACTTGGGGATTGCCTGGAGGCCTCCAGGGCAGCAACAAACATGGCATCAAATGACTCCAGCACAGCCTTTTCGGAGAAAGAGGTTTGACACAGAATGATGCTGTGAGTCACCCTGTGGATACTTTTATGTGCAGTGTTTGTGGGCAGCCAGTGCAAAAAAAAAGAGCTAAAGAGCATTCAAGAATGTAACTGGCAAGGTGCTGACATGTGATCCTAATAACAAAATTAGAGTTTTTCTCTGCCGTGGTTTTGGTAAGTGGTCACTTGCTGCAATGTGTGGAATTTCTTTAGAGTGCTGCATCTTGTCCACTGTTCTTGGGAACACAGTGGGTAATTCTCCAATGGTATGATTAATTAAAATAGCTACCACATGTTTATCTGTGTTTATCTGATGGTAGAAACCATGTGTACACACGCAGCAATTCTGACCTTAATTGAAAACCAGGCCACTTGCTTTCTACTGCAGTAGTGATGTTAAGAGGTAAAAATCACAGCTCAAAGAAGTAAAGCTCCCTCCGCTTATCCTGGAAGGGAAAGTGAGTAGTGAAGTACTCAGCAGGACAGATCTGGCCTTGCAGGAATCTTGCATTCTAATATTTGTTATAATGCCTGCTCATAGAATGTGGAGAGAGTAAGGCAACCAAAAAGGGTTGCCTAAAGCCAGCACCCTGAAGAGGGAGCAAATTAAGCTGGGCAGCAGGGAGTTCAGAGGAGGCTGTATCTTCTGACTTCCCATTCCTCTTCGCAATTTAGAAATACATCTTTCCAGACCTTGATAGCTTGCATTTAAAAAACTCACAGCCTTGAAAATGAAGCAGTGGTCTTTTCTAACATGCTAGAAGAGTATGTGCTCTGTTTTAATCCATCAACCTAGGTTTCAGGTCCTAGACATTGAACTTGTCTTCTGAGAAAGCTTATTTATGTTAGTCCAACAAATGAGCACTGTGAGTTTGGGTTGGTTTAGACAAAAGCAAGGCCCTGAATGGCCCAGAAATCCCAATATCAAGCAGCTTTTTCAGTCATTTGATAACATTAATATCCATAGATCTTATGTGTCACTTCAGTGCTGGATGACAGTCAAATGGGTTTTTGAGAATCTAAACAGTTTGTCATTTAGACCACTTGGTGGAATTGCCTTGTCCTCCTGTCATTTCACCTTCCCCAGTGAGCCTCAAAGCTACCATCCTTTCCATGCTTCTCTTCTTTGTGCACTTAACTTTTAACCAGTCAGCCTCCACTGTAAGGTGCCATTTTGAAACTTTGGTCTCAATTGGAATCACTACTAAGTAAACATTTCATGTTCTCCTCAGTCAAAAAAAAGGGAAGATCCTCCCACAGATTTATTCAGATTGTTTTGTGTTCCATCACACCACTCACTACCTGAAAACCCATCCTCATTTCTACAGTTTACAGCAGTCAGAATATGAGAAACACCTGCATGTCTTATGGGGAAGCAGGTAGTTGCCCCTTATTGCTAATGGACTTTGAGTGAATGGGGCAGTGTATTCCTTCCCCAATTATTTAATCAAATTAAAAATTATTGCTAACACAGCACCTGGACAAGCTGCCATCTATCAAAAGAGCAAAACCCCACAATGAATGAACCATTCTCTCCCTTCCTTCCATTTTTTGACACTGTTGTTACAAATTAGGTGCAGTTAGCAGAGTGTACTTCCTGATAGATCATGATCTAGGAATCATATTTGAAGAAGATAATAATTTCAGACTTGAACTTAACTCTATTTTCCCTACAGGTGCTTATGTGGACATGGAACAGAATTGGAATGGTTCATTCAAAAGACAGCAGCCAGATGCAGTCTGTGTCTGACCTTTGCATTAGGTAGGTATTCGGATCAAATTCAGTTTCTGAGCCATCTCTGGCTGGTTCCCTTTCCACAGGTCAACTGATTTTTCAAGAAGGTGTCCTGAGAAAGACTAATATTTTTTTTTAATTATATTTTACATTAGTTTAAAATGTGTTGCTGCTATCATATTATGAAAGACATCTAGGGAAAAGGCCTCCAAACGAGGGACATACCCATCAGCCAAAAGGCTGATATGACTAGGTACCAGTCTCTAGCACAATGTTTTCTGTCAGATTCATAATTTAATGGTTTGTTTTTACTTAAAAACACACAACCCTCCCAGCTACCCCACACCAATCCAAACACTGAATTATGTGAAAAGACCTAGGCTGGGACCTGCATCCTGAATGTATCATTTATATGTAGCATATAAAAATACATATTTCTTAGAGACACATTTTGTGTTAGTTATATTTAAAAGTGCATACACGTACAGTTTTCTGTGACAAAAGACAGAAAAGATCCAGTAAAGGAATCAACACGAACTAGGAAACAGAAATAAACAAAGACTCACCAAGCAACTCAATGCAACAGTAAAGCAGGCATCAGCACTGTAGTCACCTCTTCATGCTAAATTCATCCCAAGCATTCAGGACATTTGTTCCAACATTTTCATGCAGATCTCCTGGATAGATAGCAGCAATGTTCTTCCATAAGCAAGATGAACAAGTCCATATTATGGGAAAATCTTGGCAATCTAACTCCTCCCCAACATGCATATTGACAAGGACAAGGCTGTGCCAGCAAACCTCCTGTGGAGCTCTGAAAGGCTCCTTGCAAAAGGCTATGGGATTATCTTGATAAAAAGGAGAAACAAATGTTTTTTACTCCTCCTAAGAACAAGCTCTCACAGATGAGATTTGAAGGCCAATGGCCCTTGAACAATCCACATTTCAGATTTAGGTGCAGTTTACATGCCAATAGAGGCTAGGGGCTGAATCAGGAACAGCACAGCTGGGAGTTGGCACAGCCCCTGCATCCACACAGTGGGTGCAAACTGCAGTCGGTCCCATAAATGATTGCTCTGCTCCACTAGATCTGTCCCAGGAGTGGTTTCTGCCTTACAGGGGCCAAGGGATTTCTGCTGTGCTGTGAAGGCATGAACCTTTTGGAGGTTGCAGAGACTCTTTTACAGGCAAGTAGAGAATAAGCTCAACTCTACTTGTTCAGGTTGCATCTAGGCAATCAACAGGATCCTACTTAGATTAATTTGAGTGATCTTTTCTTCCTCCCCTAATTAACTTTCTTGACCATAAAATATTAATTAAAAAAAAAAAAATTAAAGCATCATGCTAATATGAAAAAAACCTTGGGATCTATCTACATTTTACATTTCAGATGACCTGAACTCTGCAACCTCTAGATACTAAGCCAGCTTGGTAGAAGTAATTTGTTTCAGTAAAGCGGTTCAGACCATCATGTGCTGGGATTTATCACAGAGGAAAAGGTTTAAGGCTCTCTTGAATTAAAAAGCCCTGAGTCTCAGTTTTTAAAAGAGTATTGTGTTCCCAGGCTGTAACAATAACAGTTTTTACTGCTGAGTGAATCAGCCTTTTGCATTTATAACCAAACTGTGTGTGAAATGAAGCTAAATTTAGGTCTGAAACAAAGGGTGCCCCACAGAATAGAGGGTCAGCTAAAGCATACACTGGATGCCTATGGAGAGGTGGAGCAATGTTTTGATCAAGACAAAGGAGAAAGACTTGGAGGAAATGGGTTCTAATTCCAGCTCATTTCCCATACAACACTGAAAAAATGACCTCCCCTCTTTCTGTCTTTATTTCCCCAGTGGTATCACAGGATGGCTGTGACAAGACCACTTGGGAAGACATTAAGGTCCTGAAATGGCAAGATACTGCTCTTTCAACAGTTACAGATGAGCCCAACTCTGGATGCTTCTCACACACACACACTGCTTTTCATAAAGAAGATATATTAAACATGATCATCATAGATCAAGTGTGTTAATTAAACCTACTGAAGACATTTAACAGTTTTGTCTGAGCTGAAATATGCTGCAGTCTGGCCCTGTCTCCTGGACAGAGGGAGCAGGTCTCAGAGTTTCCATTTCCACAGCTTGCTCACATATATGACAATGTGAGGTGCTAGTTTAGTTAATGCTTTATATGTAATCAGAAATATTTTAGCAGATAAAGTTACAAATTCCAAATGAAGCTACAAATTTCAGGTATAAGATGTAACTTTTGTGACTTTCCATGGTATTTGGATGCTTATATTTCATTTACAATTTTCTTCTTCCAATTTAAACATGAATCCCTTTACAAAGAATGGCCTGAGTGGAACCCTTCCTAATGCTGATTTTTTACTTATGTGAATTAAAGAAATTATCAGTTTCTCATCTCAGAACCATGTCTGTGTAGTTTTGTGAGTGACAGCAGTGTTTAATCATAAAATTCTAGCCAATTAAAATCTTTTCAACAGTTCCTAGCAATGAAGAAAAGGGGAAGGGAAAGGAAGGGTATTAAAATTCCAGCTAATCCCTGCCATACCACAACACACAGTTTGGTTGTCTGTCCTGAAAGACCTATTAATTAGGACTGTTCCTGAGCTTCCACTGAAATCAATGCATGAGAAAGTCATAAATACCACATTTAAGTACCTCAGTCTTGAGGTACTTAGACAGAATGCTCCAAAAGAAAGGACACCAAAGATGCCCATCACACTTCCTAAATATATAGATCAAGTACATTAAAAGAGGTGTAACATCACATAGTTATTAGTTTGGAGTGAAAAGTTGCAATTTTGTTTTAAAAAATGTGTTTTTACTTCTCTGCCAAGAGCAAAAAGCATACCTGAAGACTTTGAAAGAACTAAGTCAAATTGGTGCTGATATCAAGTGTATTTCATATTACTTGTTTGTTCTCTTAAGAACAAACCACACACATCTCTATCTTGGGACAAAAGCAGATTCAGACAATTCTTTAGCAATATTCTGTTCCAAAAGTCACTGCAGACATACACAATCCTTAGTTCTGGGGATGCAATTATATCCTTGCAGAAGTCTTCAACAAAGTACTGAACAAATTCTTTATCAACTCCTTTAGGACTTCTACGTAATGTAAAGTAACATAATACATTCTTATTTAAAGCTGCAAAATCAACACATTCAAAAAATCAATTTTCAAACTACAGAAAAAAATGCATCATATGTGAAAACACTGGCCACAAATATGCCTTTCTATTGCAAAGATATGATCATTGTGACACATGGGTGACATGGGTAGGCCTGACCCATTAACAGGAAAAGGGACTTAAAATGCAGTGGGTGCTGTAAAAGGTAAAAGTTAAAATTTCTACAGCAACACTGACTCTTGACTGTGATGTGTCCTGTATATTTTAGCCAGACAACAGAGAACAGAAAATCCATCTGAACAAATTTTTGTAGAAGAAGGAACATTGATATTCTCCAAATTATGGAAAAGTTATATTTCTCATCCTTAACACTGCTTTATAAAGATAGGAATGGAAAAAAATAAGGGTGCTGGCAGAAGGTAGTGAAAGGATTAATTGTTTCAAACATCACCTGTGCTATGGAGTCAGATACTACCTATTCATCCCCAGCATGAATTATGTCAAGTTTGTGACCTAAACTTGTGCAGTTGCTATGCAGCATCTAGTCACAAGGTCTCCTGTAATCCACACCATTGGCCATTTTACCAGAGATGTGCCATGGTCAGTTTGCTAACATGATAGCTATGTCCCCACACTGGGCAATAAAACTCACATTCGCCAGTAGGACTGGTGAGTTCAGCTCTTGTAAAATAAATTGTTAGAACCTTTTCTCTAAAAGAAAAAAAAAAAAAAAAAAAAAAAAAAAAAAAGAAAAGAAAAAAAAAAGAAAACAAGTTAGTCTATGCTGCCACAACAGGTCTTAATATTTTCTCTTCTCCTTGGTATAAGTCCAACTAGCATTGATGGAATGCACCTGGGTCCTTCATTATACATTACAGTTTTTCATGCTGAAAAGAACATTATTTTTGAAGGAGTAGGGAAGGAGAAAAAGCTGATCTTCCTTCTTGCAAAGAAAGGTTTGATAATTTAATCAAATTGCTAGGGCTGAGCAGACCATGTAGAGAGCCTCCTTGCATATGTATAAATCCTTGGGTTTATTCTTGTCTTTAAGCAATCAGTCCTGTTTGACATATACCTCAGCAGCCAAAATTCTATGTTCTGGTGCAGAATGGAGTAATCATCCTAAAGAGAAATGGGTCATGTCTGGGGAAAAGAAAATATGAACAGAAAGACACTCAAGAATACCCAGATCACCTCTGCAAGCTTGCAGGCTGACAGGACACTTGAGCAAGTAAAAAACCATAGCAAAATATCTGTTAAAACACCAGGTCTTGATGGGTTTTATCATGGAACTTGATCCCATTTCTTCTTTGTTCCCTGTCTCAGGAATGCTTGAAGCATCATCTGTCCACAGTCCGTTGCTGTAACGCATAGGGACAGAAGTATGGCTGTGCTGAGTCAGACCAAGGCCTGTCTTAGCTCCTCAGGCAGTTCTTTGACAAGGGACAATAGCACATGCTTTGGGAGGTGCATAATCACAAGACCAATACAGGTACACACATGCATATGAAAACCTATAAACCATGGTATATTTTCTCAGCCTCACACATACTGGGTTTCAAAGGATTTACAAGCCAGAGGGGTGCTTTGTCTTGCACACCCTTGTAGACAGTTCTGTGAGGCTCTCTTGTGGCCATGTAGGGGCAGCCAGTCCACAGAGAGCCACAACATCCCACAGCACTGAGACCCATAGTGCAACAACACCCATGAGAAGGGAGGAGGAAAGAAGGGCAAGCTGTTGCCTTCAATGAGGACTGAAAAATCATCAAAACCCATCTGTCTCTACCACTGCCCAACCACTGCTAGAATCTGAAGGACTAAATTCCTGCAGAGAGTTTAGATCTCTGTACGCAGCAGGAAGAAAGTCCCTCCTAATCTCCCTAGCAAGAAGCTGCATGGGTGGGGATGAAAAAACCAAACCGTCCAACAACCTATCATGACCTAGCAACCCCAAAAACCAAATAAGGTTTCCTTTATATCCATTGTGACAAGAGCTGTCGAGAAGTGCAAGTAAATTTGTAGATAGCACTTACTAAATATTGAAATCAACTACTCCTGAGTTACCTCAGTGAGGTGGTGCAAAAGGGCAGTTCTAAATAGTGCCATGGGGCACAAGGGACAGAAAAGAGAATGTGCACACAAAAGCTTGTGGAAAGCAGATATAGCACTAGACAAACTGGTATGGATGCTGTTGTCCTGCTCAGGTGACATCAGAGGACTAAGCTAAAGCAAAGCAAGCTCCTCTTTCAAAGGCATGTAGTTCATTCAGTGCAAATGTTAAAAATCACAAACAGAAACCATACTGAGGCTAATGTTTCCACCACCCCTCCTTCTTAATTATCCTTAATTTCTGTTGCAATAGCAAAATTCCAGTAGGAACTCTGGCTACCTGTGCCCTGAGCAGTTCTCAGGAACTAAGTGGGTTTTTCTAACATGTGATTTGAAGGTGACAAAATGCCCCAATGATGAAGTGACATAGGGTAGAGGGACCACCATTTGAAGCATCAGTTGAAAACATTTCTCTCTTAGGGCCTGGTTCTGCAAAACTACCATTGAATCACTTGATCAGTAAGAATCTATTCATAGAAGAATCACCCACTGAGATTAATGCCTGTGCAGGAACCTGAACCATTTTCTAGGACTTAAAAAATTGTTTGTGATGCACTGTGAAAGCTAACACTTAAAGATAATCTTACTGTCATTTCTACAGGCAGCATGTCAAGTCCTGCCCTTAAACATCCAGTCTATGTGCAGTTCAAATCAGTGTGAACTGCAGGCGATCTGTCTCTTCATAACACACTTTCGAAAGAATTAGGTTCAGCCCACATAATACCTAGAGAGGACAAACTTGTTTCACACTTTACAGACCTGCTTTTCCTCCTAAAATGAGCTAACTACTGTTCCAATACCTGTATCAAATGGGAACGCCCAGTCTCAAACTGCACATCCACAGTATTTATTTTCCTTTCTTTGGGACATAGTGTGACAAGGGCTGTGAATTTGATAAACACCTTCAGAACATGTTATGGAATCACTCCTCTTGATCTAAAATGTGAAAACCAAGCATCATCAGTCAACATAAAACACATGTGATACAGCATAGAGCAGAATAAGGGGTCTAGCACAGATGGTATTGTGAGAAATGATTTTCCGTGACAGCCAAGCATGACAATGAACAGAAGACAAATGAATTTCCTGTGCTACATCCATAGAGGTTGCGTGTCCTGTAAAGACCTACATAGAACAAACTGACAAGATCACCTGGAATTACCTAACCTGATTGGCATTATATGTGACAGATAAAACATCTGTGTAGAGAAAATTAAATGTACTTATCCATGACTCAGATAATGGCCAAAACCAGATCAAATAGTGAGAAGTATTCCTCAAAACAATTTTAACAAGTCTTGCAAAGAGGTCTCAATTTATGGTAATGCAGAGACAGAGACCTCAGCACACTTTGTGTTCTACTGATACACATGACATAGTTAATTTAAATGGTCTAGCTGTGTAATGTGCAGAGAAAGGATTGGTGGGTAATTCTGGAAAAAACCCCAAAACATCTGGAAGAGAAACAGAAAAAATAGGAACAATTCAGAATAGCACCTGTCAAGAAAAAAAAATCCATTGTTGATCTTTCGGGAGGAAAAGTACTTTAAACCTCATTGTAATGTTCTCTGTCAGAGAATAAAGTCCTATCATTGGATTTTAAAATGGTGCTTTAAATATAGAAACAAATTGTTCTCCAGAAAACCAAACATTGATTTCAATACATGGTGGTTGTAAACAGCAGGAAAATAGCAGGTATACACATAGGAGAAAATCTAAATTTTGAGTGAGATGCTCAATGAGATTCCACTGACACATTCATTATTGTTAGTAAAACTTCTCAGACTAACCCAGAACTCATAAATTTTCCCAAAGAAAACAAATTATCCCCTGCTCCTTAAGAATTTGTTGCCTGTATCTTAAAATGGTACACAAGGTTGCTTCAATTCTGGTGACAGAAGAGCAGAAATTTTTAAACTCTGCATACAGACAGCAGATTTAGATGGAGGGAAAGAGCACTGCATGGGGAATGGGCTGGTTGGAAAGCACTGAGAGTCTAGATGGAAGATTGCTTTGGTAACAGGGGTGACATAGTAGATGATGGGAAGGTGCTCCAATTAGGGTGTGGGTGTGACAGCATCAGGGTGATGAGAGGAAAATGACTTTACCAGAGATTTTTGAAATGAAGTGGAAGGGAGAAGTCAGTCAGAACAATGCTCGTTATACAGGTTTTGCAGGCAGGCAGCTGAAACACAACTTCCGTAGGAGGCTGCGTGGGAAGGCAGGGACCCACAGAGCCACCAGTCGCCTGAACCCCCTCCAACTGCAAACCCACGAGTCTGCCGAGGCAACCACAAACCACAATTTTGCCTACTGTGGAATCATCATAGTCTGGGAGACAGCATGATTGCAGTGACACTTGGACATCTGCTCCAGCTGCCTCAAAAATCAGCTCTGAGTGGTTTAATCAGAGTCTGCTAACATGGAAATGCAGTTCCCTTCTTGTTAAAAATATCAAAACTAATATGCCATCCTCTCACCTTAGGATGCCTCCTGAAGCTTTTGCTCTTGGTGACTTAGCACCTTCAGCAGGACTAATAGGTACAACCCAGCTACCAGACAAAGTCCTTTAACAGGACCTCCCTCCTTCAGGCAGCAGGCCTCCTTTCATCCACAAGCATGGTACAGCCCCACAGAAATACAGACAAAATACCTCTAATGATGGGTCATTGGCTTCTCAAGGGATACAGCTGTTCCAGGCATTCCTCACTGTGATAGGCCACAGTGTTTAAAAGCTCATCACCTTACCACCTAGTAAGAGATTTCCAACAGGGAACCCCACCTGACAGAACTTCCTGTGGGTTTTGGATTACTTACATTCGTTCGCAGAAAAAACCTCAGCTAAAGCTAGCAAGATGCAGCTAAATCAACTTATACAAGAGTAAACCTATAACTGCATTGGCTAAGCAAAAACTTCCCAGGGATACAGTATTGCTTTTTTCAACACAAGTTTTACATGCTATCTACAATAAATAAAAGACCCCAGTCTCTGGAGAGGGCAATTTAAAAGAGGAGTATCATAAATGATCATAAAGAGGCTTTGATCTTCCCCTCTGGAAAAAATTCTCTCTCTCCACTGACTGTATGAGGAGCCTGGGTAGGCCAGGCAACAAAAGCACAACAGCAGACTCTCTCCTCAGAGAGAGGTATCTGAAAAATCATCATGAGAATTTTCCCAGAGAGGGCAGTCTCAGGACACAGATCAAAATCTGAACAATAATTATGCTTAACTTTCTCCAGTAATTTCTGTGAAACTTTTTAATAGCAAAAGAAAGTAGACAAGAGTTTGTACATTGAGCTACTTCTGTAAATAACATGTAGAGAGAGGAGGGAACCTGGATTAAATTATTAGGAACAATGAAAATTCTTTTTGGGTAAATCTGAAAGGAAAATGTATGCTGTGTTCCACTCGGGAGGATCTGTTTCATGTCACGTATGGCATGAGTTTGCCAGGGCGCTGCTTTACTTTTGTAACAAAATAGCTTTGTGAATATCCTGGTCTCCAAAGGCAAACGTGAGGAGGAACTAGGAATCCTTCAGTTCAGAGCTTAACCCATCTGATCAAACCCATACACTTCTCTTCAGCAGGAGAAAAGTCTTGTCACTGCGTTGTCTCAGACCCTGTACATCCACCTTAATCTTTCTCCTGTTTCATCTTTCCCTGTATTTTTAGTCCAGACAGATCATTCTGTTGTACTTGAAGATTCACACACTCTCACAGAACTGTTTTATTTCACCCCTCGCTCAGCAAGCTGTGCAACAAAAGCCAGAGAAGAAGAGCGAGCTCTGTGTACTGTCAGTGCTACATACTTCTGACTATTATTTCCGCTTGATGGCTTTGGTTTTATCCAAGGATTATTCAGTTTGGGAATAATAGGAGATTTACATGCTTGCACACAGGTCAAATTACAGTCAGAATGCACACGTGTTGCAATTTCTTCACCTGCAGATTATTCCTGGTGACTGTTATTTTAAAGCTTCCCTAACTGGCAGTGGCAGAAATTACTGTTTGAATCCTTCTGTTCGCAGATGGATACTGATGTCCTCCTGGTGTTCCAGCAGGATATTGCTTTGATATTGAATGATAAATTGTTTCAAATAATATCAGATTAGCTTTTCTAAAGAGCAGTTCTTCAACTGGCTGGATAGATCACTCAAACTCGAACCTACTGGAAGTTTTTTCCAAGTAGCTATTTCTTAAACCAAGAGTGTTACCATGTTATTTTGAGTTTTATACCAATTCAAGCAAATTAACATGAACTATAATGCCTTCTCTCTAACCATAGGAACAAAGTGCAAATGCTTAATCATTATTCCTGGTATTCCTAAAGTTTTCATAACCATTTGGAGATATTAAGGAGGAAATAAAAAGAGAGCTATGCTGATTTTTGCTCCACTAAAAAAAAAAAAANAGGGAAAATAAAAACAATGTGAATTTCACCACCCATCCTGTAACAAAGCAGAGAAAGAAGTGACAGTTTTACAACTTCTGAGGAATTACTGTGACTGACTGAAATACAGCTGTGAATTCTGGATGTAAATAATGAGAAGACAATGTAGGAAAAAACTCACTGCCTTATTGATCAAGTTATTAATTTTTAATGGTGATGTACACACAGGCAGGCTAAGGAAGCTTACTGGCACCTAATTTAATTTTCAAGTTTGTCTAAGTTTGCTAGAACCACATAGTACTACCCAGACAATGATGAAAGTAGGCAAAGGACTCCCCATCACTTTTTGGGATTAAGTATCTCCTTAAAAATATTAACAGTCACGTTCAAGCCTAGTGCCCGCAACACCAACAAAACTCTCTGCCTTGGGTTACACAGGCTAAAAATTGCTGATTAAAATAGAGTAGAATGGTCTTTTCCATTCCCTAACATGTAGCAATAACTGTCTGGGTAGAGGAGACAAAACTAATGATAATGGGGTTCCTAAATGCACTTTCCAGGAGCATCAGGATACCAGGCACTCAGCTGCATATCAGCAGGGAGCAACCCCTCAGCTCACTCAGGATCTTGCCACTTTGTTCTTCCTGACCAAAGTATTTTGGTCACAGCATAAAGGTAGGCCTAACCTCTGGAACACTTCCCTCAGCTGTTAACCCCTTATGTAGCTTCCTACATACTAAGGATGCACAACACACACCAAAGAATGTCTTTGGTATAGGAACTTTAAGACAGAGGCTTATTCAGTGACCATAATAGATCAGATGGTTTTTTTGTTTGCTTGATTTTAACAAAGGAGAGCTCCATCATAAATCTTCACTTCAAATTTGATTGCTTTATAATATATCATACTGTGATGTAACTGGCATCTGCACTTGGCTCTTATTAGGTGATACCATATGGTACAATTAGAAGTGGAGACAGAGAGTGCCATTTGAATAAGTTAAACTTCATTCATCTATGATTAAACCATCCTCATTCATCTGCATGCATTCAAGATCGTAGTTTAACTTCTAAAGAGATTCCCATTCAATGCTGCATATATATTTCGTATTTCTGAAATTCTAAATCACTAAGCTGAATGTCTGTTATAACTTCTGTAAGTTGTTTATTTGGTTTCTTACTAAGATGGTTTCACAGTGTGTCACAGCATTATCCAGATCAGGAAGTTGTGTGCAGTTTCCAATACCTTATATTCTCAAAGCAAGCAAGGGCTCTTTTATACACTGCTTGCCTCCCACAGTCTACACAATTGAATTAAACTTTGTCTTGCGGCACCCACATTCTAGCCATGGCACAAAATAAATCTGCAGGTTATCAATAAAGGATTTTTAATTGGCAAGACTGTTTTATTTATTCATGGGAAGATAAGTGAGTCCTAGAATGCCTTCTTTCCCAGAAGGTTAGGGGGTTGCACACAACTCACAAATCTTTCTAGATAATCCTTTAGTTGAACCAGAAATTATATTATGCTTTTGTTCTTTCATGCCTAAAACTGACCAAGCGGGCAGTGATTTATCAAGCCAGTCTTGAGTCTCCTGCCACACAACCCACTTAGTCACAGTAATGGCTATGAAACAGATCATGCATTCTAAGATAGGCTATAATTTGTGTTAAAGAAACTTGTCTGTTTTAATCACCAGATTTAATTTGCACAGCCCTATAAAAGGTTATGAAGTAAAAAGGAACAAAGCAGCTAGACTTAAAGTTGTAATGTTATGTATTATATATACACAAAGAGTGGGAGAAAAAATAGAGAGTTTGGAATACTCACAAAATATAAAAATCAAATGGTTTCACATAATCAAATGTAGGATTCTTCCAGTCTACAGTTCTGAGTCTCTGTTTACAAATAATGGAAGGTAAATTCAATCATATGCCTTTATACACTTCCTCAGTGAAAGACTGAAATTGCAGTCCACTTACAAAGAGATGATGCTTCTCTTCAGGGACTGGGTTTCACACAAAGTACCATGCATTTTTAGATGCTGATTAAGCACATCTTACATTTCAATTTTAGTATCATTGATTTCAACTTATATTCAAGGCTATATGCATTAAAAATTAATTTGTTAGTGTTCAAAAACTGGAATTTTTTTTTTCAGAGAATGCACAAGAAAAGAAATAAATGTCGTTTCTCCAGCTACTTCAAACTATTTGGAATATACCAATTCATTAAAACTTACTTTAGTGATCTATCTGGAAAAGACTGAGACAACTGTAATGTTCCTTTTCATAGGTTAACAATCCAATCTTTTGCTTTGAAACAATGGATAATGGAAGATACTATCTATTATGACCATTGCAGTAAACTGCACCAGCTACTTATTATAGAGATGAAAAAGGAGACAGGAAGAGGCACTTTTGGAAGTTTCTCCACCATAAAGTATACATTGACCTCAAATATCACAATAGATTTATGGTTTTTTTTTTTCCTGTATGAATGTGCAGTTAGGACGAGGGAACATTAAAGGGAAGGAAACAAATGGAAAGGCAGAAAGAGAGTGGAAGAACCAACTGGATCAAAGTGGGAGATGCAAGGGACAGGCATGGCTGAGAGGCAGATGGTGAGGTGAATGGTCAGTGAGATCAGAGCTAGCAGAGGCCGGCACTGGACAGAACAGGCTCAGAGATACAGCCCCAGCCAGAAGCTGACATGCTCATGACCAGGGGATGCTTGCCAGGCTGACTTGGGGCATTTTAAGTGTGAAGAGCACACTTACTTCCTGCCTCTGAAATTGACTACATTTCATCAAATAATTTTAATAGCCAGAATAAAGACTTGCCATCCAAGTTTAATCTTATATAACATTTCCTTGTTCAAGAGAATGAGTGAACTAGATTTAAGTCTCAGTCACACATGTATCAGGCCAGCAGGTCAGGTGGGAATTTCTGTAATTTGCAATTTTGCAGTTACAATATGTGCCTAAGGAAAGGGAGATATTGTAAATATCTGCCCATGCCCACAAGCTCCTTTTGTGATAACCCCAAGAAACTGCCTCAATTACCTCTATTTCAGCTTGTTCTGTAAAGTAATTACAGCAATATTTGCTCTCTCTGAAGGTATTGTGAAGGTATGCTGCAGTTCACAACATAAATTTTGATCCCTAGACTGCAGCTGTTACTTGTTGTAATTATTATTATGCAGCAATTGATTCAGACCTAGAAAGTTTCTGTAAGAAAACTGAGAGACTGGTGAGATATTTTAGTCACCTTTGGAGCATTTGTGAGGGATAGATGCAAGAACAGATCTTTAGAATAGATCTGCATCTATGCAGATCCATTCTATGTGGAAAGAGATGAAGGAAAGGAGGAGTTAGCAGATGAGGCAGCTGTGATCACAGCTCCACATAGAGCACTGACCAATATTATTCATGGCTGACAAAATCCCACTAGACAATACATGCAGAGTCAGGCTTGAACACAGACAGATACACCTGCACCTTCTTAACAGCCACACACTAACATTCTTTTCCTCTTTCATCTCCACTAGTCATTCAACAATGAAGCAATATATAATTTCAATATCTTCAATAGTGCCTACCTTTTAGAAATTGCCCTGCATTCTTCCCACGTTATTTCAAAGTAACACTGAAATGCAGAGATTGCCAGATTGCATTAAATGTTTCTGACAAGATTTACCCTGAATTTTAGACACAGTAATCTTATTTCTTTTAATGATTGATGAGAGCTCACTATTGAAACCTTTAAGTGAGTCAACAGTGCATGCAGCACAGATGAAGTGTTACAAGTACAGAAAAACATAGACCAGAAAAATGGTCTTTAGGCTCCCTATTAAAATATACCCCATTGCACCTGGAGTGGAACAGCACAAAACAACCACCTGAGGCTTTACATAAAGTATTTCTATCACAGGAATTACACAACAAGAAGATGCTGTTATTACAAGATATAAACAAAGAAGTAAATTATCATGTTCTGTGAAATTAATGCATTAAATCTCTAGAATGTTCCCTATCTAAAGAAGTCTGCATTGCAATAGTACAGATATTACTAATCATCTTCAGCTGGCCACACTGAGAGGGGAAATTCCTGTAATAAAAATAGCACCAGTGCCAAAAAGTTTCAGATAAAGATTAGATTGTATTATCTGGGAGTTCAGTGCTGACTGAAGTCTGACCCATGTATACAACTGGCAGGTCTGTTCCAGGGATGTTTGTGTCAGGAACTGCAAGACAAGGTACTATATTTGTAAATAACAGGTTTTCTTCAGCACTTATGGGCTTACAAATATGGTGTCAACATGATTATTTAAAACATAGCTGCTCTTCACAGGAACAATGAAGGCTATATGCAAAAAAAGGTAAGTGCCTTGACTAGCCATTAGCTTTTACTTTTCACTTTGTTGCTCTCTATTTTTCTTATAGAAACCATATCAAATACAAGGCAAAAAAATCCCATGAATAGACAACATGAATGTCAGTGAACAAACAGCTCCTCAAGTTATTTAGACAACATCTTAAGATAATAAAATATTGCAGAAATTATAACCATCTTTATTCATAAAAATCAGGCTAATTTTTTTACTGCCATTTTATTCTGCCATTTTTATGAAGGTCACTTTCAGGTGGTCAGAACATTTTTTGATGCCAAAAAGGACATAATTTGTACCATACAAGTTTTTCCCTGACAACCTCTTGCATGGCAGGTCAACCAAAGACAAATTGTTTATTTCAAGCTCTACCCATACTTGACTGCTGAATGCTGGTCTCACAAGATCTTGTGGAGGAAAAATGCTCATTTCCCTAAACAGATAAGGCACCCACATAGTTAGTGTGGGGCCAACTTGCCACAGAAATAGCTCCATGGAAGTTGATGCTATTTAAAGGGACTACTGAAGTGAGAAAATGGACATGCATTTTGACTGGTTGTTAGGAAGCACTCTAGAGATTTTACAGACATGTGGTTGCAAATCACGTTACCCTTAAAGTCTATTTGCTGTTGTCTTAAACCAGTACCAAAACATGTTTTAAAAAAAAGATTAAGGTCCTGACAGAATGGTTAGAGAATTCCAGGCAAATACACAATAGGAAATGATGACTGAATACTGACTGGGATGAATGGGTGTGTACGAGTACAGACAGGAAATTTAAAGGTGCTTGAGCAGTCCTGAGCAGGAGCAAAGGCTGAAGTCCACAGTCTGCATCTGCTTGGTCTTATCCTTTGCTAAGTGCCTGTCAAAGCTGGAAAGACTACATGCATTTATATCCTTGCTACTGTTTTGGTAACACAGGGTTAAAAAGGGGTTGAGTGCATATGGAAAGAAAACCATGCAAATGTAACCCCTCAGATATTGTGAGATGGGCTTTCTAGTTCTGCCTTGGCAAAAAAAAAAGAGATTTCACCTTGCTGTAATGCTCCCAGACTGCAAAGGCAAAAACAAATTTTCAGCCACTTGGAATTTTTGCTTTGAAGGATCAAAAAAACCCTTTTTTTCAGATGCTTTCAGTAGAAACAACTTAGAGGGCACATGAAAGACATGATTTGGGGATATTCAACTGTCCAAAACAGAATACACTCACTGGAGAGCCCTTTGGTCTCTGGCACCCAGCACAAATGAACAGAAGAAACAACTTGAATGGTCCTGACCAATTCTCATGAATGAACAGTTCCCCAAGTCAAAGGTAACCTGTTTCCCTAATCATTAACTGTTAAGACAACGCTGCTTTATCCAGAGGAATGGGATGAGCAGAGAAAACACAGACTACAAAAGATACGAAAATTGTAAAAATTGTAAGAAACAAAAAAAACCCCACCACCTCCCACTGCCCACTCCCCAAAAAAACCACAAACCCCCCGCCCCCAAACAAAAAACCAACCAACCAAAAAAACCCACCCTAAACAAACTCCAAGGCACCTGATGATAATACAGGGAAATGTAAGCCCATTGATGCTGCAGGTTATAAACCAAAGAGTTCCCTAAGCTAGAGCCGGCATGACTCTGGAAGCACATGTCCTGCAGCACTCCTCAGCTAACACTGGAAACAACACAAAGCATCACCTCTGCACTCACAACTGTTCACCTACAGCCTGGGTAGTTTGGATACGGCTTAGAGTTATTTGCATGTGTAAATTACCTAAAAAAATATTTATAGCAGGGAAGCTTACAGTGAAGGTTGGACAAGGTCACCTGTACTATCCCTGACCCTAGGGTATTTTCTTTGCAACCAACACACAGGTCACCTTTTTAATCTCCACAGCTGCCAGGAAGCCTTGCACATACCTGGTTTCTTGCTTCAGTGTGCATAATACGGTAGGTTCTCTGCCTCTGCTGTGAACCTGCTTTGGCACACCTTGGCAAAGGGTATCCGGGAAGCCTAAAAATCTTCCACCAAACAGCTTAAAAGACACAAAGCTGTACGTTTACATATGGCTTTTTTGTGGTGTGCAGCCCCAAGCATGCAATTTTTTACCTTCATCTCTACAAAACCCTGGCTAGACTCTGCCTCAGGCTTCCATGCCACAGGAACAACACAACTGTGATGTAAGAGTCTTCTTAGCAGATCCCCGCTCAGTGCACTCTGACATACTGCAGAGATGGCGCAAATAGCACATTTTCATCTCAGGTCCATCTATCCAAGTGCTCAAAGTGTATGATAAACCAGCAGAAGATATCACAGCACCTGTTAGACTAAGGCAAAGAGGTGTGAGGTGACAACCACTAATAATGTGCAAGAGTGCTTCACATAGTCTCAGGATAGGGAAGGAGACCTCTCTACATATCACATGTGTGCTCAGAGTTTAGCTCGTTTCACTCTTTTGCTCTTGTTCATTAAGATCCAACAGAAGTGACAAACTAAGATCAGCTCAGAGGATAACAGCAAACTGATACAAACAAGTAGGCTGAATGTTTTAACAGCCAGTTATTCTTGGGATACCCAGAGCCATTGAAGATCATTGTAAGAAATCTTTATTTGGCTATGTCACCCCAGAGAAAATACAGAGAAAGGGACGGCAAGTAAAGCACTACTTTGTTTTGAGTAGCACCTTTTAAGCATTTCATTTAAATACTTTTTAGCATTAAATAGTAAACAGTGCAGTTAAAATGTCATTTATCAGAACTGTGATAAATCTAACTCTAGATCACACAGTTTCTGCTGTGGGCCTTTTCAGCTAGGGAGGAGTTTGGCAGGGGGGATTGTTGGGGGTTTTTTGTTTGTTTGGTGGGGCTTTTAGTTTGTTTTGGGTGTTTTTTTGTGTCGGTTTTGTTTGGTTGGTTGGTTGGTTTGCTTTCTTGGTTGTTTATTTGGTTTTGGGGGTTTGTTTGTTTTGTTTGTGGAGTTTTTTTGTTGGTTGCTTTAGGTTTTGTTGGCATTTTTGGTTTTGTGGGGGTGGGGAGTGTTACAACAGCAAAGTGAAAGATAAAAGTGGGGAAAAGAAAAATGCTTGAAATTCAGCTACAGTACAGGTAGAACAGAAAGAACAAGTCTCTCTGCACCTCATATAAAGGTTTAGTAACAGCCCTTGTCATGTAGGCCTGTTTTACTCTGGTGTACTTTTTAGGAAAGACTCCTTCTGAAGGCAAAACATGCCAGACCTGTCTCCTGGATCTTCAGAGCTGAGTGCATAGCCAGGTGGGTCCACTGCTCTGGGAAGGGAGCCTGACAGTTGCAAGGATATTGCCTTGCCCACAAGTGGTCAGCAGACATTGCTTCCTCTCTTCCTTTCCTTCCTTTTATTTTACTGCTATATTGCCATTTTTATTGTACTCGCAGATGAGCAAGGAAGACAGAACACTGCAAATATTCTAATTTTTACCTAGCTAACATTATCCCTGGATGACTCCTGCTGTCTTCTCCCAAGACAGATGCTGGAATTAATACTGAAACTTTTCAAAATTAAAGTTTCTTTGTATTAGCTAACTTCCAAAGGCCTCAACAATAACACTTAACTCTAAATCAAGCTTTGATGTGCTATAGATTGCTACATTTGAATTACACATTCACAAGTAATACTGTTCTATTGTTTAGGTGAACAATTATGTACAGATTCATCCCAGTGCAGACTCAGTCATGTACAGCTAACCCTGAATAGGTCTCTGCAAGCATAATTATCTACTCTGATTAGGATATGGATTTTATACTACCATTTTTGAAATTCTGATAAAGCAAACTGAAGATTTAAAAGATAAAGGTAATTGGGTAAGAGAAGAATGATCACTACAACTTTCAACACTCTCTATATAAAAGAGGCATCATCCCAATGTACCAAAGGAGTTTAATTGTACAGTTATTAGACATCACTAAATTTTCAGCCAAATGCTTTTAAGTGCAACACTCTATGAAGGTTTTATTATGAAAGGAATGCCCTACAAAAATCTGTGAAAGTAGCTGGAGGTTCCAGAACAAATCCAGAACTCCAGATAGTATCTGTAATGGTACTGCTATGTTTGCCATTACTGACGCTATTTGCTAACCTGCTAACACGTTGTTGTCTTTCAGACCTCTCATCCTGATAATACAATATCCTAACAGTAATCCAGTGATGTAACTGCTGTTAAAGGATCTGGCTAAACTTTACAAGCATGAAGTGTAATTTGGGATGAAAGCAAGAGGTATTAGAGACACTCCACTGCAAAGACTGAAGTGGAATTTCTATGGGAGAAAACACATGAAAAATATAAGGGGGTCAGTTCTGCAGAATGACTTCATAATCCCCAATTTATATCATGTGTTATGAGGCTTAAGTTTATTAGTGTGGTGTAAAGACTTCAGGATGATTTAAAATTAAAGATTACTAAGAAGCAAATGAAACACAGCTAGCACATCTCTGGTATTAATTCCTAGAGATGTTCAAGATGATTCACTTTGCAAAAAGGCAGACTTCCCAACAGGTATAAATAAAGCCTGAGTTGCTAGGGATACACTAACCCCAGGAACTACAAATCAGTAACACAAGGAAAAATAACAATTTATTGTATTTTTAAGTGCAACAATAATAGTAACAATATAGACCATTATAATTATAATAACATATGACATAATAACATAACTATATAAACATAACAAAAATAACATATAGCAGCAATGTAGAACAATTTGACAATAATAGAACATATATTTGTTCTAGAGATGCAGAAGTTGCATCCAAGCTATTTTAAAATTGTATTTGGATTCAATACTGCTTAACAGCTGGACATGGGAAGCAATCCTAAAGCAGAAATCTTATAAAATTCAACACGAGATAGTCATCTTCAGGAAAAGTAGATACCAAAGGTATTTAGTTTTACAATGTTTGTAAGTGTAGTTCTACTGTCCAAACTTCATGTTGGGAAGGATACCAAAAGATGAAGAAAATGGCTGCCTTTGTTTTGTTTTGTTTTTAATGCAGAATCAATGTAAGGAAAAATGAGGCTGGAGTGTTAATGGGAAGCTTGTAAAAGAGACATTTACCACCTGAAATCTCTATCCCATTCCCCTTTTCCAATACCACAGGCCTGAAGTAGTGAGATGCTTCTGCAAATACTAGAAGGAACGAAAAATGTTCACTTTTCAGTAGGAGGAGCTTGAAACTTGATGGGATCCAACCCCCATTGTGCATGTGTAATTCCTTGCTGCACATGTGCCCTGAATAGTGTTCTCGTCCCAGCAGTAACAAATATCAGATGTAAGGCTCAATTGTAAAGCTTCAAAATAGCGCATGCTATGTGGCCCTCCAGAATATTAGCCACATTTTTGTTTTTTATTTGGAAAACTGCACAAGTCGTGGTCAAATTTGGATTCCACCTGTATACATGAGCCTATGAAGAATTTCTCATTAGAGGGCTGGCACATATGCTGGATCTCTACATAAAGTCCATACCAACTGTTTCTAACATGGAGTCACTGCAAGTTGTAGAAAGTCAAGGAGCTGATTCTGCTTCCAGTTATAAACATCCAAACCCCACTGTCTCCAGAGCATCAGTTCATCCCAAGCTTTATTTCTGAGAGCACATGGCAAGTGGGTGAGCAATTTTGTATGATAAACAGATCAGATTATAAAAGTACAAAGCATGACAAACTTTCTGAGTGTATGCCTTTTTAACTGAATCCCACTCCTCCAGAAAAACTTCCTCCATACTCTGGCAAAACAAAGACCAAGAACAGTATCTAACAGGGAGGCGTGAGGGAGAAGTTTTCCTAGCTGAATAAGATAGGCCATTTCAAGCAGAGCAATTACAATAACCGTCTGAAGTGATTTCAGAATCCAGTTACTTACAGAGAAAGGCTGACTTTATATTTCCAAAGTGATGAAGTAGAATCCTCACAAGGGTATTTAGGAAGAGTGTTCAAATTGCACATCCTTGGAGTTTGTATCCACACACTTAATTTATTATGGTATTACAGCAATTTAGCATAAAATAACACAAAACACTATAGTTTGGTTTAATATTTATCTTTTCAGAAGTACTGGAGGAATGAAATTAAATTGTTCCAGTTTTCTCATGTTTACAATACACTAAAAAGCACTGAAGTGCTTCTCACTTTCAAAACAAGTGATGCACACCATTCCTGAGGAATGTGAGTATGCTGGCACGTGACTGTGCTAGTACAGTCTGAAATTAAAAGTCCAGAATAACCAGAGGCAGAATATAATTTTGGGGGATTCTTTCACCTGCTACAGTTCTGATATTTAAAAGAAATTATTTTCTTACCAAAGGCTTTGGCAATGCCATCTCACTGACAGAAGTCAAATTAGCCTACCCAATATTTGACTGGGTAATTGATTATCCTAGCCAGAAAGGGTCTGGATTACTACCCCCACTTTGGTTTTGCTTTTATCTTCACTTCTAAAATTGAAATCCAAGAGCTCTTCAGAGAATAGGATTTCATTCTGACAGATAAAAGGAACGTGATGTTTCCCTGTCAGGATTGGTGGATTAAAGACAGGATAACATTAGGAAGCATCTCTGTAAATAGAGCAACCCACCAAGACAGAAATCTGCATTCTTACATCATTGTCAAGGAATATTATGGTGACACATCACTGTGAAAAATCAAATATTGATGGAAAATGCATCTCTTGTCTTCAAAATAAAAGTCATCTAAAAATCAGAGAGGGGAGATGCTTTATCATGCTATCTCAAAGCCCATATACAGATGCTGACATACAGGTACATGGAAGGCATCGCTCTGGTGCACTTAGCCTCAATCTGTCGTGTAACAAATTTCACCACACAAATACAAGTATTTGGGGAAAACAAAAAACCAAAAACAAAAAAAGCAACTAAATGTTTACAACATACCTAACAGCTAAGCAGTCCCTTGCAAGTTAGCATCAGGTGAAAGGCACCATCTTCCATCACAAGAATGTTGTATTTCTGTGTAATGACTTACAAGGTATTTCAAAGGTTGATATATTTTATATTCCAAATTAGAACCTGCTAAAACTTGCTATGCAAAATGGGGCTCTAATCTCAGAATTACCAATTTGTTTCTTAATATACAGTTGTTCTGATTTCTCCACTGGCACAGCAGGCAGCCAGAAAGCAAGGACAAGGGTAGCTTACATTTGTGATTTTACACTATTTTTCTACTGGGGGGCATTTATTCTTACGGGGAAGAGATGCAAAACACTAATTATTGATGAGTGAAGGGGTAGGGTAGCAACAGTGCTTTCTGAAAGCCCCAGATTCTTTCAACATACTACACTTGGGGCTTCTTCTCTCTTATTTTTCCTGCAGTACTTTCTGAACCATCACTTCAAAGGCTGTTGTTTAGCTTATAGTGTAAACATAATTTTCTCCTGCCCTCAGGACACCGTCAATCCAAGGAAAGATACACCAGTGTGTTGTTGTCAGAGACACAGATGGTTGGAATCTGCACATTGATTTCATTGAACATTTTTAATGTTAGATAAAGTAACCTACCACAGAATGCACTACATCTAAATGAGAAAACAAAGAGCAATCCTTCCTGTGCAGGTACAAGCACCTGATATTCGCGAGTAATAATCTTAAATCTCAAGCAGCATTTCTTTCAGTGGATCCATCTGGAACAGGAGCACTCATAAAAAGTATCAATTCAGTGCCAGAGCTGCAGAAATCTTATGGAGATGCTGTATATGAAAAGCTAAGCAGGGTTTTAGAAGGGTCACAGAGCTGACAACTGCTGTTTGGTCTACGAAATCTGTTCTGGCAAAAGCAATAAGACACGTAAAAAGAAAAGGTGCAGAGCTGGGCTTAAGTACAAGCTAAAGTCTACAGCATCACAGAGGATTGAACAGACACACAACATGCATGTCCTTATACCAGCTGCCCTTCCTACAGGAAGGCAGCTTTAAATCCCTCCCTTCTCCTACGCACCAGGATCTTTGTCCTTTTTATAGCGTTATTAACCTCACTAAACAGTTATTTCTCCTGGTTTTGGTAACTCTGGAATACAAATGAAAGCCAGAGGGAGAGACAAGGAAATACAACCTAGGAGAAAGGTGTAAGTTAAAGCCAGGAGAGATATGTAGAATGAAACCAAGAGGAAGCAGAGAAGAGAGCAGGGGAAGCTAAATGATACACATCCAGTACCCACCAACAGCAATTGCACATGATTTTAATTAAACTTCAAAGAAAGAATGCTTGAGAGACACACTGGTAGAAGAGCTAAATGCTGCCAATATAAAATATATCTTCAGCACTTGAAAGAATTTAACAGAAAGGTGAAGTCAGTGTTACAAGGACACAAGCAAGACCACTATTCCTTTTTCTTTGAGGAGACAAATGAGCATAGAAGATGGATTTCCCTGGTAAAGCAAATGCTGCAGATGCGTTAAGCACAGAAAGGATAAAAAGGCAAGTTGCAGAGGGAAAGTGCATGCAAGCACACACCAAGAAGCAGTATCAGATTCCGTTTGTAGGGCATAGGAGATGCTAACAGAAGGGACTCTGGAAGTGCAGCATGGATGACTTTGATAGCTAATACTTAAATTAACTCAGTGACTTAATGAGAGGTAGAGAAATGACAGAGAAGGGAAAAACAATAGGACAAAAAAGAATGGCTCAAGTCCCTTAAAAAGACAGACTGTTAACTTAGCAGGAAGCTAAATACGATCCGTGCTGGAGACAGAACTTCACGTCTGTTGCTTCTACTTCTACTTATTGTACAAAGCATCTCTTTACATTAGCAGTCCCACAACACCAGCTGACTTGTCATAGATGTGGTCCATTCATCTGTTCCATATGAAGTTAAATAGTGAATGAAACATCTTTGGCCAAGTGGCATCACAAAGAACAGTAGACCACAAACAACAGTGGAGCTGAATACAAAACAGAAATATTTATACTGAAAACACAATCTGTGGATAAATAATGCACTCTATAAAACATAGAGTTGTTGTGACTAGACACAGGCACAGATATGAGACATACACAAAGAAGGGCCAGATCTACTGCAAAAGTAATATATTTTATACTCTAAGGATAATACTTCAATATTTTAACTTTCATATTTAGGCAACTCAAATCACAGCCATCTAGAGGGGCTCCAGCACCCCACCATGCCAGCAGGACATGGTTGGCCAGCTGCAGTCAATAAACAAGTGCACAGTGCCATGGCCACACCAACAGAGCTATGTGCATGCAGCTGGAGTCATGGGATGTTTAAGTGCAAGCTTCCTTTTCAGGAAGGACAAACTGATTTTTGGATGGCAGGGACCGCAATAACAGCTCTATCCTCAGAGAAGCAGGATAGAAACTCTGATACTTCACACAATTTTAGACCATGTACACATTCCAAGTATTACCACATTTGGCTTGATCACATTCTTGCTTTTTGAGTGTTCAGTATGGTCATTCACTGTGTTAAATAGTCCAGACATAGGTTTCCAATACTTTACAGACACTTTTTGAACAGATGAGCTCCAAACTTTGGAACCAGACTTATCTGGCCATACAAACGCATATCTCAGACCAAGCCTGCACCCTGCCTCCCTGAGTATCTACAAGGGCATCCCTAAAAAAGTGCTTGAAAATCCTCACTTGAGCAAAGCCACAATCCAAGCAGATCTTTAGAGAGCAGAATAGCAAAAGACAAATACTCAACTAAGTTTCTTCTCAAGAAGGGTGGGGCCTGACAAGGATGGTCTGAGACTGTAACCAGCTAGGTCCAGCTAGACACACAATAATAACAACAGGTTTGTCTGGAATATCCACAATTAAAAGTCTATTAATCATCATGGTCAACCACACTTTCCTGACATTGTATTGTCTTATGCACCAAGTCATTCATTTAGATCCACATCAGTTAGTCTGCTCGTATGCCCTAAATATCAATTTGAAACCATCAGATACACAATCTCTAACAATTATGCTCTGCCATCATTACAAATAATCGTTCTTAGTTTGCATAGCATGTCTGTAGTAAAATGCTTTCTAGAGAAGAGACATTTTGAAATGGAATGAAAGCTGGCATACTGTTATTTATAATGAGTAAAAGCTAATACAAATTCACCCCTCCAAACAAATAAAAAACAAAACCGTCTCAAACCACAAAACAAGACAAAGAAAGTCAACAGCAAGTGTATATATGACATCAGAAAGAACATAATTCAGAAAGATATTACAGCAAATAAATGTGTGAGTAAGATAAGGACACTTCAGCTTGGTGACATTTTATGTGAGAGCCACTGGACATCTGTGGACAATGTTTCATGTCACATTTTGCAATACTTTGCACAGAAAAGTTAAGGGTCAAACATCAAATCTGTGGCAGAGCTGCTTCTCCATCTTTCATTTTTAGCCTCAAATCTGTTAAACCAAACCTTGAAATCCTAATATATCGCATACAAAATTTACAGTAAGTTCAATGTCATTTCAGAAATATTTGAATCACAAATCAACATGAGAAAATCTTAAAAGCAATTATTATAGAATAATTATAAAGCTTTCTACATGTTTGCATCCTTACATCCTTACCCCGAAACAGTCACAATCAATTTCTATATGAACTGCCTGTCAATGTAGAGACTCAACTATATAGGAAATTATTTTATAATGACATGGATAATTTCTCCCATATATATACTGATTTTGGTACGCAAACTGTATTTTGTTGTACATGTGTATAGCCTAATTGTATACAACAAAATCGGTTTTGGTAGCAGAGTTAGTAACAGAGTTGCAGCACATGGAAACTGCTTATCACACTTGTCAAAATTTGCTGGGAGGTGACAATAGTCTATTTACTTTCCAGTTTGCCCTGGGAAGCAGTTATCTGTAAATCAGTAGAGCACTTTTGGCTTCCATAGTTCTTGCTGATTTATAGCTAACACCTTTACACAACATGAAAAAAAATCCAAAACCCAGAGCAAGGCACATGAGACCATTATTTAGGTTTCTATATCAGCACTTGGAGACAGGACGCACGAGTTTTACAGCTACTTCTACAAATTGAATTATACCATATTGTGTGCTCACCCCTACACACTATATAAAGTGAGGTATTATAGTGGGAAAATGACACTTTATAATTGTAAACAGATTGTAATGCTACAATAACAGCTCATGAAGGAAACTATTAAGATAAAGGAGCCTCTTTCCTCACACAGCTCATCTACTTTGTAGTACATGTAGGACAGACTCCAGAAACCAGGACATCCTAGCCCTGCAAGAGAAGTTACACAGGAAGTGCAGGGATCAGTGCAGTTTGCAGTTACTGCTGCTGCTCCTGGTGCTGTGTGGTGTCAGCGAGACTAGGGCTGCAGAAGGCCCAAGGGTTGATGCTGCTTTAACTATACCCCAGTATTGTTTGGAGGTCCACAGCTGAGAGCAGGGGAACGATAATTTTCAAATATCCTCTTTATTTCAGAAATGGGAAAAAACCAAAAAAATAAATAAACCCCCACTTTGTCAGCTAATGAATTTTCTTCCCAATAAATTCTGACTGTTGGCTACAAAAATTCACACATTAGTGCAAACATAAAAAAGCACCAACAAATAAAAGAAAAAAACTTCTCTGTTGATACAAGCTTGCACTAAGTCCATTATTCAAATCAGCTGCAGATGTACTTATTCTAGAGCAGTATTTGAAAACTGAAAAATATCAATACAGAAGAGATATTTTACACTGAAGTCCTTGCACATCCAAATACTTTTTAGATTTCTCTGTTCTAGCATAAGCCCACAAAGTCTCTTAAGGTTTTCCCCTTCTCAAAATAACATATATTTGCCAAAATACATTACAATGCAAATTGCACTACGTAAGCAGCACTAATTCTTGGCGACATTAAGCAAACTGTATTAAGAAACTGAAGATGAAATCTTGAAAGCTCTAAGTTTTATAACTAGCTCAAAACCTGCAACAGATGAAGTAGTAGCAGTCAAGAGGTCTTTTGGTTTCATTTGTGACAGAGGCAAATTTATTCTTTTGATTTGGAGGTGTTTAAAGGAGAAAATTAGATTCCTTTTTCCTCAAAGCACATTTCCCATTCTGCTATTTGATAACAATCTGCTGGACTCTAGGAAATGTTTAAGCTGCTTTTTTAGAAGATGGACAGAAGTGACAGCAGGTAGCAAATCAGACAAATCTTAAACTACTGTAAAATATACAGCTCCATTGATTTTACTAGAATTAGATGGACAGAATAACTCATCCTATACAGTTGCTCAGTAGAGTCCAAACTACATGCTCTGGAAGTGGTCCACACTAACCACTGAGCTCACTAAAAAGCATCAAGATCTCTATATTGTTCCTGGTGGCTAACAGCAACAAGCAACCAGCACTTAACATGCTCCTCATATTTTTGCAGCTAAAATGTCAATTGTGCCCTTTAAACCAGTAAAAAGTAAACTTGTTAACGAACCTGAGCTGAAATAAATACTGAAATGATTTACATGAAAGCTGTTCCAGGCACAAATTTGTGAATAAATGGGGACTGTTTAAAAGACAAAAAAAAAAGGCAAAAAAAAGTTTCTGTTTTCTTCATTCCTGACCACATGCTATCAAGATGTGATCAAGCTGCATTGTAGTTGGCTGTCTCCAAGCAAATTACAGTAGGTGCTTTAGGGTCTTACTAACAGCTGACATGTAACTCCATCAATCACATTTGTTTTCATCATAAATTACTGAAATCTCAAGACGCTTTATGGTTCACCATACTTCACACATCCCTGCTTCCTCTTTCTAAAATTTCTTCAGTAATAGAATATACATGAGGAAGAAAAAAAGTTTAATCTATATTGGTTTAAATGCATAGCTTGTCAAAATAAGTTTTCACTACCATTGACATTGAACTTGGTAATTATTCCTGAATGTTGTGTTTCAGAGGCCAACTCTGTGACAATTCTATGGAGATTGTGTTTTCTACATCTTGACCACATGCCTGCTCTCTCTGGATAAATAGCAGTGTCAGGTCCTTTTAAAAGACATCCTCTTTCTCCCTTAACCTTCTTTCCCTCACATTTGTTCATTCAGATATTTTATCCCTCAGTTTTGTGGAGACAAACTGTCATTTTACTTTGAGGAGCAAAATGTCAAGAAAAAGGACAAAAGCACAAGGTGAAACACATGCACATCTCTGTGTCTGACAACCACATTCTGTAACTGCTCTCTACTGTGAAGCACAGAGATGTGTTTTAAGTGAAGAAGGGGTTCAAGGGGAAGAGAAATCATCTCATCTCTAAAGCTCTTGGGCATCAATTTCCTTCCACCCTGAGTACAAACACCTGAAAGAGCTACTTCTACAATAGCCTTGTGGTTAAGGCAGTCACCAGGGATGTTAGAGCCCATGGTTCAAACCCACACCTTACGCCCAGGAGACTGTTCTGCCTGCCGGGCTATTGAAGATCTTAAGTGGGATCATACCTCCTCCTGAAAGCGTTCTACTGTGCAGCCATACACACAGGAGTTGGCAAGAAAACAAAGCATGTTACAGGCTACTCTCCACAGCACATACCTGAGTGGGAAAGGAGAGGGTAAAACAGGAGCCCCAATTAAAACAGTAGACAAAAATTACAAAGATTTGACTCCTGCAAATAAAAGATCTGAATCCTGATGCAGACTTTATTACAGAGCACATACCAAACCTGCTTAAATTCAGTACACACAGAACTATGTCCAGACCCCCAAAAAATAAAAAATTCAAAATTAATATCCCTTTAAAAAAAAAAAAAAAAGGATCCAAAATGCTTCTGTGACTCAAGGTATGAGTGTATAATTCAAGCTGAAAGACTTGGATAATAAGGGGCTGCAAATTATTGAACATGTTGTGAAGGATGCTCTCAGAAACCCCAAATACACCAAGAAAGGTATTAGCTCATGTATAATCCCCATTAGAAGCTATCATCCCTGTGCTACAGGGCCACACTGAAGCTTTTGTGATATTTATGTTAGTCAAGCAGGCCAAAGGTCACCAATAAGAATGATCCTAGTACAATATTCAGATTTAATATTGCCAAATTAACATTCTTAAAGGCTAAGCAAGATAAGCTGATTACAGTAAATGACATTCCCTCTTGCACATCTGTAGAAAGAATGAGAAGGAATCACACTAGAAAAAGGAAGAAGCGATTTACAGAAGCAAATGCTGGCTGGCTGGAAAGAAGATCAGAAATATATGTGAACTATTTTCTGCAATGGCAGAGTCTTCTTTCGATTTAAAGCTCCCTTTTGTGTCAAGCTGGGAAGAAAGGGTCCACAAGGTATCAATACATCAGCATTTCGTTCTCTTCATGACCTTTGAGAGATGAGCCCATCTACCCAACTAGGCAATTTCCCCTCTCCCCTCACATTTCCCAAGAGGCAGCTGTTGGGATAATCACCTCCTTCAAGATCCCAGAGACTCAGAAAACACAAATAATGCATAGGCCAGCAGTTCAGCACTCTCCTTCAATTACCAATATACGTAAGTCAGGAGAAGCAGGTAATAAAATATCCACTTTAAGGTAGACTTTAAGAGGCAGAAAAAACAAACCCACACATATACCCTCCTCTCCCCCACCACATAAAAGTACAAATTTGTTCTCCCTCCACCTTCTTCAAAACATCACCTAGCAAGGAAAACTTTCTAAAAGGAACAAAACATATATTCCTCCTTAGACTCTCCTGTATCAGAAGGGAAATTTATCATTCTGTGTGCCTCAGCAATATTTTCTGCTTCAGCCTATATGCTTTCAAATTCCCATCCAAACATAAAAGCAAAGCATCGATGAAAAGAAAATTGATGTCCCAACAAGCAAGAGCTCTTGCAGTGATTACAACCAAACAGCAATTGGCATGAACAGAGCCAACATTTAACACCATTTTAAAATATAATTAAAAAGGAGAGCTGCTCAGAAAGAGCTCTTTATTATAAAATATGGCAGAAACACACTACAAATACTACACCAGCTTCTTCCCATACAGTGGGAGCCTAAAAACCTTCAGATGAAAATGTATGGTGGGTCTGCAGAAGCCCTTTACAATAACACTTAGGGGCCTTTCAGTACATAATAGACTTTGGCACCCTGCTCTCCCTGTCATTAAGGGTGGCACAAGGAAGATTTAAAGCTGGAGTTTGCCTCCTCCCTATCTCACTGAGTGAGTGCTATTAAAGGCTGGGGTACTTCCACTCCATGTCTGGTCACAGTCTGATTTAGGGGAATTTGATAGGACAAATAAAAACAGATTTTTTTTGTTAGATGCCTTGTTTCCTGCTGTAGAGCTTGAGTAATACTGCAGTTTAAAAGGAGCTGTGGAGCAGAGGGGAAAACCAGAGGAGTTTAGCAGCAGAGCACTGTGACTGCAGAGATATGAGCTATTTCACTAAATGAAATAGGAACTTCATTGCCAGGAATTTACCAGTGCAAAGCAGGGAGGTATTAAGTTGTCTGGAGTTTGGTACAGTTCGTTATTTACACAAGAGCCAGCTGCAGCTGAAACTGGATCCAATTTTCCCTGCAAAGCCTAGGATCTAAGTATAATCTCAATGCTTTCAAGTACCTGCCTGCACAACTAGTGCAAACACAGGCATCACAGCCAAGTGGAGAGAGCAAAGGTATGTAATAAGGTACTGGAGAGGAGACTCTCTAAGATGTGCCCACACACCTGATGGCTGTGTCTTAACACTGAAGTGACAACCTCCTCAGGCACACTGAGTCCTCTTTTTTTCTTTCAGGACAAACATATTCATTTCAAATTGTGGAAGCCAGGAATGGCTTTTACAGCATAGAAAAACCCTTTCGTCTTTGGCACCTGGCTCTCCCAGTCATCACAGGTGGCACCCAAAAGATTTCAAGTTCTTCTCATCTTTCACTTCAGAAGAGCTCAGTTGTAGCTTTTGTCTCTCAAAACCATTCGCTGGAACTGGTCTGCAAGAGACTAAATGTTTCCAACTCATCTCTAAACCTTCAAATACAAATAACTTCTATTCTAGAAGTTAAAGGAAAAACTTGCCACGAGCAATTATGGTGTACCACGAGGCACAAAATAGGACAGTTGTATCACACAATTGCTGGAGAACAACTGTAAGGGAGACATTCAACACCTACGAGAAAACTAACTTTCTGTGAATCAGCAAATTAAAATGCTACATATTAAAACCCTAGATGTCTTTTGGCTAGGGATTTTTCTGCAAGACTACACAGTATTTTTGAAATAAAATTATTTTTTCTGATATGCAATCACATCCTTTCTGCCCCATTTCATTGAAGACCTGCAGGAAAAGATCCTTTTAAAATCCCACTTCACTCTGTTCAGGCTAGGTAACTCCCTTCCCAAGGAACTGACAGCTTTAGTGGCCTCTTAATTTAGAAATCTGTCACAAACTCCTTTTTTTCCTGTAAAGCTCAGAAAGAAGTCTACATACAACCTGCAGAAGCAGAGATGACAAATTCTCATATTTGTTTCACTCCCAGCCATCAACACAGCCATCCTTGTACAACAGTGCAATCTACCAAACTCTTCACACTTACACTCAGCCCTTCCCTTCTCACCAAAAACATACAAACATACCCAGTTTATTCATTCTACTTACTAGCCAGCATTTCAGGTCAATGGATGAAATCGAGTCAAGGGAATATTCTAAAAGTAAATACAGTTCTTCTTGGAAAACCAGCAACACGTGACTCAATATTTTATGTTTTTGAGAATGTCAAAATCTAGGCAGTAAATAAGAAGATAGGCACTGCCATGACAGTCTGGTGCATGTATCAATTGAAAGCATATGAGAAAAATATCTACAAGAAACAACTAGGTATACAAACAAACACTTCAATAATCTCAGCTAAAGAATAAAACCAGCTATTTCAAAGTACAAGGCCTAAAAAAATATTTAGCCACGAGAGGGAGACAAAAACACAAGTGGATAGTATTTCACACTACATGCAGCTTTCACTGAGAGAAAGGTTTATGGAAAACATGGATGTGGTCAAGAGGTACAAATTTAACTTCCATCTTGTGAATTAATTTCCAATACACTAAACTTAAAGGATCCCTAAATCTTGTCAAATTCAAATACAAGTCAAGATAGCTACATTGATGCTTGCAGTAACAACATGACCTTTTTTATTTTTGTGTATGCAATTCCAGATATCAAGCCTAGAGAGAAAATTGAATTTTTATTTTAAGCATATTTGCTAAGAGATCTTTTTGCAGTGATGAAACACTTTGGCCATAAAAATCAAACTTTTCTGAAACATCAGGGTTAAATAGAGTTCACAGCATTCTCAAGATACACTTTTATGACATCTATAAGCCTATCACATGTTATAAATTAATGGCAGATACAGCACATTCTAATTATACCACCCATGTCTATATCATTTAAGTAATAGCTCTAAAGGGTGGATTAAAAAGATGAAAATCTAAGGAATGGCTACAGATAATTGTGTGAGGTGCTGCACCTCACAGATTTACAACCTACTGTACAACATCACCCTCTGCTGGGCATCAGCGAGGAGAATTTGCATGGCAGCATCAAAAGAGATTCCCACAATGCACCAGGGGCAGAACAAGAATGGTGGTACCTTATTTGACTGAAGCGCATTATCTGATGCACAATTTGAAGTCTTTAGACTGTAAGATTTCATTACAGCTCAGCATAAACCAATTAACTGATGCAATAGAATAAAACAGCAAAAGTACATTCTATGTGTCATAAATAAAGTAATTCAGAACCCTGGTCTTACAAGGCTCTGCTTCCTCCTCACCTGCTATGGCTGACTTTGAAAGCTCAGCAAACCCTATACAGACAGGATTAGGCACAAATCACCTTTTACACGTTATTTTAAAGAGAAGGACTGCTTGGAAAAAAGCCATTTTGCAAACCAATGAAACAACAGAAAGCTTAATCCTTACTGCATGTAATTCATATAAATTGGGATTTGCAATATCAGGCTACTCAGGCACCATAGTTTGAAGTTGCACATCTGGCATTTGGTTTGTAATACCACTACAGCAATATTGCAAAACCCATAAGAAAATCCAATATTGCAAAAGAGAGGGAATTAAAACTATTACCTTACCCATGTTTCATAGGTGGACCATTATTTAGATCTATTATCACAGAACATCACTCCTTGGATTAATTGCCTTCACATTAAGAGGAACACATACTCATGCCATAGAGTGCAAGAAGCTAAGGAAGGGCAGGCTAGCTGCAAATGCTGTGCTGATGGGACAGGTCTGACACCAGCTGTGACAGCAGGAGGGGAAGAGGTGGCTGCCACCTGCCCAGTGCCTCACCTGACTGAAGCTGTCCCTAAAGCAAGACAGAGGCCCCCAGGCAATGCCATGTCTTTAGCCAGTTGCTGTGGCCTCCTATGAGGCCATTTAGCCTTCTAGAGTAGCTAGAAGGCAGCAGGATTCACTCACAGCTCATTCTTCCCATGTCTCTGTGTGGGCTTTGACCACTGTGGAAATCACCTTTATCCCAGGCACAGTTCCACGATCTCTCCAGGCCCAACATTTCCCTGGAGGTAAGCCTTGACTGGAGCCCTTATCATCATCATTTTTTCATTATACTCTACATTTTGCATTCTGACACAGGACCAATAATGCCAGAAGCGACTGTATTTAACTCATTTTAGAAAGAACCATCCCATTATACAATTCTATTCTGAGTAAATCCATACAGGCTGCAATTTTTCCTGACTCCAGTGCATGCTGGACACAGCATATGAGGATGTGCTACAGACTGTCAATCTCTCCAGAACTACCAGCTGCTGTGGATTTAAGGTGCACTGCACTCCAGAAACCAAATCCAGTAGTATCCCCAAACTGTTACCCACATGAGAGAGAAGGTAACTGAAGTTCTTTTTTGTTTCATATATCTGAACAGTAAGTTTTAAAATTATTATTTCATCAAAAGATTAATTAGCTATACACCATAGAAATAGTCAGAAAAAAAACCAAAATTATGAATGACACTATAAGGAAGCAGATACACTTTCAAGACAGGTCTACATTTAAAAATTTTTTTAAGTTCAGGCAATCAAGAATATTTTGTGGATTTTTTTTTTAAAATCCATTGTGAATGGGAGACATGCAGATCAAACGTTTATGAACTTCCTTTCAAATTAAGTCTCAATTTACTGATTCAGATTAAATGAGCATAGGTCAATCTTCAATCAAAATTTAAGCGATTATCTAAGTTTGCATCATGGGTCTAAAAATGCATCTATTAAAAAAAGCCCAGACTTGCAAACACATGTATTAATTGATCCAAAGTGTGAGAAAATACACATGCTGTCTTTAAGCCTCTTGCAGGCAGCCACATAGGACAGAACGCAAACAATTCATCCCCCAAAGAAAGATGTACAAGCACAGTTTTAAGTTAGTACTCATTTTCTTTATTAGTAGTAAGTCTGTTTAATGTTGTAGAAAAGTGATTCTTTAACACTGTCATATTGATCAGGGTCTAAGAAACACTGTCTAGCAATAGACTGAAAAGAAAATAACCACCATCCTTATATGACCCCTAATTGTGAAATGAACCTTACTGGTGTTATAGGGGTGGCTTGCATGCACAAGCGTGAGCAAAATCAGGATAATTTTCTTGATAAGAGAAAAATCTCCAGTCTACAGATTTTCTTTCTAGATTACAGAGAAGTCAATAACTTCTGTAGTGTGAACCGCAGAGTAAACCTCTGCATCATCAGTCTTGTAAGTGAACCCAATTTGCCTGTGTTTGAATTCCCAGTGAAAAGCACAACCCATCTCTGCCTAGAAGAAACTAAGCCAACAGCAGCACCAATCTCAATTTTATTCAAAACCACAAGTCATGCCTTGAGGATATAGATTTATCCCCTCCCTTTCCTATCAACACACACGTTTTTGCCACTCGCCTTGGGAAGTATGTTATTAAAAAAAATTCATTTCCCCTTTGGACACATTTTTATATTGTATACTAAATTATGCATTTAAAATCAAATAAAAAGAATTTACTGCCTTAAGATTACTGCACACATCAGAAAGCTCTCTGTTTCTAAATTTTGGAAGAATTTTTCACCTTCCCACCCAAGCCAAGCAAACATCCAGTGTTGTTACAGCTGAAGCAGCAGGAAAAAAAAGACAAAAATATTTTTCACATTAGAAAGCTGTGCTTCAAGTAGTAAGGAGGAAAAGTGCACATCTCAGGAAAGGTACTGCTCTATGCCTCCAAGAGGGAAAGGGAATTTTTGATTTTGAGGGCATATCTGAAAAGTTCACAGATTAGGTCAGTCACAGATAATAATTCCCTGATCCTCTCCTAAACATAGACACTGATGAACTGGCAGCCTAATGCGGAAGTTGATCTTGCAGCATTTCACTTCTTTCGGTCATGGTTCTCCTTGTTAGTAGAAAACAAAGAAGTTAAATTATAAACAAAGACAGTTCAGACATTGCAAACACTATTCTATGGTTTTGTTCTGAGGAGGGCAGAGGATGGTGGTGAGAGGTGGCTTTTTTTTTTTCTGGTATTACCACAGACTGAAACCTACATGCAGCAGAGAACATTCGCAAAACCTGGAAAAGTAAAACATAAGAACACAAGTTCTTATTTAGAGACTTAAATAAAAGTGCCCTGATTACCTGACCCATCTCCTGCACTGGAGTTGCAACACCTCAAATCTCCCAAAGAATCAGGATACATACATGCTTAAGTATAATTTTATGACATTAACTGAAGGTAGCCAATTTGAACAAGCTTAACTTGGGCTTCTATAAGGAGCAACTGCAGACTGTGTCAATCTTTGAAAAACACAAGGTTCGTTCTCCCACTTACACATATGAAATTGATACCGTAAGGCAAATAATGACAATAAGCAGGCAAAGATATGCTTAATTTAACTATATACTAGATTTTTTCACCCCCAACATGCTACAATTAAGTAAGTTAAGAAGCTTCAGCTGTTCAGGGATGGTGAGCCACTGTGCAAACACTGTTGAAATTCTCCTGTGAAACTCAAGTGAAATGTGTGTCCCTGTTACTCATGATGCCCTGAAGGTTTTCAGTGCATGGTAGCTACAACTGAAGAGGAGTGAGAAGAGCAAAGAAATAGAAGACAGGTTCAGGAGCATTCTTGGCTATAGAAGTCAAGACATGAATTCAAAGCAGAGCAGACAATAACACTGAAGAACAGACAGAGGTTTAGGACAGAGAGATACATACATGTAGATAATGGTACCCGGCAGAATACCTGCACAGAAGACATGGGGTAAAGAAGGGAAAAAAATAACATACAGAACCCAGCATATCATAGACCCAAAGACGGTCTAGGAGAAGTGAGATGAACAGGTCAAGAGGAAAATAAACAATCCTGCCAAGCAAGAGAAGGAAGTTTGGCACCAGTGCCACAAAGAGAGACTCCCAACCATGAAAGCCAAGGACAGACCACAGAAAACACCTCGGCCTAATCAGTAAAGCCAGTTTTGGTTTGGTTTGAGGTTTTTTTATGCATTTCTAACAAGTAGGGTAGTATTGCAGAAAAGACAGTTCTGAATGCAGTAGCATCCTATTTTTCCTTTATATGCAGAGACAGTGCCTCTCTTCCCTTCTGCAAGCAGACTGATTCGGGTGGCTGGGAAAATGACATGTGGAGTAGCAGGAACCCAGTGGCAGGCCACAGCATATTTATTGGAAAGGTTTGGTCATATCTGAACCATCAGGAAGGGTTTATCCAAAACCTTCATGTAACTCCACTGCATCCTCACCCTTATGCCTCAACCAGATAAAACATATGTTGGATATTGTCACTGAAATGGATTTAACATTCCTACAGTCTTCCCCAGCTTTAAACTCCAGGCCTCTGGGTTGCACATAAAGAATACCATCATAATTTAACTCAGCTCATGGACACTGAAACAGGTCAAACATTTGTCAACTCTGTTTAAATGTCTTTTAAAATATTTCCAGAACCACCAAATAAGCCCCCAGAGAAGCATGAACAAATAGTCAGAGTCTGCTAAAGAGAAGCGGAAGGATTGCTCTCTCCCAAAAGGGGATAGTCAGGACATCTGTTGAACACTCCAGGTTTTTTTCTTTCCTAAGGTAATTGTTGACACAGTCCCATGGTCCCACTTATGCTTTCAACTGGAAAACTAGAATTTGGATACTATAATAATTCATTGTTGGATCTTTCTACCTTTGTATTAGATGAGTAATTAACATGACTCCTGGGACTGCAGTTGGACTCCTTGGCAAAGTGCATTTGGTTGAACTGGAAGTCTCTGTAAGTCCATAGTGAGGAAGGCAATTCCCTTACCAGGCTCAATGTAGCATGGTTACCAGCTACAAGGAAGGGAACAGGTTCATATCTGTTCATATCAGCACTGGTGGTGCTGAGCAGCAAGATCACCAGTTCAACAGACTGCAAAGGACCCTTCTAAGAAAAAATTCATTTTTCCAGGAACATGTCTGCTGCAGCTCCAGTTTCAGTGTTCTCAGTACGATGAGAACGTGACAGACAGGGTGTCTACAATAGTGGGGATGTACCTCGACAGGTGGCAGAAATCTCAAAACAAACAAAACTGATCAGGAAGAGCATGTCTTTCCTGTGCCCCACTTGTGCTGAAAACAACAAATTAGCATTTCTACCTCAGACAAACTGCCTTCTGTGAAGACAGCAGTTGTTGTTCTGCACCCAAGGAAAAAAAAAAAAAGTGTGTTCCATTCCTGTCAGTGAATTTAATGATAGTAACTGTTGCCACATGAATGAAACAGGAGATGTAAGTTTTCTGCAACTGGCAGAAAAACTTTGCATAACCTCCTCTGTGCACCTGGTCAAAGAGTTGTTCTCCCCGACCCAGCTCTCAGCCACACTATAGGATTGCACAGAAAAAAACAGAAAGCATAGAAGTAACGGTAGAGGTTGCACTTCAGATCTCTGATGAGCTGATCTGAGCAAACAAATCCCTTTCAGGCAGACCATGGTATAAGTGCCTCAGCTGTCATATATGAATGACCCTGCTTCTCACATTATCCATGTGGAAAAAAAAAAAAAAGGCTCCAAAGAGCTTTGCTAATAAATGAGGACCTAGCTGATGCAACCTCTGAATTTCAAATAAACCCACAAGCTTCATTCAATGGAGATCATATTCTTACACTGTTCCTCCCTCTGAAGTCCTGTGGTCAGCTTCAGCTTGGCCAAGATTTGACACTTAGCTGAGAGACAGTCCCTTAGTGGAATTATTTGTAAAACCCGATGCTGAGCATGCAAGCAAAACATCAAACTGCTCAAATACTTGTGAGTGTTGGTGACAACATGTCAGTTTGCCTTCTAGAGATTCTGTCAAGTGAAAATTGCTGCTGTACTGTAGATGGGTGAAAATCTAGCTTCATACCAACAGGCAACCATCAAAGCTGAGTACTTTTAAAGGAAACAAAGAACCAGACAAAAATTTTCCTGCTGCCTTCATGGTCAATAAAATAATTTAAATCGTGTGTAAATACACAACTTATAAAAGCATTGTGCATTCATAAGAAATCAGGATCTAGCCTTTGGTGGCTAGCTGCATCCCACAACAGATCCTGGAGCAAACAAACATGTGCTACACCTAACCAACAAAGATACTAGAGGACTGTGTTGAAAATACTCTCCTGCTTGGTGAGCTGTCAAATCCAGTTCCAACCAGCAAAATGCGTCTTGCATGACTTCTGCTATGTGAAAGTGCTTCTGTACACAGTGGGAGATTATCTCTAAAGGCTGTCCAGTTTTGAACTGTGTGACAGAACCCACATCGGTGCTAATTCAAGAGAAGTTGATTGTCAGTAAGAAATGATTAACATTTCACACTAAATGTTTCATATACACAACAAAAATTGATACTTCTGTATTTGTTTCTGTCGTGGTTCTCTCAACTGCTCCCTAATGACATGTAGTCAAGTGTTATATTTTGATTTGCATGTTTCATATGAATCATTAATGCAACAATACAGAACATAATGTTGTTCCCAATGCCACATTATGTTCCTGGAGATGGAGTATGCCTACATAATGCTTATAACAAGGAAAATCACAAAAGAATAGGCATGTGCACACGCTTGTTTGGCTTTCAGAAGCTGCTGTGGGAAAAGGTCCCTCATGCTTGTTTGTATTTACCTATTTTCATTTATTTCTTTTTTTTTTTTTCCCCAACAGTTTGGCTACAGTTACATTTGGGGTTGGCTTTTTTTAAAACAGTTTTGGGATGTTAAATGGACTGGCTTGAACGAAGCTGAACTGGTGTTAGTCAATCCCTACAAGATTGTTGCCATGTGGATCACAGATTGTAGGTTTTTGTCTCAAAAGATGTTGACGCCTGCTGGCACAACTAAGCTAACACTTCACAACATATCCTCAAGCAGCAGCTGGTCCTGGCTTTTAAGACAAACCAGCACATATTCTCTACATATCTCACTTCACAGACTCATTGCTAATGCTACAAATAAGACAACTCCACCAACCAGGAAGGCCAACCAACTGGTCAAGAAGATAATTTACAGTTAATATAAACCTACTCAGCAGGATTACCAGCACATTTATACACTTACAAGCATTCATGAGTGGCATATGATGCTAATGGACATTAAAAGGAAGGCTGCATGATGAATGATGGTAATTAATGGTTAAAGCATTACACAACACGTTTCTCTGGGAGTGCCATGTTAGTGTCACTAAGTTAAGATCCATCAACCTGCAGCTTAAGGGGTCTTAGGGTTGCAAATCACTACAGGAAAAATAAAGGCATTTTTACCTATGTACTTTTACTCTTGTACCACATGCAGGAATATTAATATAAGAATACAACGACTCCATTTTGACAAACATGTCAAATATGGACATGGAGGGCGTGCACATGATCCCTTTTCTGAAAGCTTTAGCATTTCCCTAGCTAATAAATCCTGCCTTCCCCTCCATCTGAAATGCTTTCTTAAGAAGTACATTACATTAAAGCACTGTTTGCATCAGTAATTTTTCTTATAATAAAACATATATTTTTCTTTTCCAGTATAAATGTACAGTGTGCACAGTCTTTCCCTGAAAGGACAGCAGCAACAGATAACGTGGTAGCCTGGTCATGGTTAAGCCAGTGAGGGGTGTGAAATAGGAACACATCAGGGCACAACAGCAGTGAGTGTGACACTAATGTCTAGACAAAGCAGCAGCTGAAAATGACGCAACTTATCCTCCGAGCAGGTCTGGAACACTGGACACAGCACCAAGGAGCTGGCTGCTGCCTTGTGATCTTACAGTGCCCAGTGCCAGGACAAGCTGTGGTCATGCACAGCTCCAGCTGCTGCTCACCAGACATCAGTTCCTCCAGGTTAACACACTGCTTGCCACCCATCCTGTTACCAGCCTTGAAGAACTGTCAACAGAGGGGAGCAGATGCCCATATTTCATCTAACTCCTTTTAGCGTTTTCTATCTTAGCCCAAACACAAAGTGATCAGTGCTTGAATTTAGTTGTATCAATTGTCAAACAGAGCAACCAATATGCAGGTACACATGACAGTCTACCAAAATTGCTGTGGGAGCAGAAATCTTCGAGAAGGGGAATGAGGTGGACAGATAGACATGGTAAGACCTTAAAATGCAGCAAAACAGACATGCTAGAAACTGGCCTGTTAGACTCCTTGCTTGACATAAGGTCTCCAAGTGGTGACTAACAGCCAGCTTAAGAAAATGAGATGTTTGGGTTTTGTTCTGGTTTTGTCAGGTCTTTTTATTATTATATCTTATGCAGGTTCAGTCTCATGACAGCTGCAGGCCTTAACAGACCTATCTCCCATGATTTTTAAATCACATATATCCAGCTGATTTTTAGGAGGATTAGGAAGCACAGTGCTGAATAGGTAAGCACATGCAAGATACAGGTCAGCACTAGAGCCTCCTAACACAGTAAAGATGCAAGCTGGTCTCACAGGAATCAACCCTTAGTGCAAGAAATTGATTTTCCCCAATCTCCTGTGCTAACTGGACAGACTCGCTACTTTAAGTTACTATCTACTGGAATGATGCTCACTCTGTTAATCTGAGTAAAGCTAGCTGTAATAGCAAGAGATGCAGGTACTGGAAGAGTTGCCTTGGCTCTGAAATCAGCGTTATTCCCAGTATTAAATTACCTTTAAAAATAACAAAAGTTAATTTAAAACTCATACAAATTCAGAGCACACCACTGTATGCAGCTGCAAAGGATAAAAGGCACATTTCCCCAGCTATATGGTCAATCAGGTTCATTTCATCAGCTGTCTATAGCCTGAACATATTTTTCCATTCTCAGTGCAAACACAGCACTACATTTTCAGAGCATGAGAAGCAGTCAGTTAGAAAAGAATGAGAAACTTGAAGGGATCACTTGATCCTCATAAATGCCGCCAAAGCTGATTTCAGAAGTGGGCCTTTGTCTTCCTAATCCCAGTAATTCCTTTAATTGAAACTGCAGAAGTTGTCTTTTTCAGCTAGAAAATGCTAGTTCTTCACTCTTAAAGTAGCTAAAAGGGTTTTTTCCAGCCTGGAAAGCAGGTAGGATTTGCACAGAGCACACCAGTGGAAGAACCAAGAATGAGTAACAATCAAACAAAAACTTACATGAAATTGTCAGACACTTCATTTTGACATGTTGGAAAGCAGGTATAATACTGTGCAGTCTATTAACATGGAGAAAAAAAATAAAAAAACCCCAGGCATCTCTCCTTCCACATTATTTTCCATGGACTTTAACTGGAAAACTAGAGGTGATGAGCTGTTATGAAGAAGAATTATGCTTAACAGTGATGTTCTACTTAAAAGAAAAGTACACAACAATTCGGAGTCACGGGTTCTGAGTTCTGTTTTATGCTCAGTGATTTTGAATAGAACACTTGGGGCCTGATTCAAGAGTATGGGGCCACTGAAGGACATCCTGAATGTCAGTGGGATTTCCACATAGGATCTTGAATCATTCTAGGGCTAGATTTAGCAATCCAAGAACCATCATAAATCTGATGATTTGCAAACAGCATATGGAGGTTAATAAAATTTAAAAAAAAAGAATTTCACCACTTCCAGATTCAACAGTACTAATCAACGGTAGGAATCCTTATTTCTGATTTCCAAAGAAATATAACCCATGGTGTTACACACTTTCCCAGTAAAGAATATGACTTTGTCCTTGGAGCAGGAGTTGGAGAACAACAAAGGGAGTGCTGTCTGGGTGCCAAAACACCAACCGAAGGGCAACTGTGAGACTGAGATTTTTTTTTAAAAGGTATTTGTAGTGGTATCTTTAAGAAATGGTTCTCTGAAAAGGAAAAGGTTCTCTAAAGAGTCTTTTACAATTATTTCTGCATCCCAAAAATAGCTGGAAAGAGACCTGAAGGATGAAAGCTGGCAGACTTCCACTTCTAAGGATCCAGGCCACAACCCACCTGCTTTAGGATATTTGATCATGATCTAATTGTAGCCTGGTGCTTGTAGGGCCCAGCTGATGATACTCAACAGACTGTATTTGTTTTACATGAAGAAATTCATTAAGCCTTCAAAGACAGAAGTCAGTGGATGTCCCTGGTAATAAGTGTACCAATGCCTCTTTAGAAAAGACTTTTGAAAGAGAAGTCAAAAAAAGAATGAGCCAGTTGAAAGTGAAAATATGCTTGTTTTCATCCACAAACATAAGGAGAGACAGATTGCAGATGCTTAAGAAATTAAGATAATAAAAATACCAATATATTACCCAGTTATCAGCTGTATAATTGAAAATGAAGCACACTTTTACAGGTTTCAGTAGCACTACTCCAGATTTTAGCTGGTATAACCAAAATTGGAATATGGCCTGCTGCCATTAAACTGCACAAAGCAATACTTGATGTCTTATTTGCAAGCAGAAATACCGAGCCATGTGTATCACTGTAAAGTGAAGCATTTTTCATAAAGAAAACTTTAGAAAGTTCAGCAAGTACAGTAAAGTGAGCCCAACCTGAAGAAAAGTCAAAGCATCAAAGTGGAGATGAAGTCAAAGAAGAAAGTAGTGAACACTATCTCCAATTTATCTCCAAAATTAACAGAGATCACAGGACAGTCATAGTTTAGACTTGTCAAAACCAGTTTTACGCAACAAGAGACTCCCAGTACCTGGGCAGCTTCAAGTAGAGACACTTTTGTCTGCATTTAGAGAAGCAAAGTTATCCACATAAGAATTTACTGAGTATGACTGACTACTCTGCTGACTAGCACCAAAGATATTTTTGAGCTTTTTTTCCCCCCTGAAGACTTTTGTCTTATTTCACTGGAGCCTAAAACTTTCTATTTCTTTCAATTTTGGATCACTTCAACACAATGTTCACTATCTAACTAGAACCTACTCACTTATGCACAACCTCCTCTTGTATGAGGAAACTCTTCAGATAATTGCTATTTAATCTTGCATCTAAAGAGGAAACAGTTCATCTCCCATCACCAGTGCACTGAAAGATCCAGAACCAGGATCAACATAAGAATTACCAATGGACAGAATTCCACCCAGATGACCAAAAGATTCTATAATGAATTTACAGACTTCTACAGCCTTTACTTCTATCAAAGCAAGTTTAAATGCTTCACCTCATTCAGTAGCATTTCTAATCCTAAGGAAACTAAGAGAATAACAAAGAAGTCCCAGAAGAATTCTTTCTCCTCCTCTGTCTTTGACCCAGAACACACAGGCAATTCTTCTGGTTTTTGTTAAGATAATTAGCTGAATGCTTGAAACTTGAAAATAATCTGGTGACACTCCTTGAAGAGGAAGGAGTTGCGCACAAGAAACTTGTGCTACCCATTGAGAATTACTGGTAATACACCTTAAACATGATTTTTTTTTTCCTCCAGATGCAAGTGGTTTAACCTAGGCCCAATTATAGCAAAAAACCCTAAAGAACAGTATCAACTCAAATAATTTGGGTACTCTAAAAACAAAAAAAAACAGAAGGAAAAAAAGTAGAAGAGTAATAATTATACACAATTCAAAAGGTATTATATGTTAATGTCTACCCCATTAGCTACCACTGATTTTTTGTTCTATTTTAAATACATTAAGATTATTCCTTTCCCGCAGAACAGGGAGGACTGTGAAGTTACAAGACTTGATTTGAACATCTTGAATAAGTGAACTTACACTGCATCAGTAAAGTCATGATATAGGTCACAAGCAACATCATTTTCACCAGGCTGGCAATAAGTTCTCAGATTTGACATATGACTTCTCTGTCACAAGATGTTAATTATCCCCACTGAGGTAATATGCAGGCCAACACAAAGAACTGCATATTTTCTTTTGATTTATTAGAAACTGTATTAATTTACAAAAATAAACACGGAACTCATTAATTTCAAATAATGCAATTTAACTATACAGAATTACACCTGTTCTTTAGCCCTACCACAGAGCAAAAAGACATCAGGTATAATAAAAATCTGAAAAGGATTAAAATAGTGAGTCAAGCTGGGGACTATTGCCTTTTTTATTTAATGCAGGCATTGTCTATTACGAGCAATTTTCTGAAGGCTATTGCTCTTGCATAATATGCTGTATGAACATGCAGAGGGTGGGGTCCCAACAGCCCAATTCTTTTAATTCACTGAAGTGGAAACAGTCAAGAACAAATGGAAAGCAGAGATCAATTGCTCCCACTGGTGATGTCACCAATTATGAATTCTGTAGAATTAAAATGAATTTACCATCTTGGCTGTGTTATTATGGTTACATTGTGTAACATTATGAAAAGAACATTCATCTCATATATAAAATTAGCTGAAATAAATGTATAATTTTTCTCCTTTTGAAATATTGTACATGGTAATAATCTGTTCTAGCAAGATGTCTCAGGCTCACTTTTTAACTAATCACAAAGCAGCTGCCAGCAATATCAGGAAGCAAATTCAGGGGAAAAAAGGTAAAATTCATTTAGCTACGCATCAGCAACATCTGGTGCAACCTCTGGTAGCCACCGAGGACTCTGACAGCCGCATTCTCCCACACTATTCTACTTCCAAAGGTGAATTGCACCTTGCCTTCAGAGAGGTTGATTCCAATATATACTGATAGAATCAGGGACATAAATTTGGTCTTCAAAAGCAAACTATGTAATTCAGTGTTACAAGTATCAAGTAAGCAGCACCACCCTACAGAGAGTAAGTGACCAAATGGGCAAAGCAAACATTTTGTTGTTCTTTATCCAACCAAAGTCATCACCTAATGCTGCATAGTAACAACCAGACCATAAATGACTGCAGCTGAGGGCTAGACACATGGCACATGTACAAAGAGCTTACAGACTCAGGGTAAGAAGTAACGTTTTTAACTCCTCCAAGGAAATTCAGCAATACTTATTCACCACAGCTTCTAGACAGCTCCAAAGTAATTTTGTCTTTTGGATTTGTGGAAAGAAAAAGGCTTCTTACAGACAACAGAAACTCCAAATTTGCCAAGCTTGTGTTTGGAAGTGAAACAGAGAAGGAGTAAATATTAAATTGGTTTTAATAAAATTTGGGAATGGAAGTTAGAAAACATGCATGACTGTTTTGCAAGGCATGAAAAAAAGGCTTACCTGCATCACTAGCTCCTAGCAGGTAAATGCACACAGCAAGCAGTTTAAGTCACAAGGACCTCTCTCACATTATGCTGATATCGGGCACATACTAAACTTATTAAGGAACAGCATTTCAAAGGGAATAGAAACTGGGATAGACAAAAGGAGGAAATAAAAGGTCTAAAAAGCTTTACATTCAAACAGAAACTGAAACTCCTAATAGCATAGGAGAAGGAAGGCAATTTCAACAAATCAAAAGGAAGAAGCTCTTACAGAATAGAAAGAGGTTACAAGGGGCAAAACACTGGAGAGGGAACCTATATGATCAGGATAACACTGTACAATGACACTTTGCACAGCCTGAATTTCAAAGAAAAGCGCATTGGATTTGGTTAGAAAAACAGGTTTTGTACAGTCTACTGAGATAGCATTGATCACAGCACTGAAATGGAAACTACTGTACTATCTGATGAAGTAGAGTTCAGAAAATAATTTCAGATATACTCAATTCATTAATGGGCATCTAATAGCATTGAAAACCCACTTCCCATAACGGCATTTCATTCCAACAAAGGCAAAGGACAGATAGTGTTCCTCAAACATAGTTATAGCTAGTATTTTAGAACAAATAAATTTTTTGTGGTGAGCCACAAAAAGGAATGTTTCAAGCACTTTCAATCATTTCTAAGCAGTCTCGGTTAAGCAGAGATGTCCCAGTTGGGTGGAAGTTAGCAAATGTAATGTCCACCTATAAGAAGGATTGGAAGGAGGACCCACGTAACTACATGTCCATCAGCCTGACCCCAGTGCTGGGGAAAGGTCATGGAGCAGATGATCTTGAGTGCCATCACATGGCACATGCAGGACCAGGGGATCAGGACCAACCAGCTTGGGTTTATGAAAGGCAGATCTTGCCTGTTGTCCTTCTGAGACAGGGTGACCTGCTTAGTGGATGAGGGAAAGGCTGTCGATGTTGTCTATCTGGACTTTAGCAAAGCCTTTGACATTGTCTACAGCATACTCACAGAAAAGCTGGCCGTCCATGACTTGGACAGGTGCACTGTTTCCTGGGCATCAGACTCTACCAAGCTGAACACATTATGGCACAGTATTCTAGCTAAGAGATTAAAATCTTAATACAGCAATTAAAGAGTGGAAAGAAAAGGGTGATGAAATGCATGTCAAGAGACAAAATCACTTGTTCAGGGCCCAGATCAAAAGAACCACCAGGAAAACAATTGTACATCCTAAAACCCATGTCTGTGCTCCCTTCAGTTCCTAATCTGAAGTCAGGAATATGTCTGAAGAAATACAGAACTATGCAAAGAAATTCTGTGTGCTTTTTCTGATCTGAATCAACTAGTCATACTGTTAATACTCATAAGAATCTTAAGGAACTGAGAACAATTGTCTGTTGAGGACCAATATGAACTGCCCTCTCCTGGACAGAATGGGAACACTTGGATATCTCAATCTGATTTCACTCTATACATGCCAGAAAAAATAACACTACTTTGACTCCCTAGAAATCCAAAATTACAGGTTTCCCTGTGAAACCCAATGTCAGGGTTCATGCCCTCTCTAGTCTTATCCAAGACTGTCAGGCAATAGCTATCCATTCACAGTAATGCCCAATAATGGCTTTTGAACTATAAACTTCAAATAGGTGATGGAATGTCAGAGAGTCAAGACTTACTGATGCTTGAAACAGCAGCAACACAGTCCCCCCTCGTGCCCAGTAAAAACACCAACCAAACACACTCACTGCTCCCACTTCTACATAAAATGGAGTCACAAAAAGTCTGCTACAAAAAAAACCCCTGCTACAGAATACCTAGCTTCCCTTTTTCTTCCCCATAGTAGTGTACAAAACAAATAAGGTGACTATGGAAAGGATATTCAGAAACATCCTGCAACAAGGCCAAATCCAGCAAGCTGCTGAGTAAGTACCTCCCACAAGGTGCCCAGTGTCCCTGACTCCTGCTTCAAGTTATATTGTGGAAGCCTTGACACATTCGGACGCGTGGAGGACACCCATTATTTTAGTCACTTGAAAGGAAGCCTGATTGATATAAGACACCCACAGGGGCAGTAGAAGATGGCTGCAGCCTGCACCGTGACAAAGGAAGGTCAGAGGGAGGTAGAGGGACTACACTATGTCAGATTTAAAAAATAAATACTCTCTCCCTTACCAGAGCCTTGGAAATGACCTACATATCATTCTGTCAAATAGTTCCTGTGGTGATACAGGCCAGCACAATAGTTGTGATGGCAGTCCTGACTGGGACAGGGCAGCAGAGGGACGCAAATATGCAGCAGAGATAGCTTGCTTCTCCCCCATATACACATTTGGAGCTCATAGCAGCAAAATGCTGTGCTTGGGACCACAATAATAGCTTTCTTTTTGCTACATTTTAAAAACATTAAGCAGCTTCCATCAATTAAGAAGCTTTTAAGCACACAAACACCCTATTAGACCCTATTAGTACCATACAGTTCACTAAATGTAAAGAGTGAAAGAAGCATTGCATTCCACTAGTTAGTAAACATACCTAAATTTTTCATATTGGTTTAAGAGGGTGAGGACAGGTAAATTACAAATACAATCCTGAATATACATTTTCTGCCTAGAAAACCTAGTTTCAGAGTCAGTATTTCTAGAAATGTAAGTACTGAAACTGCACTTTAGTTGTCAGTAAATTCATTATCACATTAACTAGGTCTAAATTATTAAACCTTAATGATGTAGGTTCTCAGAATGTGTTAGGCTTTATTTTCCCACACAGAATCAATGTTAAACATTAGCAGTATAAATTAAGTAATACTTTACTGTGGCATGCTGCTGCTTTGAATTGAGTTACCCCAGGAAGATGTATATTCATGGCTACAGGCTCTCTTTGGCCTCCTAGCGAGGATGATATAGTTTATTGTAACAAATGAGCAGTCGACCTGTAATGACTTAAATGATGTATACATTTTTGCCAGTGAAAATGTACCAGTGAGGACCTTTCTGCTTAAGGGAATGAGAAGAAAACAGAAGCACGTACTATAATTTCCATGAAAGCCTGGGGGAGCATCTCCCTTTACACAGTTTAGAAGCATGGCGCATATCACAAAACATTTTAGGATAGTTAAATTAATAGAATATAGACTCAGGCAAATTTGAGAAAGATATTTTTTTAAAAACAATATTTTGGCTTTAACCCTGTGCTGTTTTTTTTTTTCCTTGGCCTTCCATCTGAACTCTTCAAAGACAATTTAGAAGAATACGCAATTATTATCTTGATGCAACTTACAGGTCCTTAGAAGAGGAAAGTATTTATATTGCAAAGTCATAATAACTATTGTTACATATTATTGCTGGACTTAAATTTCATTTGTTGCTATTTGTTTTATTCACTCTTAAAGGGCTTTAAAAAATGAAACAAGTAGTTTATCTGATAGTCTAAAGGTTTGAGCAGCACACATTTTGTAGTGATATTTGAAATAGAGAAGAAAGTAAATATACATCTTGTATTGTTTTTCCAGGATGCCTAAAATCAGATTGAATAGCCATGGATGCCAGCTTGTCAAAGTCATCAGTGACTATCACCAACACACACTAACAGGTTGAGAAGAACAAATTAAAGACTGTGATAATCCAGGCCATTTGCTACAGATCCCTTGACTAAAATGCAATACCCAAAGACTATCTCACCTCATTCAGAAGTGTAAAATGAATGTTGCATCTGCCCAGATACAAAGTCAGAGACTACTGAACTGCAAAAAAGGTATGTGATAAACCTAGAGGTGACAGACTGCAGTCAGTGTGACAGAGAGCTGCTTTCTCTTCCATTGTTTGAAATACCAAGAGATAAAAGAAATATTACCTCCAACTACCATGAAGCACAAAAGATAACTTCACAGAGATGGATGACCAAAACTTAGGTCTGACCCAGGAAATAAAGAGAGGAGAAAGGAGGAGACAAACCTATTAATGTTAGCAGTGTGATACAGTCCCCTAAGTGGCACATGCAGATCCAGAGGCCTCCTACCTCTGACAATATCCAAATGATCCAAATCTATTTCACATTTTGGTAATAATTACACAATGACTTCTCAACAAACTCTTGCTAAGCAAGGTCTTCCAGCACTGAAAAGAGTTTATCTCCTATGTACCTGTCAGGGTGAATAAATAGACACAGAGACCAAGTTGAAACACCATTCCATAACAGGACCACCAATGCCAGTTGGACCAGTTAGGGTGTTAAGACAATCACACCACTACCGTGCATGGTGCCATATGGTGCTCTTTTTTTCCTGCTCGGATTGCTTCTGTGATGAACCTTTATATGGAAGACTGCTATTCCAAACTACATTCAAGTAGGTCAGCAGAAAAGTTGCACCCCAGCCTTCCCGGGAGAGCAAAACACTGTCAACATAATCCAGCAAGTTTGGCATTCACACAGAAGTTTAAGTCAAAACAACCCCACACACCACAAAAAGTAAACCAAAAACAAACCCAAAACCAACAGTAACAAAAAAAACCCTCCTAAACCCAGGAAGCACTGGGAAGGTAAAAAGAAGACAAACTGCATTTTCAGCTACTACCTAAAATATTTTCACCTCCACTGCAAAAACCTGTATTTGTATCCACATATTCGAAAACTACTTACAGGTAACCAATATTTCACAAATGAAAATCAATATCTTTTATCATTTCACACCTGGCTTCCCTTTTTCTAACTATTGTCAAATCCACAAAGGACAGATACTTAGAAGTAGGAATATGAGACTTAACCTTAGCTATCATCTATATTAAACAGTAGATAAAACATTAAAAGAAAAAAAAAATCACCCAACAAAAGTTACTGTGTTACTGGTGAGTTTTGCAGAACTTTAGGTTCAGCTTTTCTTTTGAAAACAAAAGGTTCCTTTTGACTACAGATCCACTTTCACACATTTTATTAGTTTAAAGGTAAGCAGTTCCTAGAAAGTCAACAATGAAACATAGACTACTTTCAACAGTCTATGGTATCACCAGCTGGCTTCTATTTTGAAAACTTAGATTAGGTAGGGATGCTGGCTTATGAGAATAGGGGCATTAACTATCAAAAGAAATCTGTCCACAAACATCTCAGCACAGTGCAGTACCAAACATTGCTGGTATACATCAAGTACGCCCAGAAATGCTCCTACAATACTGCTTATTTATATCTGCACCTTTCCTATGGTATCTCTTAAAAATTACAATGTAATAGTTTCAGCTTGACCTGACTACTTTCTCATTCACATATCATCAGAAACAGTTTGAGTCAAAGGCTGCTTTCAGTAACACTTGTTCTAAAGATACTGACTTAATGGAATTATGAATCAATCTGCTTCTACATTAAAATACTTATTCAAAAAGAAAAGAGTATTGTATAGTGCTTTAAGAGCCGCCTTCTAACAACTAATGCATGTTGTACTAAAAACATACTGTTTGAGCTGCAGAAACTATCATAGTAGTAATGGTGGTCAGTAAGACGCAAAATAAAACTAAACCTGAATTTCCATTTAAATAGTATGCTTACAGCTGGAATTATTTGTACTTATGTATTTCCTCTTGGGTTTCATTCCTGACACAGGGGATCTTTAGCTCCTGTAACCCTATTGCAGCATTTTTATACAACAGCAATTCAGGTACACACTATAGCTTAGAGAACATTTCTTCCCCATGGGAATGAGTTTTCCACTCATGTAACTTTAAGGACATAGAGTGCTAGTGCCTGAAAAGTAGTAATAAAGCCCTTACTTGACTCATTTGGTTCAACTTCTCATTGGTTAAACCACAGCTCTCAAGTCTATCTGTTCCACTTGTTTAGTAAACCCACAAAATGCTGCAAATTGCTTCCCTGCTCCTTCTATCTGAATGCTGTTCAAAGGACTGCAGAAAAGGGTCTGTTTCCAGTTTCATATTAAAACCGCTCCATCAGTGCCAGCACCATGACCAGAAACAGCAGAATTAGGCTGGGCACCTCTTGAGTGTTTTTGGGTACCATGGCAATGTAACAACAGCGGGCTTGTGTTTGAGGGTGTAAAATGTTACCATCTATTTACACAATCTCTAATAAACAGCTTTGTGCTTCCTGTAGAGGGGAAATTAACCTAAAGAATGACAAAGGAGTTTAATCTACCTGTAAAGAACACCAAAGGCTCCAAAGTTTGTCATGATGACATCCTCATCTGGACAGAGAATGCACATGTGTGCCACAGAGAGGAATAAATTCAGAGCAACAAAAACCAAATGCACCAGATGTTAGGCCATCAAGCTCTAACACTACTGTCATCTCCGTACCACGTATTCTAGAGAAATTAAACAATAAGTCCAAATGCATAAGAATACTCTTTACTTCTGTAATGGCCATCTCTCAGGGTTTCTAACACACAGCCAGGAGACCTTATCAACGTATAAGAGCTGAAGGGAGAGTGCCAAGAGGACGGAGCAGGCTCTGCTCAATAGTGCCAAACAGTAGGACAAGAAGGAATGGGCAGAAACTGATGCACCGAAAGTTCCAGCTGAGCACGAGGAAGAACTTCTTCACTGTTGTGGAGTCACTCTTACTGGAGATACTCAAGATCTGTCTGGATGCAATCCCATGCAATATGCTCAAGGATGGCCCTGCTTGAACAGGGAAGTTGGACTAGACGATCCACTGTGGTTCCTTTCAACTTTAACTATTCTGTGACTTAGTGACCACATTAAAGTCAACACACACCTCAGAAAACAGTGGATTCAGAAAAAGGTACAACAGAAACATGAGGGCAACTACAGTAAGAGGCTACAGTCACTACACATCAACCAGCCTGCCAAGGGGCATCTCAGAGAATCAGATACTAAGAGGAAGACAGTGAAATGTCTGAGACACTGGAAACTGTAGGAGTTGCATTTGGCTGTCTCAGTTCTAACACTGCTCACGCTCTGGGTGAATTCATTGTATACATGGAAGCCAAACTGCCATAGTGCAGTCATGAGAGCAGTGTAACAGGCAAGGATACTAAGGGTCTCAGAACCAAACATGGGGGGATTTAGATAGCTCAACATTTCAGACTGGGAAACATAAATGGCATTATGTGCCTAATAAAGAAGCATAGGAATGCAAAACCCCTGACCCTGTTTTGTCATTGCATCATTATATTACACTGTATTTCATTGTTCCCACTTTCAACTGTCCAAGACCAGTCACTAACAAAAATTATGTTTTTACATTGAACATTTCATCCTTATTTAAAATGAGAAAGTTTAATGTTTGGTGCAACTCCATCTGTCTGCCCTTTTTTTTTTTTTTTTTAAACAGATATTTCATTATGTGCCCAGAGGATGAATTCCAGACCTGAACATAAGATGGAGATAGTATAAACCTATTAACATAGCCATAACCAATTCTTACTCCAAACCACACCACTACATGCAAGGTGCAGTGCTAAACTGTAGCAGGGTTTTTTAGGTTACTCACAGCCAAGCAGAATTTCTTTAGGGACCTCTACAAAGATCAGCTCTTCTGAACACAGAATGAAATTATCTTGTATATTTTGGCCACTCACAGCAGCACCTTTAGATTATGAATGGTTCTTGATTGCCCTTAGTGTGAGCAAATTGCAGAGTACACTATTAGGGATTTTCACTTTATGCGAAGGATGGGAATTTATTGCTGGTTTTATGCTAACACATTGGTGTTCTGAGTATTTATAACATATTGTTGCATTTGTTATTAATAGAGCAATATACTAGGGAGGGATTAAGAATCAATAAAGCACTCTTACATCTGCACTTATAGTATTTAAAAACAAGATAAAACATACAAAGCCCACAGGGTTTATTTGGGGAGATGTGTTTCCTGAGCAATTTGTTCATTCTGCCTTAATCAGGAAGTGGAGCATGTGTATGGATAACCGGAATCATTTGAGTGTGATGGTGAAAATAAAAGAAATTTAGAAGCAGTATATTCTACAGGTTGGAAAAGGCTCAAACTGGAAGTTCTGTCCCACACCATTGATATGCTATGGAGCAATTTTTAAGAGCATTTGACTCCCTAAAGATGGTATGTTTTAAGATTCTCAAAACAGTCTCAATCTCAACCATCTTGAACTTCCCTCTGCTCACAAAATAAAAGTTGTTCCACCACAGACTGAAGCCACAAAGAGTTTGACAAGTTCTGAGAGGCAATAACATTTCAAGCAGGTCTAATATCATTCCATGGGTGAGCAATTGGCTCATGGGTTGAGCATAGGGAGTAATCACATCAGCCTGGTGATCTGTCACTAGTGGGGTTCCACAGAGCTCCATCTCAGACCCTGAGATCTTCAACATCTTCATACATAACTTGGACACAGGACTGGAAGGGATACTAAGCAAGTCTGCAGATGACACAAAACTGGGAGGAGCTGTTGATTCTCTTAGAGGCAGGGAGGCCCCATAGAGAGACCGGACAAATTAGAGGACTGAGCAATCACTAACCATATGAAATTCAACAAGGGGAAGCACTGGATTCTACACCAGGGATGGGACAACCCTGGATCTTCACACAGACTGGAGAATGAGATGCTGGAAAACTGTGCCACAGAAAGGGACTTGGGAGTCCTGGTTGATGGTGAGTTGAATCTGAGTCAGCAGTGCCCTGGCAGCTAGGAGGGCCAACCTTGTCCTGAGGGGCATCAGGCAAAGAATCACCAGCCAGGCAAGGGAGGAGATTGCCCTGCTCTGCACTCTGGAGCAGCCTCACCTTGAATATTGTGTGCCACTTGGAGCACTGCAATATAAGAAAGATATTAAGAGAGTGTCCAAAGGAGAGAAACAAAGATGGTGAAGGGCCTTGACGGGAAGCCGTATGAGGAGCGGCTGAGGTCACTTGGTCTGTTCAGCCTGGAGAAGAGGAGACTGAGGGGAAACCTCATTGCAGTTACAGCTTCCTCGTGAGGGGAAGAGGAGGGGCAGGCACTGATCTCTTCTCTGTGGTGACCAGTGACAGGACCCAAGTGAATGGCCTGAAGCTGTGTCAGGGGAGGTTTAGGCTGGATGTTGGGAAAAGGCTCTTCACTCAAGAGGGTGGTTGGGCACTAGAACAGGTTCCTGCAGAGAAGTGGTCACACCACCAAACCTGCTGGAGTTCAAGAAGCATCTGGATGATACTTTCAGCCACGTGGTGAGACTCTTGGGAATAGTGCTGTGGAGGGTGAGGGGTTGGACTTGTTGATCCTTGTGATCCCTCCCAACTCAATCCTGTTATTCTGCTCAGTGGGTGCAGAACATAATTCCTAGGCAGCCTGCATAGGATGCATACATTATTTAAGTGGAAAGAAGTATGTATGAACACACTGCTCTGACTAGCTCTGAATTTTCCCAATTTCCACACCAAACTTCCCTTTTGTTACCTGCAGGGATCTTCTTATATCTGTGTTTCACCTACTCTCATAAACCCAGATTTGGCCTCTCCTGAGTCTTGTGTGCACCAGGAACTCCACAACAGCAGAGATCGCTGCCTGTGCTTCCTGTTGGGCTGTCTATGCTCAAGTTTCCTACCAAACTGCCACACATTCCTCCTGTACACAAGGAAAAGCAGCCAGAAGACAGCAAGATTTACTCCATGGTTCTTGCAGGTTTCCAGCTCCTATTGGGAGAGCAACTCAACAAATCTGAGCAACATGCAAGTGGCATATTCTACCAAAGGACTGTTCACAAATTCACACCCCAGCAGCCACCAGGGAGAATGAAGGATTTTTCTATATTCTGCCTTAAAGGCATTTTGATGGATGAAAGGTGGGTAGGTAGGGCAGAGAGTTAAGGAAAAGGCCTATCATTCTGCCTCTACCCAAGTAATAAACTGCTGCAATGCCCCTGCAGTGGTGTCTGGCTCCTTCCTCATGCCTCAACTTCTTACTCTTCACAAAAGCTGATTTCTAGATTCAGACCTCCCATTTCTCTAATCCCTTGCAGAGCACACTTTCCAAACCCCCTAACCCTATTCACTATCCATCCTGCAGCACTTCAGTCTTCTTGGCTCTATTTCTAAAAGAGATATATTACATATGTTTAATTTCAGATGCCCAGATAATTTTTAACCTCCTGCACCTGCTGGAGTGAACCTTGACTAAGGACTTCAGTTAGTCTGCAGGAACTGGCAATGCAAATAATAAAATTATTTACTGAGAACTAGCAAAAGGAGAAACAAATAGTACCTAGAAAGCACACTTGTTCCTAACTAGCTATACCAGTCCTATTTATGTAGCTTTAGTTGTTGAAGTGTTAGTAGTAGTCAACAGTTTTGGACCTGAAAGCCTGGATTATGGCTATATAACAATAATCAGAGAACCAGCAATTCATTCCCCTCAGTTAGAGAAATGTGCATTTGTGAGTGTGGCAGCAAAGAGAGTATATGTTGCAGTTGACTCCTTGCGTGACACTTCCCTTAGTGCCATTTTTTTGGCACAGAGATGTACCACTTCCTGTGGGTGCCAGATTGGTCTCAAACATTTATGGATGGAAATGCTAAACTATGCAGATAAATTTCAAAAGATGAATGAGCATCTGCACTCCAATATAATTTATATGCAACAATACATGTTATTTATACACTCCAAAGGCTCTGCAAGCCAAAACATCACCATTTTGTCTATTTTCTGAATGTATAAATAAGACATAGGGTAGTAGAGAAATTATATTGGAGAGCAAAGGCTCATTTATCTCTTTAAATTTACTTGCATACCCTTACAGTAGGAAAAATAACACCATCCACAATTTACACAAATAAAATCAGTCAGATGAACACTATAAAAAGTGTTATCATAACATGTTCAAATTCGGTAAATTCAGCCTTTTCCAGATTCATTAATCCCCACTATAAACTAAACCTCGTTTTAACACTATCTTATGTAGAAAACATGATGCAAAGGCAGGTCAAGAGAGTTGAAAACCAAGAACAACTCTTGCAAGGAAGGCCAAATATTTCTTTCACTTACACCAAGGTAACAGCCATGAGTAGAAGGTTATTATTCTAGTTTTGCATAGATTGAAGTGACAGCATAATCTGCTCTAAGGAAAGAAATACTTAAGCTTTAATGATCTTTAAAGACTTTAGCAAATATAACTTGAAATACCATTCTTAACTCTGTGGCTCATCTCCACTATGCGTAATTAACTCCTGCTCAGAAAGAACCTCCATAATATACTTATTTATTACCAGCAATTACAAATTCACTCTTCTTAAGGCAACTAATTAGAATTTACATACTTCAGTTACAGCATTTGGAAGAAAATATTTTTTAAACACTTTCCCAGTCTTTTTAATATCAACTTCAGTTTTCCTTTAAAATAATAAATCCAATGGTGGAAGGTCAGATTTCCCTGTCATCCTCATAATCACATAGCCACTGTTTCTTTTTGCATGGTCTAATCTTTTAATACATCACCCACTATGGTTTCTGTTTCATGTACTGGGAAAATCCACAGCTTTAATGACTCAGGTAGGATTGCAACTTTCATAACAACTGAGAATCCGCATCCAAACCTATCCTCTAACTATTCCTGCTTTTTTGGGGCTGTCTACCTGTGGACGAAACACACACTGCTCTCAAATTCATTCTGAAACATCTTCAAAAGGCTTCCACATCTCTGTTTTTCAGCATAAAAACAGCAGTTAGTACATCTTGTAGGAGAGTTGAGACTCTTGTGCCAAAACGACACGTTGTCAGAAAACCTAGCCCAAAGCCACTGAGCTTAAGGAGACATTTTGGTTCTGATATCAACAACTAAGTCAAGAGTTGTGCTTCATTCTCCCCTAATTGCTCTCTCCTCTAACACTTTTTAACCTTGGATTTGTCACACCTAAACTTACTTGCAACTTTAATGCAGAAACAACACTGGGATTTCTTACTTTAATAAAAGATGTGCTAAGGTATTTGAAACTGAAAAAATACATCAAATCCCACATGAAAATGATAGGGTTTAGAACGTTTTTCTCCTTAAAAATTAGAAAAGGAGAAATCACCCCGGTGCAAGAAGAACCAAATCAAAAAACACTGCACTTCTTCCCAGCCAGGATTCTTCTTCCTGTTTCCACTATACGAACATGCTGCACTTCGCAAAGGAAAGAATCAGAGAAGGATAAATCAAAACAATTCAAAATTCCCTTAGTATGGAAAATCCCTTTTTCAACAGAGACAGTTTTGAAGGAACCAAAACTAGAATCTAGGTTTCCTGTTTCTCCAGTCATAAATAAAACTCCTAGTTATACTTTCTTTCTTCCATATGTTGCAAACTTAGATACCAGTTCTGGTCCGGTTAAAACAACTACAGGGTGCTGAACCTTCTGCTGCAAACTGCACAGATAAATAAGTCACTGTGGGATGAATGTTTTATAGATCCAGAAAATTTTTTTATCTGTTCAGTTTTGCAGCACACACCTCCTTAAGGCCTTCTGGCAACATCACATGTATCCAGCGTCAGGGAGTTCCCAATCCACCAGCCTACTTCTGTATCTTTTTTTTTCCCTGCAGGTGATACAACCTCTTTTTTTTTGTCCCCTCCTCTATGCACATTCCTAGTACCAAAGAGAAGAACTAAATCTTGATAAAATGACAACAGAAGATACAGCAATTCTTAAAATCTAAACAACCAGAAGCAAATGTAATCACAGTATTTCTATACTTCTGGTTGGAAAGCAGTACATAAATACAGGAGTACCTCATTTAAACTACTGAATTGAGCCTGATATCCAGGTCTGGGTAAGACATCTTCTGAGGGTGATTGTTTTTATAACAAAGTAAAAGAAAATGTGTATGTTCACAACTAGTATTTTATATGTCTCTTCTGCACTAGAAAGTTAGAAAATCAAAGTAAAACCAGTGCAGTGAAGCAGCTTAAAAGTGGTGACCTGTGTCAAGTGGCAGTTTCTCCTCTTGGACTGGTTGGTTCCTAACCCAGTTGTGCAGAATCAGCTCTGTAAACTATTTCAACAGCAAATGCACACAGTCCCATGCATGCACAGCCACCAGTGATGTCCTCTCTCAGCTGACTGGCCAAAGGAAACCAGACAAGAAGTTTTAAAGCTCCGAAACATGAATATAGCCATTCACTGGAGGGGAACTGTGGTACCATGTTTTTTAAAGACTGATAAAATGAGATGCCATCTCAGTGCCATATCATACTATCATCAAGTTCTGATGGGAACATTCAAGCACTAAAACCTTCTACAATTGGTCAAAATAGTCACATGGGAAAAATCAGCTTCATAGATATCACAAGAGAAGATTTTAACTCTTAAATATGTCATCAAGAGGGCAGTAACTGCCAGCAGACAGTAAGGAGATTGTATTAAATCCGAGGAAGAAAAACTTCCAAGACAGGTTGAAGGCAAAAAAAAAAAGGTCTTTTACTAAAGGTTCAGCTAAAAGCTCTTAGCAATCAGGATGCAGCAACACACACGCGTGGCATACAGAAATCTACAAATTTATAACTCTACTTAATTATCCTATCGAGGAAACATACCCATCCTACCCATCCCTTAATTTGCCCATCCTACAAACTATCCCAAACCACCCCTCCCAGACACACCCCTTTAGAACTGAGTCAGAGGTCTTAAGGACCACCTTATCCTCCCCTACCCTCATCTTCATCGCATTTCATCTTCTATTTGGAGGTTTTCCAATACCTCTTACCCTTCTTTATACTATGACTAAACAATATCATATTTTGACTATAACGTGTTGCAGTAGCTATCTGAATACAACATAATATCTCTCCCTTAGCACAAAAACAAGCTTCAAAATGTGACACAGAGGTTAACTTAAACCTAAGTACTTGGTACAGGCGTTATAAGCTATTTTTCAAATGCAAAAAGGCTATAAAACCATATAAAACTATATAAAATCTACAACTATGTTAAGGCTTGTGGCAACAGTACTAATGCATTATCCAGAGTTTCCTAGCTAGAGCCCATTCAAAGTAGATACCATGAAAATAGCTTCCTTCTCCCACTCTGAACAAGAAAACACTTCTTTGCACTAGACATTAACCTAAGTTGATCAAGGAAATTTAAAATGGAACTGATTCTGTGGCTGCTCACAGAGACAGAGCAACCAGCCTCTTGAACATATCTTTCTAATACATGTCAAGAACACAGCATATTGTCCTGACACTCCAAAAGGAACCTGTAGAATGGGACAGCTGAGGCTCCTGCCATCACTCAGATGTTCAAGCAAACTGGACAGGATACTCCAGGTAAAGGATGCCAGGCGAGATAGGTTTGGTTAGGAACACAGACAGAAGGAAGTCCTTTTTTAGCAAGAATGAATATGAAGGATAGCTCTTACACGGATATCTCAGGAAAAGTGAGCACAGCAGAGGAGCAAAGGTCATACTAATATTTACAGCGGCTGTTTTGTCCTAACTATGCTTTTTTTAAAATTTGGGAAGACCATGTTGGTAGGCATTTTTTTTGTCTGTTTGATCTTACACATACCCACGAGAGGGAAGTCATCATGTATCTCCTCTAAGAAAATACACAATTGCCAGCCCTGTCAGAAATTCTGTCTGTAGTTTTGCAAAAGCTGTGAAAAGATTGCTGCCTGCATTTCAGTTAAGGAGCTAAAAGCTGCAGCAAGCAAGACTCCAATGCAGCAAAAATCACCTTTTTTTTTCTTGTAGGGACTTCTACTGTGGGAACAGTAGGAGTTTAGAGTCAGTATTGACTATCCCGCAAAGAGCTAACATATAGGTAAGTTTGTACTTAAAAGAGAATTCATGGTCAATTGGATCAGTGACTTCTTGTCCCTCTACTCAGTCATCGACATGTATCTTTGCCTCTAGCTTCCAAGCCTCGTAAGAAAGCTACAAGCCTAGCATGGAGACCTGAGTCCTTTCTGCGGAACAGAGCATTCACAGCTGAGCATGCACCGCAGTCACTGCACCGTCACTGTCTCTGGATGCAGCTATGAAACCATGCCTGTGAACATCTAGGCTTAAACTAATCTAAGAACAGACTTGTTTTAGCAGCGTGGAGGCTGATTCACTCTGCTTTGCAAGCAAGTTTCACATCCAATGCCAAGCTTAGCACTGCTGGTCAGATTACAAACATTTCAGCTGGCTGCTTTGAAACCAGTTAATACAAGCTCTTCAGCAGCAGCTCTCAGACAGCCCTCCTCACACCCCATCACTTTGACAAGTACTTCACCACAGAGAGGGGACATTGCCCAGGAGCTCCTGGGGAGCAAACTGAAGGAATGTGCAAATGAAACTACAGCTCAGCCTATCGGGTGCAAGATGAAGATCCACTGAGCCAGCTTCACCCAGGGAAGGTGCAGACAGCAGAGATGATGCTTCCAGCAGTCTGTGACACCTCTGTAGGATGCATTCTGGCAATATCAGGTTCTCATCATCCCTGCTCCCCACACAGTCAGCTCTTTCCCAGGCTAGAGCATCCCCAGCACTGCATGGCCTTGCCTGCCACCCTCCAATGCACTGGCATTGCCGATTCCCTCTACTCTTTCCTCTCTTCCAAGATACAACCCACCTCCAGCTCTCCCTTTGAGGATGCTTTCATTTGATTATAAACTCTTTCAGGCAAAGATGATCTTTTATTGTGTGTTGGTACAGTGCCCAGAAAAATGGGGTTCTGATCTCAAGGCACTACCGTAACATAAATAACAATAATTCACTACTACTAGCCTTCAGTAACTCCAGGAGTTTCACTGGGAGATGGTGAGTCATGCTACCATGCCTTTCTACAGCACAGAAATAAATCATTTTTGCACATTCCAGTGTTTTGGGGAGAAGGAGGAAACAGAGAGAGAAAATGCAAAATGAATGTAAATCACACTTGATTCTTTAAATTTATAATAAATCTAAATGATTTACCAGGACATAAAATTCTCACATGCAGAGTCAAGGACAATATTCTATTCATGTGCAAGAGTCATTTATTCATTTATAATTAGATAAAATGAACTGCAATTTTTTAAGAAAAAATTTGCATGTGGCAACAGTAATGTATTACAGAAGGGTGGCACTTTGTTACATCCATTTGTTAGTCAGGACACTGGAGCTGCAATTTAATAGACAAGAAATAAGTACAGTAGAGGAAGGGAAAAAATTAAATTCCGCGTGATCAGCAAGGTTTCGAACAATCGCTAGCCAACTGAAGTGGGTGCCATATCTATAAGTCATTTTGTTTTATAGGCCATTAGGATCTCCTGAGAGAGGCTGCATGGAGACCGCTGCTTTTTGTTGAAATTAAAATGTCAGAGAAAAAGAAATAGAACAAAACAGGGAATCTGCAATTAATTACAAGGCCATAAAAATTCAATAATCAGGAGGCAGTGCTGCTGTAGGCACAGCGGTATCTGATTCAGGCTAACAGGAATGGAATACATTAATCTTTTCAAATTAGTTTTTTAATCTGACGGGGATATATAGTGACGTGTTCTTTTACTGTTTGAGCAGAGCTGCTGTCTAATATATAATGCTGAGTGTCTGGAATTAGGACATCTATAGCCATTTTGTGACTACAACATTTTCACGGCATTTATTCAACCCTATCTGTACACCTGTCCTACAGTAATCAGGCAAAACATGTTCAAAGTTCACATCCTAGATACTGCTTATGAAAGAGAATTAAAATGCTGGGATTAAGACAAAATAGCAGGTCCCCAAACAAGTTTGGCACAAGGCTGCTTAAAATGACCGTCTGAACTTCAGGATATAGCACTAGACTTTGAAACTGGTTCCCCATTCCATGTCTACATTGAGTTCTCTCCTTTCTTTTCTTTCCTCCAAAGGTGACCTGCAAAAAGACTGTCTTCATGCTTCCGTGTTTTGCATCCTTTAGTCCTGTAGAGTGAAGCCCTAAAAATTTCAGAGATTAGAGGACTTTCTTACTTTTCCCTTTAAATATCCATGACCTTCCTCAGACCTATTCTTCTCCTGATGAACGCTTCATCACTCTTCCTGGTGTCTCTTTAAGGAGCTGAAAAGGGACATTATAGAGTCTCAATTGCTACTTAAACACTCAGGAGATGGATGAATGTTTGCTGGATATCAGTTGTCAGAAGTATGTGTTCAGTCTCAGAGTTAGAGGGATATACAAAGATTATTTGACACTGTTCATTTTACAAACAAATCTTTTCCTATCCTTGGCTTGGCTTTACTCTCTAATTCTACTGAAATTACATTTTAGAGAAAAAGACTTTACTATTGAATGAAAACCCAGGAGTCAGGTCCCTCTTTCTCCATCTGCCAAATCTCTCTTTTTTAAAAAAATTATGTAAAAAACAATGAAGGCTACTTCTACACCTTGTCTCATATGACTGGAAAAAAGGCACACAAATCCCTCTTTAATGCTGCCCTACTGAAAACAGCAATATGATTATCAAAGACTACTGGCTCAAAACTTTACTGTAGGTGGCTAAAATCATTCCCATTCTATTTTTCCTGGGTGCACTCATTTTGCTCCATTTGAGGCTTCAGTCTTGTAAGCACACATCCCAAAGGAAAAACAAGCTTCCCAGGGGAACTTTAAATGTCTAAGCTCAGCTTGAATTAAGACTTTACACCTTTGGCTAATTCCATTTTTAGTTTACAGAGATTATTTTTTTCCAATCAAATTCCAGTGCACTCACTTGAAAAGCCATTTTTCAATTCTTTACACTTCCTCGATGTTAAGTAACATCATTTATGCATTCATTGCTTTTTCCTGCAAGGCAGAATAAATGGACACGGATGCATTCATTTCATGGATCCTTCAAAAGGATAAATAATATGTTCATGTGCAGGTAGATGAGAGAAAGGAAGAGGGAGTGAGAGAGCAAGTAACCAAGACCTAATACTTCAAGATAGGCTTTGCTGGTCTGAAGAAATAGTAGCTCTATTTAGGAAACATATTCAAAGCATGGGAAAGGGTATAAAAAGCTTCCTGCAACAGGCATTCATCATTTTCTATACATCACTTTTCTTCCTACTGCACAACTCTACCTTCTGCGGTTAAGTTTTTCTTCCTATAAGTATATATGCACATGAGCACATCCATACTCAATGACAACAGAAGGTACAAACTTACCTCCACTGAGGTCATCAACTATAATCATAACTGGCAAGAATCTCCCCCTAGATCTCCATAACTAATTGATCTGTCCTAGGTGTCTACTGTCCCTAAATATTTGAAAACTAAACATGCTTTAGCAGTTTTGACCTAAGATAACTCCATTTTCTCATCGTAGTCTTCCATATCAAATTGCTCTCATCAGAATAGGTCCCACGGTGCAGTTTTCTGAATACAAAAGCCATGTGTAATGAAAACATATCCTTGGCAATGTTTGAACGCAGTACCCATTCCATGTAACATCATGTCAGTCCACAACAACTCAGATGGAGAGCACTGTATAGGACAGAAATTTCAAGGGGAATTCAGGCTGACATATTTATTGAATTGTAGTATAGCCAACACAGTGTGGTGCCCACCTCTACTACACTTATGGTGCCTTATGGGAGGCATTTTGTAATGAACAGGACAGGGAGAACTAACTCTCACGTTCAAACCCTAAATGCAGCCTCACCAGGTAAGAGGTGAAAACAGAGCTAGAAAAACTGACTTTAAATGAATATATTAAAACATTTCCCTGTTCATAAAGTCTAATGAGCATATTGAACAGAATATTATTTCCATAAACATTAATGGCTCAAAATTATTTGTAGTATCATCATTGCAAGTTGCCCAGTACAAATGTTGAATACCCAGAACAAGTCAGATTTCCCCGCTCATTCATTTTACTTTTCAGTCCTAAATAGACCAGCATAAGCAATTTGAGTGACACCAAAAAAAGTAATTTTGTCAAATTTAAAATGCTTCCAAATATACTACTACTGCTGTTTCAGTAAAAACAAGGCATGCAGAGTTATCACGGAAGAGGCCTGAACACAACAGAAACTAATTTATTTCAAAATGTGAAAAACTACTTTAAATCCCAACCTATTGTATAATTGTCCAGTTCTGCTTGACACAGCATTACTTTGTCTGCACTACATGCTGACAGTTTTGAACAGTGTTTCACAGCTGTACAGCATTATTTAGAGACCAATATTAGCAGCAATGAAAGGCCAGTGGCATTTAAACAGCAGAGATACCAATCCCTAAAGTGAATAAAGCTTGAGAGAGACTGGCTCTAACTGTGCCAGTATCAGTAATAGTGACCAGGAGAACATTTTAAAATAACCTCTAACTTGTATACAGCATCCACAAGGAAGTGCAGAATCGTTTCTTTGGCTCTGTTTTTCTACTCTCCAGACTCTGAGGATAAACAGATGTCCCTTGAAACACATCCTACTGGCAAAAGACAGCAGACTTAAATTCATGTAGGACAATGACACATTCCAGTGTAAATATGCATTGTGACTCATGGAGATGCTAACCATGCAGCTCTGATCAGCAACAACAGACACAAACAGCCAGTATCTACAAGTCACAATGGATATTAAACATACACCGTTGTTTCTTGCAGTTCCTTTAACAGAAAAGTAACACATCCTAAATACTGCTGAAAAGGGAGAAAATACATTGCAGTTATCTTGTATTCTGTTCTGCTGAGGAAAAAAAACCCACTAAGTGTCCAAACCATGCTATATCCATAAAACTTACTATACTTATACACAGATGATAACTTGAGCCATCTGCGAACATCAGAAGAAAAACTTACGAGTTCATAAGTCTAGACTGTTAGTCTTTCAGTTGTAAGACATATTCCTGCTGTTATCAAGATTGATTTTTTATTTATATAAAGGTCTTCAAATTAATGTATATGTTCATAACAATATATTTTTAAAAAGATATAAAAATAGGATAACAAGTGGATAACAATGATATTGAAACTATAACTTAACCGACATGGAAACCTTTTACAAGATGAGTGGATCAGTAGGTGTACGAAGAATAGTGGATTTGTTTCTTGACTTTTGCAAGGTTTCTGACACCATGTGCCATAATATCCTCATAGTTTATCTAGCCCCTCTTCAGTTTGTCTGACAGTGAGGTAGATTGAAATCTGGCTGAACTGCCAGACTCAAAGGGTTGTGATCAGCACATGAAATGCAGATGGAGACCAGTCACTGATGGTGTAACCTCAGAGGTCAACACTGGCATCAGTACCCTCTAACATCTTCATTAATGGCCTGGATGACAGAACAGAATGCACCCTCAGCAAGTTTGCAAATGATAAACTGGCAGGAGCGGTTGACGCACAAGATCATCATGCTGCCACTCAGAGATACCTTGACAGGCTGAAGAAATTGGTCAGTGAAGTGCACTGAGTTCAATGGAGGGACACGGAAAGTCATGCACCTGCAGAGGAATAACCCCACAAACTATCACAACTTGGGGGTTGACTGGCTACAAAGCAGCTTAACAAAATGGACACCTAGATTGTCCAGTTGGTCAGACAACAAATTGATCATGAACGAGCAACAGGCCCTTGTGGCAAAGAAGGCCAGCAGCACCCTGGGCTGTGGTAGGAAGACAGTTCACAGCAGGTCGAGGGAGATGATTATTCCCCTGTCGTACAAAGAAAAGTTGAGAAAGCTGGGGCTGTTCATCCTAGGGAAGAGGAGGCTCACAGGAATCTTATCAATGTATATACATGTACGAGAGAAGCAAGTAAAGATGACAGGCTTGGTAGCATTCAACAAAAGAGACAGCAGGCACAAACTGAAGCACTGTAAGTTCCATTAAACCATTTAAAGGAAAAAGCTCCGCCTTTTCACTGTAAGGTTGATTAAACACTGGGCAGGGGCTGAGAAAAGACGTTTTTAACTCTTCATCCTTGGAGTTACTCAAAACCTAACCGGACATCATCCTGAGCAGCCTGCTGTAGTTGAGCACAGTTTAAGCAGGGAGATCCTTTCCAACCTCAACTACTTGGGGTTTCTGTGAATAATTCAGTATGTATGTATCATAAGGATGACTGTTTGCACTACAATATCCAAGTCAGGGCCCAGCCATAAATGCAAGATGAACATTAATATGTATAGTTGTGGGCTGGGCAGGAGAAAATGGGAAAAAACAGAAGTCTCTCTCTCTTTTTCAAGACATTGTTCAGCTTCTCTTCAAAAAATTATACATTTAATAAGTCCCCTGCTCTGATAGTCTCACAGGAGCATGAACAGGCAACAAATTATCATTCCTCAGCATCCTTTAGGGTATGAAGACATATACTTTAGCCTGCAGACTATTAACAATATGGATTCAATTTCAACATTCCCCAGACAATCAGGAACCTGGAAATTGCATTGCATATTCTAGACAGGTATTCTGCTACATCACAAAGCAACCCATTTTCACCATTTGCCTACCTCTATGTAGTGCCTCCTACATAAGTACTCAGTTTTATACAATTATACCAAAAATGTGTATGCTTTTAATATACATAGTCTCACTTCCTCATTTGAAGAGCCATCATTTAATTCTTTCTGTAGGCAAAGAGAACAAAAGGTAGCTGAGAATAAAAGCTAGGTAGGATGGAAGCCAGGTTTTGGATATAAGTGAAAACAGAATCCAGACCTGTGGGGATAAGAGAAAACAGTCAGAAAATGAAAAAACTGAAGGAAACCCATCTCACATGAATTATGCAGAAAGGCCAACTATACACACTACATGAAAATACACTATATAAGTCTGGATCTCCCAAAGTGCTGGTGCTTTGGACATTCAAATTCATTCTGCAGAACTGAGGAACCTCAAAATCCCATGGCTAGAGAGAACAGGGCAAAAAAACCAACAGGACAAAGCTTGAGCAAGAAATAACCAACTAGAGACACTAAATGAGAACAAGAAATAGGGAAGCTCAGACTCATGAGAAGTGCTGGACTGACATGGGGATGGAAGGGAAAGGAATAAAAGCAAGTGTTCCAATAGCTGAACAGCTCTTAGTACTCAGCTCTGCCCAGGAAGTCAACCATTAGGTGTCATTTTGACACTGTTCAAATCCAGCAACCTTGCAAAAAACTTTAGCTTCAGCCTACTGAAAATTAATTTAAAATCCAGCTTGTGTTTTGGCATGTCATATTGACACAGCATGCCCTGTCTATCTGTTTTACTCTCACTTGTGCAATAGCAACACCAACCTTTCAACAATACACCAAAATAACAGATGGCATGGGAAAAGGAAGCCAAAACTGCAGCATGGGACCTTACTCTGACTAGCTCATGGTGTCAAGACAGGGAGTAGTATAAGTACATCATTTATGAAAAAATATTCAGTTGTGTGAGCCAGGAGACTTTATGATCTAATAGAAAGCTTGTGACTAATCCACTGTCCTTTGAGTATTTTCTAGGCTACCACAAAGTCTTGAGATTCTCAAGACACCATGCTTGTCATTCTCCACTCCCACCACTTCTTAATTTTGATGCGCAACACCCTCCAGAAAGCTGCCAAGAATGGCACCAATCTCTGCAATAGCACTGTTTGCCCAGAACTGCCATTGATAAAATACTCCCAACTGCAAAGAACTGACAATCATATGGGCAGAGTGAAAGCTCCAATTCTAGTCTTCTCCTTAGATCCATCTGTGGTTTGGCTAGTAGAGCTTGCAAAAGAATGTGAATTAAAAGATAGAAATGCTTTAAATTAAAATTTTATTCTAGAAACTGAACAAGTCCCCTGAATACATCATTATTTAGCCATTTATGCCACATCTAACCAAAAAAACTATATATCCCTTGTACATTTCATAGCCTCTCCCTTTTGGCTCCAGTAGTAATAGAGGGAAGATGTTTCAACGCAGTTGCTGTAGATCAACAACTACAGCATTACTTGAAGCTATACCTACTAGAACTGCAGAAAAGTATCTCATTGGATTCCACATGACACTCAGCATTCAAAAAAAAAAAAAA
>VXBX01008125.1:317526-332919 GCA_013400415.1 Scytalopus superciliaris
TTTTTTTTTTTTTTTTTTGTTTTGGTCTTTGGGGGTTTTTTAACATTGACTTTTGAGTTCCCTAAAGAAACAGGTCAGGAACTGTTGTCCAGTCGTGCAGGATTAACAGCAGACAGGCAGAGAACATTAAAGGCACCAACTACTGCATGGTTTGGGGTCATAAATTGAACTGCCAGCCTCTCTTCACTGACCACCTGAGCCTCGTGAGGAATCCCCCTTAGTCCAGCCACAGCAACAGGCTTTCAGAAAAGCTGTAGCCATAGCATGAAATACCATAGAAATTCATCTGAATTCCAGTCTGGTTGCTAACAGCTGAATTCACTCAATTATTTCCTTCAATAATTCTTAGAGAAAAGAAACTAATATAAATTAAAAACAGTCTGAAATATTTCATATTATAGTACCACAAAAAGCTGATAAAGTTCAAGTCAGAGTGGAAGGAAACCATCTTCAGAGCAAAAGGGAGTGTCACACGTGGATTATAGAAAAAAAAATCTAAATTGAACTATTGAAAGGGACCTTGAAGATGGTCAATAGGCTGTTTTAAAACAATATGATAAAGTAGTTGGAAGAGAGACATGAAGATGACAAAGTAAGTATCTAAAAAGTTGCATTTTAAATGTTAACTGAAAACAAATGACAGTAAAATTTTTTTATGAAAAACAAATAAAACAAAAAAGTTCACAAACAAATGGGGATCAGTGATAAGCTTATCAGTGATAAGCTGGAGAGAGCCTGATGAACCTAAAAATGGTATCAAACTATACCAGTAATATATTAGGATTGTGGAGGGAAAAATAAAAATCCTACCATACAGTAAGTTTCAGGAATCAAAAAAACATTCATCATGAGCATGAAAGGAAATCATACAACATACAAAAACAAGTAACGTTGAAAGAACAAAGTCAAAAATAAGAGAACATATTTCCATAGTTTATTCAAATTATTGACTAAACATTGAGAATCACTAGTTCTAGATTTAGCCTTGTGCTGTACCTGTAATAATGGTGGGTTGTGGTTTGGGGGTGTTTAGGATGTTGGCATGGAAATAGGTGAGTTGTCACATTTTGGACAGGTCTCCAAATGTTCCCTATGAGATACCTCAGGACTGTTGTGTCACTATTTAAATAAGAGTCGTACAAAACAATCTGAAGTTCTGAGTATTCAAATTATGTCACATTTAGAACTGCTGTCATCCTTATCTGTAACCTGTTAGAAACATCACTCCTAGGAGTTGTTATAGCAAAGATAAGTGTGTAGCAACATGCTTTCAAATTGACAGGACTCTAAATGAATGATCTCCGGCAAGTCATTTGACTTTCCTTTTTCCCCAAGAAAGAACTGGATGAAAAGCAAGACAGCTAAATACACACACACACACACCACCAAATCAAATTTTCTGACATCAGAGCCAAACAGGATGACTGATCTCATTCATCAAAGGATTTTGATTTCATTCACAGTGACTCTCACCATGTTTGAAAGGTAATGGCAGCTTCCTAGGAGGTGCACAGGGGATTCAGTGTAGAAGGCAGACAGACAGTGATAAGATGGTTCAGGGTGCAGGAGAAAGCTGTGATACAATCTGAGTGGTTTTGGTTTGGCATAAAAGGAGAAATATCTTAGTATAGAATTTCACAACTGAATTAATATCTGGCCATTAGAATATTTTAACAACCAATTTTTAGCCATTATACAGATTCAGAAAAGAGAGTCAAAGTACACTATTAAAAAAATAATGCTGAATTGCTGTAGATAAATATACAAAAATAGCTGCCAATTAAATCAACCATTCTCATCTATATTCTGCTGCTGTCTGTTGCAAATGAAAAATTTTTCCAGAAGATGATGCTGAGCTCTGTCGTCAGTGGTTCAGAGGGTATTAACTTCCAGCACCAAAAGAATCAAATTTAATTGAGCCTCACTTACAAAAAGGGTATGTATTCTGTAATTACAATTATTATATTTCTTACCTTTTCATTTGCCCAGCTATACATGCCTTCTACTCTATCTAAAGAAACAAAAACTTTACAAGAAAAATGACTGATATAAACATGTCAACTTCACGTTTTAGCATGAAAAATAGTGAAACCATTACAGATCTCATATAGAAAACCACAAAGCATCTATAAAAACAAGCAAATTCCACTAAATCCCCCAAAATATTTTTTCTTAAAGATCAGAGATAAATATAAAAATAAGACTAAATAAGACACATTCTGTTTGGATAGTCAAAAATACTTAGACTTAATAACAATGCATTGCAAGAAGCCAGCAAAAAATATAAGCAAACCAAAAAGCATATACATGCTGGGAAAGCGTTCTAAGTGATGGAAGTGGAAGAAGAAAAGAAGAGAAAAGGGAAGGGAGTAGAATGTTTCACATGAGACTAGGGAATGGTAACTACATGATGTACACCAACTAAAATTCTTGTTAAAATACACCTAAATTCCCACCCAAAACTGCACTCTTACAGGATGACAAGTCAGAAATTAAACTGTCAGACAATTTAAGACTGCAAGTTATGATTATCCTAATCAACTTAATATCCAAGACTAAGGAGTCTAAGAAGAAAGCAACTACTAAATTCTTCTTCAAAAGGGCCACGGCAACACAGATGTATGATTTAACAGTCAGATAAAGATATAATAGCCATCTCTCAGACAGGGAAAGAAATCCAGTGACTCCAGAGTTACTCTGGATTTGCAGTAGATGAAACTTAGATTAGAATCCACTGTTCAGTACATCGGTTATTCAAGCATAAATCTACTTGAACTGAAAAATATTTATCTTCAGGAAACCACAGAGCAGCCCTAGAACCATGCATGTGTTTTTAAAGCCCTCTGCAGGATATGAGCAACATTACTTCCTTTCATGATTTGCCATGTTGGTCTGCTTTGCAGAGTTACTGTAAAAACACTGATGTGAGGTTCTACAGTTCATGTCTTTCAGTAACTTCAAATCAAACATAATGAATTTACGAAGAGAGGAAAAATATTTTTTCTCCCAGCCATGAGCTCTGAAAGCTCATCCCAAGGTGAGTTTGCTACTCCAAGCCCCTAACCCCTCCTAATTGCTTAAGGAGGTCCCACAGAGTAAGCCAGGTCTCTAAGGTAAAGCTCAAGCACATTGCCATTGTCCCCTCTGGGCTTACACAGGAGAAAGATCCACAACAGGAACATACTACACTGTTCAGCAGAGGCACATGAGGAACTCAGTCTAGCTACCACCTCCCCTCCACTTGTATTCCCTCCATTAGCTTGTATTCCAAAATACTGAAATGTATGCCACTGAGAAACAATTGCTTTACTTGCCAGTTCAAGGAGAAAAACAGACTATCTTTCCCAAGTGGTTTTTGGTGTATTTTGATAACACTGAAATTGAGTAGAGAAGAATGTTTTTCTGAGTTTACAGATGAGAGGACTTAAGAGACAAGGCTGTTTTTTGCTGCTAGCAAATTGTATATTCCTACCTGAATCCAGATGAAGCAATATTTCTGTACCTATCCTTATTTATTTCTGTGGCAAATGAACTGTCCTGAGACAAAGTTTTCTTAAGCAGTACAATTTATAGAAAGCAAGGAACTTCTCGTAGGAAATCTTGGGAGGAAAAAAGCCTCCCTTAATTTTAAATAAAAGGTCATCCAGCAATGATGCTGTTGAGGGCAGTACATTATGAATGTAAGTTGATTTATAACTTCTGTTATAAGATAGAAAGTTATGAATCAGATTATGAGCTGCAGGATATAAAGAAAATCTGCAAGTGATTGCTTAGTTTGACACAGTTCTACTGTATCTTAAAACATGCAGAATTCCCTGGGTTCCTGGAGAGGAAAGCTCTTGAAGGATTAAGAAGTAGTGTCAGAGACAACACTATTTGTTCAAATTTATTTTCTTTTTAACTTATTTAGCCACTCAGGTTTAATATCTCAAAAAAAATAACTTGTTACTCCTGCAAAGTACTGTCAATATGATAAATGAGAACAGAAATATGAGAGCATGGAAAACTAGTATAAAATTAGATAGTTTATATAACATTAACTTTATCAGGAGTGAGAAAAAAATTTCATTAATCAAAAGTTACTTAAAAACTTTCCTGCTAGCCCTGTGACTTGATAATCCTCTTCAGTCTGGCAATTTATTTATACGAAGAGACAGAGGGCCTTGTCTTATAGCTCTGTCCAATCAGATCCATCTTATAGCTTCTCAGTACTGTGATATTACAGCTAACATTGATGAGGGAATGAAATGCTTTCAAAATATAAAAAAAGACCTGCAGTCAAACAGGCCTTTACTTGCGTGATATAAACATGAACAACTGAGCAGTGAAGCATACAGTATAATTTGTGCCAATGCGAATGACATAGCATTAGAGACACAGTTAGAAATTTCAATGAGAAACCTGAAATGAGAAAGGAAAAGGTGGCTTTCTAGTTTATAAGTGTAAATATTTCTCAGCAGCCAAACATTATTGTTTCTTATCCAAAATATCTGGAAATTAAATACAGCAATCAAGTGCTAAGCACAGATTCCCTAGACTAATTGTGCGAGACAACCTGATATCCACCCAGCCTATGAATTTCACTGCAACAGGGATTGCCACAGAATTTAACAATAAAACCTGTCGTTCTTTCACAGACACTAATGTAGGTCTGTCTCTAAGGTAGTATTTAAGATGTGCAGACACTGTATGTCATTACACTAGATAGTTTAGCAAGGCCTTCATTAATAATGGGTCATAATTCATTTTATTAAGGTAAGAAACTAATATTGCTCAATGTTCCTGGGAGCCTGATGTTTTCTTTCATTAAACAATACGGGCTGGTGCAAAGCAGTAAAATAGATGGTTCCTGACCTAACTCTACAGGACAAGGTAATGCAAACAAACTTTGGTATTCTTGCCAAGCATAAATATTTTTATTCTTGGGGTTGACTTTGTACAGAATTCTGGTCCTATAATAAATTCAACTTCAGGACATTACTATTTGAATGAAACCCAAATCTACTATTTGCATTGGAAGATTGTAATGAGACCAGTCATCTAAATGGATATGATTCAGAACTGAGACCCAAAAAAAACATTACTTTTGGTTAAAAGCCATGTCATCATTGGGAGTTCCAACCAAATCAACCAAAAACTAGTTGAAAGAAAGGTATCTTACATTATCCAGTGAACTGAAAAGTATCAAAATAATCAGCTACACCATAACGACTGGAGCATTGACAATGATTTCTGTGATCTAGAGGAACATCCATCAGCTCACATGCACATAAGCAAAAAGTTCTGGCAACTGTTACTAGCATTATTTTTGCAATAGTTATCATAAAAAAGACCCCTCACATAGGGAACCAAATAGTCACCTACTGAATAGTCTATTTTGACTTCAGTGGAAACTGAGCATGAGCAAAGACTGCAGGAAGAAACATACAATGTTACAGTAAAGGGAATGAGCAGAGGAAAGAGAAAAATTTCAAAAAACATTGGCCAAGGATTTCCAAAATAATAGAAGGAATTGGAAGTTGGATGTGCAAGTCCCATTTACTGAGTTTGAAATGTTATCCCTAAAGCTAAAACCAGTGACCTACACAGGGCTCCAAACATTACACACATTGATACTGAAGAAACTCAGAAGCTCACAAGCCACACTAGATGGAAAAGTAACTTTGATTTGACAACTTTTGTTTTCCAAGGTGCTAAATTCCTGACTAATTCTGTTCATCAGAAAACCTTTTGAGAAACCACTAGTAGAACTTGGTCCTATTTTTACATTACATCCCTCTTCACATAGCTTTTATATGTACTTGGAGGTGCAAAGTTTAACATTGCTCCCCTGAGACCCTTAAAAACTGGCAAGAATGTCTCAAAAATTAAAAAAGTGGGGAGTGGGGAACAGACAAAGCAAAAGATTCCTTGCCTGTTTTGCACATCTGCTCTTTTAAGTTCTCACTGACATTTAACTGACTGGTTCCAAGTGAATAAAGCAGGAACCACTCTCAAGTAAATGGAAGCAATCTGCAATATGAATTGTTGAAGACAAACTGTTCAGTGTCAAACTCACAGTTGCATCAATTTTTACCAGTAACTGTCCTTTATTAAGTTCTGGTCTGTTATGGTTTACGAAGTAATTTGAACTCTGAAGTATCTGAAATTTAAGTTTCTCATGATACTTTAGAAAAACTTAGTTAATTCACTACATAAAGAAATTGATGCATTATGGTTCTTAAATAAAGAAGAAAAGAATCTTAAGTTCCCATTACTAGGGCCTTTTTTATAGCAAGGAGCATAAGAAATCCTTAAAGTTGTGCACAGGGAACAAGGCACAAAGGAGACTTCAATCCAGAGCCAAGCTTGCCTGAAGACACTGACAGGCCTCAGTCTAGTGCTGTAATTCTGTGACTGCTTGTTTCTCGTCTTTCAAGAAGGGAAACCGCCGTTTCTTCCACTGTTTGAACACTGCCTAAGCAAATCTATAAAATGTGAAACAACTGTACTCAAACTATAACCTGAAGAGGTTAATACTTATCTTTCCTACTGATAAATACAGCATGACCCAGAGAACATTCAAGTTAGACATTTGATACTGGATACAAAGCAATTCTTTTCTAAATCAGTATTCAACACATTACTGTTGAAGATTCATCATCATCTAAGTGGCTTTTCAATGCTTTCCTTCAAATGCATTCATATTCTCAGACACAAAACTCCGCAATTCACAATTATACCTAGTTAAAAAGAAGATTTTAACTAGAGGGGGAAAATGGCTTTTCAGAGGACAAATACAATTTTGTCAACAACACAGCCTTCTGAAATATTGATTTTTATGATGGAATATTCAGATGGAATATTTAACTTCTTGAGTTTGTCTGACAGACTGCATTTCATTCTGACTTTTAATTTTGTCTTACATTTTATTAATATATCGGCATATATAATCTTTTGTGATGTTAGAGTGTTCCAAGATAAAAGCATTCTGACATCTCTAAAATGAAGTGTTTCTGACTTTTCATGCCATGTTTAATTTTACAACCAAAAAGAGGAGAAAAAAATTTTTTTTTCAAAATGTTATAGCTACCTTCAAGAACAACAAATTCATTTGTCAGCTAGATAAATCCACAAAGAATAGTTTCACTGCATTAACTTGCTAGATCCTGATGCACAGGCATCCACAAAAGAAATGTAACATTATCTCCATGCCCTAGTGACAAAATCCAAAATCAGGAAACTGGAAATTAAATTACATTCTACTTTGACTTCTTTTCAGTGATGATCTGAACTGCTATGGATCTGTTCTGTGACTAGAGAGGATTTCGGTCTTAAGCACCTTTCTCCAAGAACAAAATTTGTAATAAGAGCATAAAGGAGGAAAGGGTCTTGCAGACAGAACATCATGCAAGCCAACACTTTCTAAGCAGCACATTACAATTTTGTAAAGCTGAGGAAATTAGAAGCTTGTCTATGCTTTTGTTGAAATCAGCACCCAGAGTGTTCAGTGGGTAACATAACTGTTCCATTAGGGCTCACAAATGCATTTCACAAATACGTTTGAATAAAGTGCAGTGGTGCATGTGGTGGCTACCATTTGTCAAGCAACTGAAATTAGGGAGCACCAGAGGAAAAATAAAAAAAGGCCACACAAAACCCACTGAACTTCTCAACCTCACTATTATTTCAGTCTTATGAAGCCAAGACTCCTCAGAAGGAAATACTCAAGTAACACATCCTCATGAGCAGGCTGATAAATTACTGTTTCAGATGACTGAACTGCTTAGTATCACTGGCACGTTCAATTTCAAAGTCAAGAGAAAATGAGCTTTTTCCAAAACTGTTATTGAGAGGCTCCTGCCTGGAAATGTATATTCAGACATTGTTGCAGACTACTTTCACAGAAAGAAAACAACATTGTCCAGTTGCCTGCTAAAATGTATTTTATGAAAATAGAAATTCAATTTCAGTGCTGTCAGCTACAGTATAGTGATAGCATTGATGATACTCCCTGTGATCCACGCATCTGTGAATCACCTTCCTGGGAATACAGTGGCACAAGGTAAGTGAGACAGTAGGAGCATCACTGTCTACTGAGGGAACCCCCTTACATTCATAATCAGTCAGATAACCAATCAAGCTGCCTTAAGGATACACAAATCATTCCTCCCACGTCCCACCCCATACATCTTCATGCAGATGCTGCCCTCAATTATTACGCACCTTCAGAACCCACACATTCGCAAGGAAGATTTTAGGAGCTGTTGTCCTAATAAAGTGGCCACCTTTACGACACAGGGTTCTACACAAAGCAAGTGAAGGATGCAAAGGATAAAAGTCACCTATGGTAAGTAGTCAAAGACAAGCAACTGAAAAACTGCAAGCAACAGAAACAGCTACATCAACCCAAGTACACTATTTTGTATATCCAAGTTCCTTGTGTTAAAGTCAGCAAATTGCTGCTACTTCTCATTAATGAACCACATTCTTTTGCTTTTTCGCCAAATTCTGCCATACACAAAGTGAATATTTTCCCCAACTCACTTTGTACCACATGGCTGCTTAGACTCTTTTAGACCAGCAGCACATTAGGCATCAAAGACACTGCCTTAAGCCAACAACTCAGAACTGCAGACAACAGCTTTTTTTAACTATTATTAGGATAATTTAAAAATCCCACTGCCATTCCAGGAACTAGCAGGTGGTTGAAGGCAAGTGCAAGTTTAGTCTCATGAACAGTTAGAGGAAACTATTCCACGTGGTGGCAGCAGTGATCTAAAATACAATGAAGTTCCATGTTCCAAACATCATCAGACCTTCTTCAAGTTCAACATATAGAAAGTCTTGCTTTCTTTGATAACTTCCCATATTCTTATTTATCTTTTAAACACTAATAAAGTTATCTCTCTGCTCCTTTTCTTTGTGATTTCTGAACTTCATTACAGAGTTGGAATCAACTTCCAAGTTAAAAACAGGTCAAAGCTGTTTCTTTCGTCAGTGAAGTTGGCATAAACACCCAAAAACATGCTAAAGCGTAGTCTCTCAGAGAGAAATTAAATTATTTTATCATCCAGAATATCCACCACATTTCTCCTCTAACTTTTCTAAGGAGAAGAATATGGAAAAAATGTCACCTTCTATGGTAAGTTGACCCTAGCTGAATTCCAATTGACCACCAAAAATTGCTCTATCACTACTCCTCCTCAGCTGGACAGGGGAGAGAAAATATAAAAAAAGACTCATGGGTCAAGATAATGACAGGAAGACATCACTCAACAATTACCATCACATGCAAAATGGACTCGACTTGTCAATAACTAATTTAATTTATTGCAAATCAAATCAGAGGGGGATAATGAAAAATAGAACAATCTTACAAATGCCTTCACTTCCGTACGTTTCTTCTTCTCAGGCTTAATTTTACTCCCAACTTCTCTACACACAACCCCACATCCACACCCTTCCTCCCAGCAGCACAAGGGGCCAGGAATGGGGATTGCAGTCAGTGCATCACACATTGTCTCTGCTACTCTTTTGTCCTCACACTTCTCCCCTGCTCCAGTGTGGGGTTGTCTACAAACTTCTCCCACATGAATCCTTCCCACAGGCTGCAGTTCTTCATGAACTGCTCCGATGCAGGCCTCTTCCACAGGGTGCAGTCCTTTGGGTACAGATGGGTTCCCTATGGAGTCACAAGTCCTGCCAGCAGACCTGCTCCAGCATGGGCTCCTCTCCCCATGGCTCCACAGGTCCTGCCAGGAGCCTGCTCCAGTATAGGCTTCCCTCAGGGCCACAGCCTCCTCTGAACACAACAACCTGCTCTGGTGTGAAGTCCTCCGTGGGCTGCAGATGGATATCTGTTCTACCATGGACCTCCAGGGGCTGTGAGCAGACAGCCTGCCTCACCAGGGGCTGCAAGGATATCTCTGCACCTCCCATCCCTCCTGCTGCATGGACCCTGGAGTCTGCAGTTGTTTCTCCTGCATATCCTGACTCCTCTCACCAGCTGCAATTGCTGTTGTGCAGCAACTTTTCCCCATTCTTAACTGTGTTATCCCTGAGGCACCACCACCATCTCTGATGGGCTCAGCCATGCCTGGTAGCAGGTCCGTCTTGGAGCCAGCTGGCATTGGATTCATCAGATACAGGGAAAACTAACAGCTTCTCCCAGAAGCCATCCCTGTAGACCCCACCACCCACAATCAAAACCTTGCCACACAAATGCAATACACAGTGTTCAGTGAGTTGGTGTTCAGGCAAAAGAGACGCTGACATTGGGCTGTATCATGTTTTTTGATGGCAGTTCCTGGATGAGCAATGTTACAGACCAAAATCTTGTCCCTAGAGCAAATCCTGTGTATCAAAACTATGCCCAGGGATTCCTTCCTGTCAGCAGAAAAAGTACATTGTCAAACTGTCATACAAAAATGACTGTTCATGATAGCGATAGCAGTTCTCCATAGTACTCTATGTTCCCTTCCAAGATACACACCACTTTTAACAATAATTCACACAGCTGCAGACCAGCGCAGCACCTTCTTTAATACTTTTTTTGGTTTGTTTGTTTTTTGTTTGGTTTTTGGGTTTTTTTTGGTTTTTTTTTTTGTTTGTTTGTGGGGGTTTTTTTGTTGTTTTTTGTTTGTTTGTGGGCGTTTTTTTGTTGTTTTTTGGTTTTTTGGGTGTTTTTTTTTTGAATGAGCAGAAAAAGACAAATTGCCCTGTGTACACGGCTAATCTGCCTTTCTCATTGTGGTTTTTTCCTTTGCTTTACCACACATTTTTTTAACATTAAGTTGCTATGTTGAAATCACTGCATACAGAAACTAAATGCTCTCGTACTTTTTTTAACTGTACTGCTTGTAGGTAAACTAGTTCTAGAAACTCGTTGCCCTAAGCAAACTACGAAATGAACAGTGTTTCCAACTTAGCTGCTTGTGTACCACACTCAGTGAACATTCCTCTGCTCTAGGCAACCACCTGCTCCAAATGCATGCCAGAGCCATCTGGCCCTTGGATGAGAAAATACACAGCCCTTACAAAAACCTCTAGTGACTTACATCACAGAGCTATTATCTGTGGTCTCCCAGTCACAAGACAGGATGAGGAAGGGGGCAGAAACTTGTTAGAGCAGGAAATTATTGGTATTTGTTTATTAGAGACGAAAACCCCCCAAAACTGCTCCCAAATCTTAAGTGATTTAAAGTAATCAAATTGCATAAGTAAGGCTTTCCTACACAGCCTGGAAGCATGAGAGAAAGGATGGGGTCAGCTGAAGGAAAGGCTCTTAAACCCAGTCAGTTAGTCTGGGCAATTGCATTCTCTTAAGAGTTGCGGCCCTGGCACTTGATTTTCCCTTGAGCACTTTCCACCTGCCCTTTGTCAAACTTGCTCCTTACGTTTTAACTTCACCTAGGTCATCTTGATCCTCTGAAAAGCTTCATTAACAAATAACACAAGTCAGCTACCTTGAACTGAAACAGAGCTATTTACTTCTGAAAATATAAGCACCTGAGGCTCAAGCTGAAGAGCAAGGCTGATGGCACCTTTGTGGATAAACACAGAGCAAAAGCCGTAACATTTAAATGCCAGAAGGTGGGTGCAAATGTTTTCCATGTGCCTGTGAAGACCTCTGAACCAACAAGATCTCCATCACATCCTCCTGGTACTGCTGTGACAGCTGCTGTACAATGACTAAAATGCTTCACAAGTGGAACTTTTCCCTAGCTAGTAATAGAAGAACACACCCATTCTCAACTACAACCCTTCATTTAATTTTCCTATAGAAAGCTTTTTTCTTTATTTGTTGGGGTTTGAGTTTTTTTAGAATCAGTAAATCTGGTAAAAACTTTAGCCATATTGATTGATTCAGGTCTAGGGTGGGGAAGAAGAGATCTTTTAATATTTCAGCAAGTGGTTTAAAGCTCATTTTCCCTTTTCCCTTCATACTGGTTTGTTTGAAAAAGCAAAATCCATTTGTTATCCCCCAATTTATCATCAAAACGAGCTTGACATTAATTGCATTCTGTTATTACAAGCAGAGGTCATATGTGCTTTTCTTAATAGAGTTTGCAGCTCTTATTTTTATAGATATTCCATGTGGGCTAAATAACATTAAGAAAGCTAAGGTCAAAGCCCAGTCATTTGAAAGGAATAAAGGGAAAGATTTACAGGACATCTGGTGAGAACAGTTTATATGGGGAAGTAAGACTTTTCTTCTGAGATTACATCAATTGAAGCCTAAATTGGGGAAGAAATCCCAAAGGGAGACACTTCACTTGGTAAATCAATGCTGCTCAGAGATGCAACTGATTTGATCCTGAATTTTAAATAGGTGATAGCATTCCTCACATTCCAGGAAACTTCTCTACAAATAAAAAGTTTTGATCTCCATAAAGTACCTTTGGGATTTACTCCCTGTCAAGCTTTGAAACAAAGCAGTCTGATGTCCTGTTCAGGGGTTTGTCACTTTCAGGTCACTTCTGCTGTTTGTCACAAACCCATACCTGCCCTCACATATGTTCTCTCAGATCTGCTAGTGTAATTGCTTTTGAAATAATTTCCTTAAACAACTCCAAAGTTGTTCGCCTGGGCTAAACAAGTTTTTTCTAAGCCAATGGATTTTAAACACATTAAATGACATGAGCAGTTAAGCCCAGTGACCAAAGGGAGGGATCCCCAAGGCAAGTAGTTAGGGACAAGGATGGCCGTAGGACAGAGTCCTGTCAACCTAGTAAAGCTAAAGCCATAAAAGGGCTGACCCAAAGCCTGGTCGTGCTGCACCAGCATCTATTTTTACTACCATAAAGCATACATTAAACTAAAATAAATAAATAAATAAATAAATTATTGGCATTATTTAAAATGTTTTCCTGCTCTTAGTGCTTGTTGTATGCAACCCTGAGTTTTGCTCACATAAGCTATGGATCGCTTGCCGGCCAATACTGTGAAGGTATTGGCATGAATTAAGGCAAGCATGTAGCATATCACCTAACCTCAGATTCAGAGTAAAGTCAGTGAAACCTATCTGTGGTTTCATCTTACAAAGAGGTTTGGGGCTGTTTTGTTTCTATAAATGCAGAGCAGCCCACTCACACAGCTCACAGTGCTTGTCCCTCAAGCAGCTGGCCCAGCTGAGGAATGGCTGCACCTCATTTCTTGTAGCAGCATCCTTGGCTCAAGCAACTTGCCCTTGCATCTGCTCCACACTTGCACTGCATTAGCAGGACTTCTCTGTCCATTCAGCAGTCTGGAAGGGAAGCTCATCTAGTTCAACAACCAGCCCTCCCCTGGGCTCACAGTGTTTCTCAGCTGGATCTATCAACCCAGCTCAGGTGGCCCTGCTGCTGAGGCAGCACTGAATCACGGGTGCAGTAGAATAAGTAACATGGGGCTGAAAATCCAATAAATCAGCACTGCCACTAAACTGTATTGTGTAAACCTGGACTTACACAAAGGCTTTTAATGACATACTTTTATGAGTCATGGTCTCTGCCCATATTTTCTTGGGTAACACACAGTTGGATAAGAGTTACTCTATTTGTACAAAAACACCTTTGTAAAAAGCATTCCCCAGGCTATCTGCACCTCAGAGATGAGTTTATGCAATCCTACACCCACCGTGGGCTGCAAGACCACAGAGAAAAGAAAGATCATGTTACATCTCTCCTGTCCCCTCCTAAATGCCAAAAGGTAGAAGTAGATTTAAAGTTGTGGATATCTGCACCAAAGATAACAAGCTCTCAACACCGAGTGAGACATCATTAAGTTGTGTTAAATTTCAGTAAAGGCTAAATCTGAGTTTAATTTAAATTTATGCACTAGCCTGGAGATGGTTTGGGCTGTTCAGGCAGTATTTGCTACCAAGAATTACATACTGATTGCCAAAACCCCCTCCTTGTGGGAAGTAGTATGGCTGGCTGGGACCCTACTAACCCATCCAGAGACAGGCATAAGCACAGTCTCTCACCTCTGTGTGCTCTACCCCACGAGCTGCAAATGCACAACCAATGCCATCTTTTACAGGTTATATGGCAGGACAGATACTAGGTGGCAGGATAATAAATAACCTGATTTTGGCAATCCTAAAATACAGGGACAGTGAGCTAGAGATGAGGGCAGCATATAGCAAACTATACAGAAAAAATTAGTCTATAAACAGAGTCTATAAACTTTGCACAGATTCTTACTAATATGCAGAAAAAATAACTGTCCGAACCACAGAAGTCTATGTACAATTGCTCAAAAGCCTGCACAATAACTACAATTCTCTTTTGCTGAAATGCTGTCTGGATCTATATATATTTGCTGGGTAGAATTTAGTGGCTTTGAAAAGGCATTCCATTACTTCGCCTTATGTGAGAGTTATAACATTAAGGCTCTCTCTAATCAAGCCTTTGCCCCTTAGAAAACTTTGGGTCCTCCTGCAGTTTCATTACAGTTCTATATTAAAAGATGTCATAGCATGTTCATCTTCTTCTAAGTGACACTATAAAAAAGGGAAAAGCAAAAATGAAAACAAACCCAAACAAAATCCAATCCTGGTCTGCATGGCACAGAAGGAGAAAGAAAAGCAAAGGTGTTTAGTCTGCTAGCATTTTTCCTTTTTGTCTTCCTCCTATCTGTTTTTCAAGTGTAATTAGTTTGTTCCTCTTCTCCCTTTCTTACTCAACAATTCCTCTTTAGTTCCAAGGGAGAATTCTGTTGTGAATCCTGTCAAGGGTTTACTTTGGGCAAGGCTAAAAACTGCTGGTATTAGTCCTTCCCAATGACTGCAAGATCTTGCTTCAGTGTGTTCCTACATCAAATCTGCATCATCTGCTTTTATTAGTTCCTATTGCTCTACCTCCTGTAATAGTATTTCCATTGTTGTGGGATCTCAGGCTGTTTTTTGTGCATCTTCAATAACTTTGCAATTAAGTAGTCAGACAGAACATCTTGTCCCAAATAAACTGTGTTGGTCAACTGGCTTCTTATAGATGCTAAAGATATGGTGGACAACCCCCTTTTCCTCCTCTCAGTAATCTAGTTAACTATTATGAATATAACACATTGCCTGGATTCTTTCCTTTTAGCACTCATTTCAACCCTGTCCCCAAATATCTATTTAAAGATTGTGATCTATTATTTTGCATGGCTTCAAGTTAGTGCTAAAACTGTACATGGCCAGCTGAAATATCTATAGCCTGTAGGTTTGCCTCAGGCTAAACCATCTCCTGTACTAGTAGTCAAAGCAAGTACCTTCTCATTTATTAAAGATGTGTTGCATTCACATATCTCCAGCAGCTGCTGTGGCTAACTGCATAAAAGATAAACTACAGTCAACCAGTTTGAATGAGGTTCATGTGAGACTTTCAGCTCCCATCTCAAAACACAGGTTAGAGAGAAATACAAATTTAGTTTTTTTTTTTTTTT
>VXBX01008125.1:332947-348094 GCA_013400415.1 Scytalopus superciliaris
TTTTTTTAATCTAATCATCTGCAATTATTTAGAACTATCATCTAGAAATCAGGACCTCAAAAAAGTAGGGACTCCAGACAAAACAACCAGGTCACAAATGTTTGAATCAAATATCTCAGTCTAATTCTTAATCAAAAAGCAGAGAATAATTAGGACAAATAGAATAAGGTCATGATAAAAGCTTAACCTTTAGGCCAGTATCCTTAATGTAGCCATTTAAAGATTACTGTGGATACAACAAGGTCACTTCCACAAATAATCCCTTTTCTATGGGCATTGTCTTATTCAGCACCTGAGAAGACATTGTGTTGTGTTTCAGTTATCCAAGTACCACTGTACAGCATATCAATACTCCTCAACCTAACTGTTATGAAATAGAAATGCCACACCACATTTGGAGCTGAACACCTGGAACACTTGTAAGTCTCATTCAGGAGAGGACACTACTAATCACAGAGTTTTATCACAGTGTCATCCTGTGGACTTCAAGAAAGCTACACACAGACTGAAAGTCCAGCAGGCACAGGCCCAAACCCAAGAAGGTCCCACAGTCCTGTTTCTGGAGTGCTGGGAGCCAGCATTGACTGAAGACTTAGGGTTTTTCCACGCTTGGTCCCTTTCATATTCAGTGGTTTCTAGCTAGTATTCTAATATTCACACTGCTATGACTAGAAAGTAGAAGTATATTTATCTTCTGCCTTAGAATTTATTCCTAATGCCCCAACTTCTGCTTTGGTGGTTCTCATGCCAAGTCTTCAGGAACCAGTGGGGATTTTTTTCCTTTCTTACCAAGCTACTCTCTCAGGGGCTACATGTTCTGACAATAAAGCCCTAAATTGCTTTTATAACCTTCTCCAAAACCCATTAACTTTATAAAGTATGCAAGGGCAGAAACCAACCAGCCCTAAATTGCATAGGTGTGATGAGAAAAATCACTACTTGGACAGTCTGCACGATCTCAGGTAAAAGCATTGGGAATAACCTCAGGACACTCCCAGAGCAGAGCATGTATACCGACATGCCCTCTTGTCACAGAATCTTGCTTTTGTGTAAGAAACTGTTAAAAAAAAAAAAAAANACACACCTCCATTGGTAGGCTTTCTATAGTCTTCCTGAGTATTCTATTTCAGCACACAGACATCTTTAGCTGGGAAGTTCTCTCAGCACCTCTGCTGAGAACTCCATTATTTTGATTTACCTGATCAGCAAGTCTACTAACATGATGCTGGAAAAAAGCCCCAAGTTCAACATTTCAGCTCAACATTCCCAAACTAAGTAATTTTCTGAAAATGCTGAAGTACACATTTAACAGAACAGACACTTAGAGATTCTATAGGAACAAGACCTGCTTGTCAAGAATCTGGTCCCTAGATTTGGTGGTGGGGGGAAATTAAATTCTTTGTGTTAATTTAAGTGTAGTTTGTCATGAATAAGATACGTAGAGACCAATGATACCACTGCAGGAAGAGCAAAAGGCAAAGATAAAGCTTGAGAGAAAGCTACCTGATTAATTTCAAAGCAGAAGATATTTTGCTTCTGATAGTTCTGCAATAGTAACTTTTCCTCTGTTGTCCAGGATGACTAATATACTACAGATACTATATTTTATCTGATGGATACAGACTCAGTACAGTGAGAGCTATTCCTTGCAGTATTATTGAAGAGGTTCATGTTGATAGACCATGAGATGGTCTTGTTCTGAGGCTCAGACAAATCAAAAATCAGCTTGTTCATAAAAAGGCATCTCTTAAATAATTGGATATTATAATCTTATGCATAAACTAGTTTGTGATAAGCTGAAATGTTACCACCATTCTTGCTGACACCGTTTGGTTTCAAGTCATGCAACTAAGAGTCAGATTTTGAACAATGACTTGATATGTCAAAAAAGCTATAGTTGCATTATATTATTTTCTTCAGCTGCCTATATATTTAAAATATTTTATCTCAAGGACAGTATTCAAAAGTGGGTTTCACAGTTCTTGTCTCTTCTTCAGCCTATGCATTTTTCCTTCAGTTTTATGGCCAAGGTCCTACACTGGAACTTGGATTCATTTCTCAGCTCTGCAGTATAATTCCTTTTTTAGTCATTTAACTGTTTTTAAGCCAGAGTCTCAATTGCTTTTGTATCTGTCAACTCAATTTCTCTGTCTCTCAAAAGTAGTGATAGTTCTTACCACAACTTGCTTTCGCGTGTCCCACCAAGTAGCAAACTTTTTGATCAATCTCCATATATGTCAGTACAGCACCTGGCATGCTGAGGTCCTGGTAAACAGCTAAACCAAAACACCTCAGCTTCCTTCCCCTCCACAACCAAAAGAAACCCAAAAATATTACTTGATTATGTATTACAATTTTTTTCTATCCCAAATTTTTTCTCCTCCAGTACCTTTCAGCATCATTTTACATGAAAGAAGGCAGCAAATCTTAAAGTAAAACAGAGAGAAGGTTTCACACATCAAGCTCCAGTCCACCTCCTTGCAGGAACTGTGAACCAGGCTGTTGCATGGACCCAGGGGAAGAAACCCTGCTGAGCAGAACAGAGCCAACATCCATGTTTCAAAAGACACAAGCGCAGAAATAGCTTTTGCACTAAAGCAAGTGCAGGACCAATGATTTGTAGTGATTTTAAAAGATGGGCCACCTCAGTCTTCTGCACAAAAGCAGAACGTATTTCTAACCCCAATATGACAACCCAAGCAGTGATCAAGGTATGGCAAAGGTCCTCTACTGATTCATACCCTGCCCTCACTACTTGCCACCATGGCAGAACTATACAATAACAGCTTGGTGTACACAACAGGTAGGATGAGATGACTCAAGTATCCCTTCTGGCTTTATTCCACAGAAATAGGCTAATGATATTTAGCCAAATAGCAGCTTCTGGCTACAAAGACACAGTGTTTTCTATGGACATTGCTTCTCTCCATCACACAGCAGTGGAGTTGTCATCACTTCAGCTTGTTACAGGTTGCTAAGACACACCTGAGATATTCCACTAAGTACCTATTTAACCAATAGTTTATGAAGACAATTACACCTCTGCTCTACTCAAATTTTCTTAAGTCTACATTTTTCATTTCCACTTGTTGCTGTTCCTTGGACCTACACAGTCTACCAGAAGAACAAACCCTTCCCTTCTAGCACTATGATTGTATTATCTGACTCACAAAAAGAGTGAAAAAGTGAATTAGATAAAAATGTGCCTCTTTTCCAAGTGAGACACTTGACTCCTCTCATCAAATTCAGAAAAAACTACTTAGTTGAATTTTGAATGCCACAACTTCAATTTCCAAATGATCTGGCAAGCGCACAGAGACACAGTAAAGGAGGGTGTCTAAAGTCTCCTTAAAATAAGTCCCTAATTTTCATCCAAATACTAGCATTCAAAAAAAAAAAAAAAAAAAAAACCCACACTATATCCACAGTAGAAATCAAATTCCATTGTTAAACCATGAAATTCTTATTTAGCACGAACAAAAATCTTTTTCCAATGATCCCACCAAGACATGACAGGAACCAAAGACAAAAGCCTTAAGCAGGCACACAAATACTAAGAATGAGCTAAAATACCTGTTAAATTTTACAATCTAATATTGCAAGAATTCATGAAAATACATAAAAAGTTACCAAGTAAATTGTCCAAGATTATTTTCTATTAACTTCTGGTTTTTCCTAATGCAAGAGTGTCCGCAGTTATTTTTCTAATTTTTTTTTACTCATATCAGAAATTAATATGGCTCATCAGAGCAGCTTTGGTGTGATGGTTCTGCACTAAGATAATACCCCATGTATAATAATTTACATTAAATCTTTTTGCTAAATACATATTGTTCCCATCAGTGAACAAACAGCCTATCCAAACATCCAGATAATTTGTTTTAACAACATGTTACTGTTCTCGGGTAATGCAACAAAGCAGGCAATCACAGATGAGCGAGCAATATGCCAATAAAATTGAAAGAAATAAATTAGTATCATGGTAACACATGTGTCTTCACAATTAATAAATTCCACTCCATCAGTCTGTGATTTAATTATGCATTATGTATAGGGCTACCATGAATCATTCATGTGTTCTGTTAACTAAATGGCTAGATACAAAGCTTATGATGAGAATATTTACATGAATGCATAAGTGTTCATGAAGAGTAGGATCCTAAATTAATTTTTACTTCCTAGGGGGGTTTTTTTGGAGACAAAAAAAGGTGGTCCTTCTCTGGGGTTTCTTGGGGTCTTGGGGGGAGGGGGTTGTTATTTTGTTTTGGGAGGGTTTTTTAATAAAAGAGATGAACATTTTGGCCCAACAAAATATCTTTCTGTACACTTCAGATGTAACGAAGTGAGTTTTTACTGCAATAGTCCATAGCTAAGGGTACTAAGCAATTCCTTAATGTGCTCCTTTTACAGGAAATCCAGCTCTGTCCACTGTCTGACAGCAGAGCCCTAAATGAGGTTGCACAGAGTAAGATCTGTCCCTGTGGTCTCCTCATTCTCCTTATACTCTACTGCTCATTTCTGTCAGGAACCATCTCCATCAGGACTTCCCATCTCTTGACAGGCTGACAGGGCTACAGATTAAGACATAGTGCTTCCTACAGAGGAGAAAGGCACATGTAGCAGGAGCTGAACACTGTGTAGGAAGTGAGGACTATACAACTTGTATCTATTGTGGTGCAAAACAATAATACTCAGTCATTCTGTGCTTGGAGGAATTACTCCCTTAATCGCAGGCCTAATGAAGAGACTTAGCCTTTCACAGTATCTGCTTTAAAGATCACTCTAAGAGTACTTTGATTAACTTTAGTGAGTCCTAGATGAAACTCAGCAACAAACGCTGAGACAGTGAGGTGATTATTTAGGGTTGGCTACCTGTCACTAAGATAAAAGATAGCTAAAATCACATCAAAATTCAACAGGATCAGGCATTTTAAGAGGTGGGAAACCCGTGCCAAGGCAAAAAAAAAAAAAAAAAAAAAANGAGCAGGAGATCCCCTTCCATATATCCCTTATGGCAGATTTTCCTTTAGCCCTAGTAGGCTAAGACTTCAGAACAATTACATGAAGACTTAAAGACAGTCTCATTCCTGAAGCTACTTAATGCCATTCCACTTTTTCATTTCAGCATCTATTTTATGAGTAAGGCACAGACAAAGGGTTCTGAGATTTCAGTCATATTATAAAGAGTTGAGTATTTTTAGATTCTTTTTCAAAGTTTAACCAGATTAATTTACTTGCTTCCATTGTATTTGCCTGAGTAGTACAAGAAAATGACATGACTCCATCACTTCTTGACTGAGGTTGACAGAATAAGAAGATTTAGAACCCTTTATGTTAAACCCAGCAGTAAAATGCCCTGAGTGACCATTACTTCTGGTTTTAAACAGAAACTAAGGAGAGAACTTGTCTGGAGGTAAACTTGGTTTTGTTGACTTTCATTTGTCCAGGAATACTAAAAATGTATTATCAAATACATAGTCTGCTCTAACTCTCCACTCAAGCAGTTTTATCTGAACCATCCCATTTTAAAAGAACACACCAAGTCCTTATACAGCACATTGCACCTGGTGTAAGCAATCTGCAGCATGACCTAAAACAGAATGCTGCCATCTTTAAGGCTGCAGTACTGCCTGCAGAGTAACTACTGTCCTGCAAGTCTCCAGGGCAGTGGTAGTAGGGGACCATTTCCTTTCTCACCACAGGAACAGCTTCTCTTTCCTGATATTCCTGAAGCTCTCTGTCTTTCTGCGCAGACCTATAGTGCTACAGGAGGCAGAGGAACTGAGCATCCCTCACTCTTCCACTGCTGGTTTCCTCACGAAGCACACTGACAGATAAAGCTTGGTGGACTTTCCCCAGTTACAGAGAGTCAAGTAGTAAAGGATGGCTCCTGAGCCTACAGAGGCATGACAGAAGATAAAGCAGAAGACCCCTCACAAGTTGCTTTTCCTGTGTTTTCTCCTGAAGCTGGTTAAAACTGGGTAGGGATTCCTCCAGCTGAAGGGAGTTCTTGGATGATCATCGTCCATTGCCACCCAAAACACAGAAGCAGCAGATACTGCTGTGGCCACTTTGCAGTTTCCTGCATAACACAATAACCTAAACACATCAAAAGGGCATACTTGTTTGCATCTAGGAAATATACTCTGGCTCACTGCCAGTTTAAGGCCAGGTTCTCATGCCAACCTACTGCAGCTTTTTTTAAAAGTGCACAAACTAGTGTCAGATGACAGTAATAATTTCAACTGTGAAGAGCCTGGAAGATCAGGAATAATTTTATACACTGAGAAAGAAGCAATTACTCTGGGAGATGGAGTGAAAAACGTAGCTGTTATCAACAGGATACATATTTGTGGATTTCAGCATTATCTAGCACCTGGTTCTAGGAAACTAACATTACACCCTGTTTGAGCTCTTCAAAGTCTGAAGAGTGCAGAAAGCATCTTTTCTTCAACAGCCTGATCCTTGAAGGAACAAAGCCTGAGCTCACCATCAGAAGGTTCCCTCAGGTACATCTGGAAACACACACAACAAACCCAATGCAGGACTGTGAATCAAAAGAAAATCTGAGTATGTGGAAAGGATTAAAAATGCAACCTACGTGCAATGGGGACACAGTAACTAGAAGCAGGGAAGTGCCTGAGTCATAGCAATTGCAGGGCTCAGCTTGTGCCAACAGTCGTCTGTGCAATGCCCAATGGATCAGTACAGTGCCCAAGTTATGAAGAACTTGTTTAGCTGTCAAGAAAATCCAAAGGTGAGGCCAGTTCATAGGCACATAAGGTTTGGGGTTTTTTATTATTTTTCAATCTACTTCCTTCTACTTGTAGTGTTTATCTGGGATTAATAAATCTGTGTGTTTTCAGCAAGCTATTTCTGCCACTGTCTTTTGAAAGCCTGGATTGTGGAATCATTTCCAGAATTACAAAAGGGGTCAAATCTATCTGGACCTGCAGGAAGCAGCATCTCCCTACACAAAAAAGATGCTGTGCGCTCAAACAGTATATTATAAAAACAGTGAAAACTGCAGTCTAAGAGATCTAAGGACAGACATGGAACTGAAAAAGGCAGTGTTTTCTCCTAAAAGAAAAAAAAAAAGTCTAGACCATATACACATCTAAACCAATAAGACCAATTGCAACCACAGAATATCCAACTCCTTTCAAAAAGTTGCTGTTGTGCTGTTAAAAAGGCAAAGAACCCAGCAACAATTTTACAGGATGCAACTGAAAGATTTGTTCAGTTCTGCAGAAAAACAATGGAAAATCCTGACAGAGCAGAATAAACAGAACGAACCGGCCCTTGCAAAGTCAACCAGCTTCCCTCACATTACTGTTGCTATCATGGATGTTAACCTGCCCTTCAGCTCCATGGTTCATCCTCATTTCTGTACAAAGGGGAGGGGGCAAATAGGAGGGAACAGCAGTAAATTTAAGAGCTTAAAGAAATTTATGCTCATGCCCTCCTTGTTCTAGTTTTGCTCTCTCTCTCTCTCCCCATTGCCACTTTGGTTTAACAAATAATTTCAGTTTGTTTTAATAGTGCTGCAGTTATCATTTATGAGCAGTCCTACCCACAGTGGAAGCTGCAGTCACAGTTTCTTGCTGGAGGGAATATTGTATTTAGTACAGAGCAAAAAATTTGTAATGCATGCTGACATGCAATACAAGTCTTTGGGGAAGGTATCAAAAATGAGATATCTGGACTCTTTGGGGCAATTGGGTAAAGTAAAAATGGACCTGGATTTCTGCTTCATCTGGACCCATGAAGCTTTTTGACCATTGCCACTATGAGTCCATACACAAGAGGCTCAGGTTTTCATGCCCCATTTTTAAGGTATTGACATATATAGATTTAGTTACTGTGGGTAAGGCATGAGACAAAAAGTCTTTGTATGGTGAAGTCTTAGTAGTCCCTAAATTCAAGTGTGAGGAAAGCAGCAACATCTGGATTATAGGGAAGCTGAAAAGGCAGTGAAGATGTCAAAGAAAAAGTGTTCACAAGGCAACATTCTTATCATACATCTAAAACTTTCTCCCTTATTACTGAGAAAAAATAAATGCAATCTGTGCCCAGCAGCTACATGAATTTCGGAATTTTTTTTAAAAGGAAGATATAACCAACGTACTCTACAGAAAATGTGGGGATTACGAGTGGCCTACAGTATGCTCACGCTCTGTACTAGATCACTGTACAATTTCAGTCCTGTCCAAATATTTAAATAAAATATTTTAGTGCACAGATATTTCTAAACAGCCTTGGACAATTTCTCTACTATGCACTGAAGCACTTCTTTTCTAGACCGGTTGAAAGACTCAGTAGCTAAATGCTAGGGAAAATGTCTGTGGTTGTACCAGTTCAGAAGCATGGGATCTCCAGCTTTCTGGGATGCCTTGCAGCATAAGAGCAATGTGTCTCAGCCTATTAGAGAAGAGAAAATGGAGGAAGAAGCTTGACAGTTTTCTGGCTAGACCTAGCCTATGTGTATTATGCCAAGTCTGCTCTAGAAAATCACTTTAGTAAAAGGCTTCTTTATGTTTCTGAACTAGTTTGGTTTCATGAAATATTAAAGATCAGCTGTCAAAAGGGAACATGTCAGTGCAAACTTTCCTCTCCCATACAGAAACATCCCCAGTTAAGTGACATGACATTAACATCACATTTTTACCCTATTCCTTTCCCATGACTGCCTGCTGCCTGGGCCTTTGGAGAAGTCATAGCCTAGTTTTGAGAGTCTGTGTGCTGGACCTTTGTGTAAACACAGAGAAGAGATGGGCCTAGAATAGGCCAAGTTTTCTAGCAAGAGTAAACTGTTTCAGATGATGAGAATTATGAAATCTGAGACACTACAGTCATCCTGAAACATTCTGGGGGACCAAGCAACACACTGGCAGATCATATTTCACTTGCATGAATTTAAACTAAAGTACACTGGCAAAACAATCTTAACTTCTCAAGTATGCTGATGAGTCACAAATATGGAGGGAGATCCCTCAGAAGAATAAAGGCAGAATCAACGACTTGAAAATCACAGTAAAGTTGTTTGCTCTCTTCCCACTCAGAAGAGTTTGTAAACCAGAGAGCTTCCTTCTTTTTTGGCTCTGTTTAGTGAAGTTTAGAAACTATTCACACATACATATGTAACTTCTAAATCAAACTGTCATCTGAAACACCTAGCTCAATCTTCCCAGTGGAAATATAGGGAAGAAATTAAGACAATTGAAAGCAGATCTGGGAAGATGAGTGGAATCAAGAAGAGGCTGCATAGGAACATGGAATGTTATTTTTGTTATAGGGTAGTCTGTGCTCTGCCACCACACAAGGTCACAAAGGGACTCAAATAATACATTTTACTTCCAGTGCATTTTTCATGCAATAATTGAAAAGCAGTTGCCTAAGAGCAGCAGAGGTTTGCTAATGCATTATTTTTTTAAAGTAGAGTAAAATGCAGGACTAGAAGCAAATTTGTGAGATGCAAATCAATTTAGCATTACAGATTTCTAGTGTATTAAGAAACTAAAATCCATTAAAAATAATTCAAATATGGTACACAGATTTATCATTTAAAAAAGATGATTTCCCCAAAGCAGCATTCATACAAATCACGTTATCACAAACACACACACACAAAGAGGAAGCCGACATCTTCCTCTCGTGATTAGAGGTCACCAGCACCCACTACATCTAGAAGTGGCTGTCAGTTTATAATTAATCTGTGCTGACGGACCCATTAATTGGAACAGATTACAGTGCCCAAGCAATGTAGGTCACACTGCTTTAACAATACCAATACAAAGCAGTCAATGTTTCAAATGACCTCATGCCACTGCCATTTCTTTTGCAAAAAAGGCCTCCACAAAGTAAAATCCTTGCACATTTCTCCCTTTCGTTGCAGTCTATCATAAGAAAAGATCAAGCTGAGGGCAGATGTGGGAAAAAGTCATTTGCTATGCTGGTAAATGTTAGATGCAAACGCTGCACTGTCAGTTGCAATTTAATCTTACAAACTGTTTCATTGGAAATTTTATGTATAGCAATAAGATTTCCCCACTGCACCAAAAATAAATCTGTCCATCCAATTACCAGCAAATTATTAACTGTTAACTTCATTAGTGAACAGTAATTCTTCCCTATCCCACAGGGGGAAAGGAAGCTAGAAAAATCCTACCCTTGCCTGACTTGAGTGCAGTTATAGGGGATTTGTTTTCAACTCATAACACTTAATGTGCCCAGAGTGAGCTCCCAGGTCACTGTACCAGAGTGGCTCTGAAACAAAATTATGGAAACCTGCAGTGGTGAAACAAGCACAGAAAGGAGTAATGAGTCATTTATACATACATCTTCTCTTCTGGCTGCACTGATATAGGCTCCTTATGTCACCTTACAGAGATATCACTTCTGCCTCAGACATAGCCAAGATGGGGCTCCCCTGCAATTCAAGGACCTGCTTCGATTCCCATCATACACTTGGGCTGCTCTCAACAGCGCAAAAGATGAAAGTTTAGTTGGAGCCAGCTTGAAGGTAAAGTACTTGGAATCAAGGCTACAAATAGTTTATCAACATCTATCTTTTCCTTGGGGAAAACAGATTATTAATTACAGGCTAATAAAATATACAAAGACAACCTTTGCACAACTTTCCACTCATTCTTGGCACTCCAATTGCTCATGCTTGTAAAAGCTGATACTTTGTCATGCACAAGAAGCCTTTTGGGTCCTACGAAACACAGAGGCACGAGCCTGTATACTCTTGATTGCCACCTACTGGCATTCTGCGTTTAGAGCAAGACCTACAAATATACACAAAATAAAAACTAGACAGCTTCAGGTAATCTTTGATGAAGTGCCCAGGGGAAACAATTTTTCTAAATCCTAGCTTCTCTTAAGTACTGTGCAACAACAGCAAAGAAAGGAAAAACAGCTTCACAAAGATACCATTTGATCTAAAATCTAAAAAAGATTATAAAAAATAAAGTCTAAAATATTATAAAATCAAAACTTGACTTTAGAAAGAATATAAAGATGCCCCCATATGATTTTTTTTCCCCTAACAATTATTATCTCACTGTCAGAAAGTCCCTGTTCTTGCTCTATTGCATTAGAAATTTGAAACTTTGAGACTTTAACCTGAGTTGGAGCTCACTTAAAGATCTGCAACACAAAGAGGTAGAATTAACAGCAGCCAAGACTTCCTGCAGCACTTTTCACCAGAAGATCAAGAGTACTGGGATAAGTCTCTTCCTGCACTGAGAATGGTCCTTGAGAAGAGTTTATAATTTCACTTGGCATCTTAAAGGAAACCAGAATCCTCAGCCCCACTCATCAGATACAGAACTGGGAACAAGAAATGGGAATGGTTTACCCCAGGCTACCAAGCAAACAGAATGCAGGTCCTCTCTAATCACTCAATCACAGGACATGTTCCCAAGACAGAATCCAAGCTACCTTCGCAGCAGAATGATTTCACCAGCGAGGGAGCCAGCCTTGTAGGACCTCTGAAAGTACCTCTCCTTTGCTAGAACACAATTTGCAAGACTGTCACTACAGTCATCTTTAAGAAGCCAGTAGTGGCTTTTAAGAGTTCAAACCTGACTGCTCTATCCTGCACATTACATTTATTCAGACAGTTGGTCCCTCCTTTCATTCCGCTACTGCAGTCCTGAATATCAACACAGCAATACAGTAAGCTGCTCAAAACATAACGAATGAAGTAAGATGGCCAGATTTAGCATGTTTTCCATTAAAAGCATGCTTTCTGAAGAGGTCTTTTAGGCAATGCTGAAGGAACAAAACAAGAGTGTATTAAGACCATACCAGATTGATAGTTTTGCTATGACACTACAAGAAACTAGGAAATAAATTCAGATCAGAAACACTGAAAACAAAAGTTCAAGGTCAAGAAAGTGCAGATACACAAGATGAAAACTCATTTTTTTTTCCTTTCTTATAATGAATCAAGACAGTGCAAATTTCACACAGTAAGAAGAAAAGGAAATCAGTCTCTACATTGAGCCATTCATAAAAATATTCAACATAGCCTACAAATTGAAGTCCAGATTAGTAGGTTATTTCTAACATTATTGTTCATTCTCGGTACTCAAATTCAGGTACTTTTGCACCTTAATAAAAACTGAAGACTTAAATAGCAATACATGATACTCATAGCTCCACATCTTACAGAAGTGCCCAGGATTTTCAAATTTGAAACCCAGATCACACATTAAATTAATTTCAAAATAAAGCATGGTCCATTCTGGGAGAACAACACACTTCGAGATTTGTGTAACCATAAAAGGCCAGTTCTAGTAGCATTTTGAACTGATATTTGCTTTAGCATATATGCCTTTTTTTTCATGTCTAGCATGCCTAAGTGTTTCTCTGCCTTTTTATTTTAATCAATTCTTTGCTGGTAACAAGTAGCAATACTTGACACAATTCCTACCAAGAACAAATCTTTATTTTTTAATATGCTTTTTCTCCTTAAATGAGCTAAGTAAATCAAGAATCAATACTTCAAAAACATTTTTCACACTTCAAATCTACAAATTCTCTTCAGCAGAAGCCCAGATCTATGACACAATAGTTTCCTGAACACTGCATCAAAAATCAAAACCAGAAACACTCCACCATTAGAGAACCTACCATACAAGTTACCTCAAGCTCATAAACCAGCATTTCATTCTGGCAGAGTAAGAAATTGAAAACTTTTTCTCTGTATTTATTTTTTTTCCAAAGCTCTGCTTTCTACCAATAAAAATAGTTTTTTATTTGAGTGGGAACAACAAAAAAGAACAACAGTTCCACGCCAGCACAGTACTTTTCTTCTTTAAGCTCAGATCAGACTCTACTTCAAATGACAGCAGCCTCCAACAGAAAGGAGTATTTTTTCATTTGTTTAAACAAAATGGGCCACATTACAGAATTCTAGTAGCCACGCAGGCTATCTGCTGCTTAATGATGACATTCATATTGCCTACCAGACAGAACACAGATCAGCACCTTTATCAAGTCACACAGCTGAAAGCAAGCTTATCATAGATAGGATTAAGACATAAACATTACATTCAGAACCAGACTTTCTAAAGTTGAGAACAAATTCACCAAGGCTTTGTAATCAGTTCACTTCGACTCTGGAAGAAAGAAAATAAATCGTTACTTATTTGCTCCACTTTTATTATTTTCCTGCCAACTTTTCTGTAATCTCACAAGACTCCCTGCATTATGTAACTGTCCAAGCCATTCTTCCTTGTCTCTCTTTCCTCAGCAAATCAGATAAACTGATGGGTCACATTTCATAGGTCAAATTTATCTTTGGTACTCAATGTTAGCCAGCTTCTTTTCAAAGACTAAAGGTTGCAGCATATGTTTGCATACATTCTATGCCAAAAAACTAACTATGGTTGATGTTGTGAGGACAGTTTTCATTAACTGCTCTCTGAGTAGGACTGAGGAACAGACTTTAATGTTACAATCACCCCACATGACACTTCCTTAAATAACAATACAGAGAGGTTAGCCTCTGTATTCAAACATACACAGGCTAAAATCAGGAGTTAGTCAATTTATTTGACTGCTATAGAAAGAGAAGTCTGGTAGCCTCCTGTGAGCTGCAAAAGACAGTATTGACATACTGTCTTAACTGCAACAGTTTTGAAGATCTACTGATGGACAAGACCATGAAGCCAGACGCAGTTAAGGATTCAAAGCTATGACTCACTTTTACCTGATTAGCTTCCAATAAAGAGTTTGAGAGACAACAAAATAGAATCACTTTAATTAGGTATTATGCAAGTAGCTGAATGACACTGCAGTGCACAAGGAACTATAGATTCTCACCTATCTCTTTATTTCATATTCAAGCAGGGGCCCCTCACTTTACAGAGACAGTCTGGATAATGGCAAAAGACAAAACCAGAGCATAAGGAAGTCATCTGCTCCCAGCTGACAGTGGGGAAACCACCAGTTAAAAAAAAAATTTAAACAACTTAAAGTTTTCCATTTCTTTCAGACACTAAAGGACACGTGTTACTCCAGACTGGAGATATGCAACTTTCACCATGAAAAATTTCATAAAGCTAGAGTTAGAAACTAAAGGTGCTGACCTAGATCATCTCAAGACCACAGTGACTTTAGTGGGGTCATATCAGAGGTAGATATGGCCCAACACCTGGCTATTTTAGATAAGACTTCATGAAAACCAAGCAAAGAGATACAGCTCCACTCGCACAAACCCTGATTGTATTCCTACAGTACAACTCAACTACTCTGACTACTCATAGAAGCCTCCTTCTCCACAAATACTTTCCTTTGACTAGGCTACCATTCCATTCTTCCAGAAAAAAGGAATCTATCTAGCCTCTGCTCAAAACACCATCAGGAAGGTGCAGACAGCTAGATAGTTGTTGTACACAGCTGCATTTTACTGGTTATACATAGATCCATTGACCTAACACTAGTCATCCTTGTTACCTGACCACAGCACAGGCACTCAAATCTGTGCTGCTAGAAGGACAAGGGATTTCAGAACAGGCCCAAAAGACTCTTCTGGGGTACCTACATAAACATATGTTACACAAACAGTCAGCCTGGCTTCCAGGCAGCTCTAAAAGTGCTCAACTCCAAATGTGTTCATTAGCCAATTACAGGATTCTCTGTAAGCTAGGAAGTGAAGAGTACAATTTTCTTAAGTCCTTCTGCTGTGCTATATATAGAGACACTCAGGAAAAGCCAAGAAAACCTCTCCTGCCATGAAGTCCTTAAATACATCAAGGCAAGACAAATAATGGTTATGGGGAAAACAGTAATACTATTCATATTCCTGAGAACAAGAAACAGACACAAAAGAAAAGTTTTGGTCACACCAGAGTCCTCTGACAGCCTGAACAGATGATGTCAGGTCTCCCAAGTCTTAGAGCAGCACTTGTGTTCCAAGAGATAAGGTCAAGCAATCAACTGAACCCTGTAAGCTCCAAACTACACAGCCAATATCATAATCAGAGCAACAACAAATCTCAACTCAGAGACAAGCAGTTTCCTCCCTCTGCACTACTATTAAATGAAACAGGAAGGAATTGTGTGCACACACATATCTGTAGACATTGCACACCCAAGTGGAATGTGGATTCCCTTCTACTGATTACTTGGGGG
>VXBX01008125.1:348404-374422 GCA_013400415.1 Scytalopus superciliaris
AAACAAACAACAACAACAACAAAAAAAAAACCCCAAAACATCTAACTGCCAGAAGACAACACTCATGTTGTTGGATGCTAGTCTGCAAAAGCAGAGGAGCATCTGACAAGCTGGTTTCTTAATCTAAATGATCCACATTGACAACTGACAGTCCTTTCAAGGAAGAAGCACCTGAGTACTTAATAACAGAGAATTAACAATCTGACAATAGGTAAGGCACTTGCTCAGGCATTAGTAAGGAAACAGAGTGACACCTTACATGAGAAGTTACTTGAATGCCATTTAAACTTGTCAAATTGCAGAAAAATAGAACTGCAAATTGAGAAAATCAAGGTTATTCATTATGTGAACTAATGCCTAATTTTCTTAAATTGCATCCATTTTACACAAGTTAAAACAAGAGAGAGCTTCTGTCTCAGGTTTGCTGAAGCAAACTACCCAGCACTGCCAAGAACTGCTGTAATGCATTCTGAGATCCTTCACCTAGAAGACACCAGACCAATCACCCTCTCTGACCTGTAAAACACAGATCATACCACTCCATAAATGAATTCCCTGCTTTGACTAGAGCACAGTCAGGAAGAGTGAAATTGCCAGTGAAGAAAAATCCATGACAACCCTTCGTAAAACTCCAGTGGTTAATTACCCTCACTCTTTTTATACACAGCTCTTTATTCTAGCCTAAATTTGTCCAGCTGCAACTTCCAGCCAGCAGCAATCACAACACCCTTGTCAGCTAGATAGAAAAACATTTCTGGTCCTCATATAGGTGCTTACAGACTGGTCAAACCACCTTTAAACCTCTGCTCAATAAGCTAAAACAGACTGTGCTCTTAGACCATGTCACTAAAGTACATGTTTTTCAGACCATTTAATCATTCTGACATTGCCTCTGATCCTCCTCCAATTTATCAGCATCCTTCTAGCACTGTTGAAACCAGACTCAGCCATGCTATCACAGAAGCAATTGGCCCAGTGACAAAGGCATTACCTCTTGCCTCTCATTTAATAATCCCTCGTTTTCACATCCAAACACCTCATTAATCCTTGTGGTAACTTGGGAGCTGATTATTCAGCAGGTGCCTCAAGTCCCTCTCCGAGTCCACCCCTTCTCTAGAGGGTCTCCCACTCTGCAAGCATGACCTCTCTAGCTCCTAGATGAAAAATTTAACTTTTAGCCCTATTAGGAGGCTCCACATTTCCTTGCTCCTGTATGGTAATACTGGCTTGGAAACCTGGTATCACAAAATACCATCTTCCTTGTTGGCATAAGACAGGGAGAGCATATCTGCAGACTTCTCTCACTAATGATCTGGGGGTTTATGCCACATCCACCTATTTAAAAAGTATTAAACAACAAAGAGCTAAAAGCCAAACACTGCCGGACCTTACTAGAAATACACCTGCTCACAGCAATGATTCCTTGTTAACCAACACACTTAGAGACCTGTCACAGGTGGCCAATTGATAAAATCATTAATGCCATGTTAGTTCTGTATCACTTTTTTCCAAAATGTCCTGTGGTAGCAAGTGAACTGCTTTAGAGATGTCTAGAGAATTTCCTTTAATCAACTAAATTTATCAAAAGAGATATCAAGTTAGTTGACAGGATCTATTTTCCATAAACTAAACTTGACTGACATTAATTATATTACCCTTTTTAACTCTTTGCTACTCAAAGCCCTTAATCACCCATTTCATTATTTTGCCCGGAATAAACATCAAGTTGACAGGGCTATAATTACTGGATTTGTCTTGTTTTATCTTTTTATGCATTGGCACAACATTAGGTTTCTTCCAGGCTTCTGGAAACTCACCACAAATCCAGGAACAAACATCATCAGTGTCACAGAGAGGTGGACAAGCCATCATTTTAAAAACTGCTTATGGATGCATGGGGTAAATTGGCTCCAGCACCTACATACATGTGCATCATGTACCTCACTGAAGCAAAACTAAACCAGGAGCAAACAGCGAGAAGGGACAAGTTAAAATTCTAGATGGTAGGTGCCCCAATCTAACCCACTTTCAGGGACTTAAGTTACTGCAATAGCATTTCAAGACTCCTTTGAGAGGAAAGCCCTCTGCAGCTGTCTCTTGACTGCCCATCCAACAGAAAAAGGAAGAGGACCCCTGAATGCTGCCCTGCCATGGTTTGATCAGAGCAACTGTGAGAACTGTGCACAATGGAGCACATTTGGGAGGGTGGTAACAACTCATTACCATGAGAGCAGACGCTGTTTGCTCAAGCCTTCTAGGCATGAGCTCTAATTGAAATCAATGCTGAACTCTCAAAGTCAGGAGATAGGGAAGCTTAGAGATGTCGGCAAAAAAATCTAACTCTTAATGAAAAAAAGATTAGACAAGTGGAAATCAGGCTACAGAGAGGCCAGAGGGCATAGATGGAAGTGATAGTTGATGCAAGAGTTGGGGACATGTCAAAGAGTAACAGAGGCATTGCAGAAGGGCAATAAGGCAACAGAGAAGAAAGAAGCAGTTACCATGGATAAGATGGTGGAGGGGAAAGATACTAAATTAATGCTACCATTGCAAAGCCAAATGTATTTGCTTGAAATCACGTTTCAACAGTCCCCTCTCAGCCTGCTTCAGTCAGCTTTCACAGCCTTTGCTCAGGGCTGTCAAGTGTCATCCCACTGCACAGAGAAGAACAAATATTACAGGCAGCCAGAAGATGAAAAAGGAGGCTTTCAGGACAAACCTGGATTTTCTTCCCAGTCACGGCACTATTGTGGTTGCAGCTGCTCTGCTCTTCAGGGCTGTAATACAATCTGTGTTAACACTGGGCAGAGCCAGGACATTTGACTCTGACAAAAACGGTAGCCAGCAAAAGTCTTACTGGTGGAAGGGTTGTAGGTCAAGCCTGTTATTTGCCTCCTGACACAAGCAGCATGGTGTGTTGTTCTGAAGCCACTGACCCAAGAAACCTCAAAATTTCTAAGAGCCACTCACACTCTTAAAAGCAACCTTGGGCTTTTAAGATACACCGAAGACAGGGGTTGCACATTTCCAACCTTATTCCTCTGCAGTGCCCAAATTAATTTTGGTAGAAAGAGGAAAAAGGCAGGAATAAGACTTCTAACTGAGAAAAAGAGCAGGATCCTGAGCAGTAAGGCAATATGGAAAAGAATAGAAGAGAGGTGGAACTGTACTTAATGCCAGTAACCTGAGAGCACAAGGACCTCAACTGCAAGGGTGACAACGCTGTCAAGAGAACACTAGCTGTGCCTTGCTTTTGTGATTACAGACACAGGCAAAAAAGTATCATCAATTTACTAGGCTTAGTAAAACTTTATGGTGCTATGTTCAAAGCATATTTGCCTGTATGTAAAACAACACCAAACCCATTGCAGACCTGGCCAAATTAGCTGGCAACTCACAAGAGATGGCATTGCTAACAGCAACCAAGCTAAAATGTTGGGACTAAATCAAACTGACAGTGTCCCTTTAAGGGAACAAGCATAACCAAACAGGTCTATTTTTAAAGCACTTTTGCAGAAGGCTGCTGCCATTTCTGACACTGTTACCAGCCAAGATAGCATCTGCGGCAGCAATTTCAGGAAGACAGTATAGTAGCAGGATGCTCCTCTACTTCCCTCCCCAGCCCTGTCTCAGGAAAAGAGCAGTGAAGAGCTTTAATGACTTTTGTTCCCAAAAAAACCTCAAAGCAAAGCAACCAGCATATGGTGCATTCATCAAATGAAACAATAGCCATGGCTACGCATGCTCAATGCTCTGATCTTACAGGCAGTGGTGTTACTGTTAGTCAGACCACTTGTGGCTCTAGAATATCAAAGAGGGAGAGATGCAGCAGCTCATCAGTATCTGTAGGAAAGGGGTAAGATGAAATCTACAGCCAGAGGTACCAAGTAGCATATTTCAACTCCAAGGGCAGATTGGTCTCAGAGGATGTTTCCCCCTCTCCTCCACCCAAACAAAATTATTTTCTTTTTCAGAAAGTCTGTTAGGTGCTAGGAAAAAGAAAATCTTTTTATTATTGTATGAAGAAACAACACTGTTCATTGCAGAGCAGTATAAAAGACATCACAATTTGTATATGTTCTTAAACTGATTTTGCTTATGACTTGTGATCATTCCTATAAAATATTAGGAAATATCTCCTCTCAAGAACACCAAGGCAAAAGACTCATTTTAAAATACTCAAGTTCACCTCAAACTTAGAGGGGGAAAAAAAAAAAACAAATCCTATAGTATGAAGTTTTTTTCATCTCCCACTAAAGTAACACAGTAGTGAAGTCAATTGATCTAGCTGATGCATTCAGAAGCAAAATTTAAGAGATGCTCCATGCATCAGGAAGGCTGTAGTTTGAGATTAGTACACTCAGGTAATATAGCTCTTAAAACTTGCTCATTTGCAGCCTATAGTCTCATAAAACAGGGAAACAGCTGCTAATTAACAGCAGTGCTTCTGGGAGTTAAGTAGTTGCACCCAATATTGGCAACATTTTACATTTCACCCTAGGGAATACAGAGTTAACATGAGTCAAGCTATCTCTACAATTCTTCAGATTTCCTTCACATTGCGCAATACAATTTAACAGAGATGTAACCTCCCCAACAGCTTCCCCTTCTCCCATTAACAAACCTCTAACAACCCTGCAGCACCCTGAGCAAGCGCTTACGCAGCAAAGCACTAGCGAAGAGGCATTTGAACTGTTTCAGCTGTCTTTCAGACAGTTTTAACACCAATGTGATCAGCAAGCACTACAGACCACAGTAATCCACGAACTGTAACTTCATTATATACTGCAAAACTGGACAGCTACATGGATTGCAACAGTGTAGCAGAGTTCATAAAGTATCCTCTTCTAACCTTAAAAAGCGTAATTTCCAGAGCAGAAAGTGCTCGCTTCTTCATTAGCATCAAAATGTCACTAATGGTGCCCCTAGACATCAAGAAGCATCCTTTTGAGAACCTGGCAAATTCTTCACTCTCCCAGCTTTCAGATAAGTACAGCATTCGGATGAATAGCTTTTTCAACAAATGACATGTCACAGCCTTGACACAAAAATACTTGCACCTTGTCAATCATTCACTCACCGTCAAATTCAAATGCTCATCTTCACAGAGATGAATTTGATCCACACTGCAGTTCATGTTAAATATGGACACTCAGAGGAGAAGAGGAGTGTAAGTAAAAGTGCAACGCAAATATGGCAAATCAGAGAAAATACTATGTCATTTGTACATTAAATAGGCAACAAAACGTCTGTAGCATGTAGACATTCAGGCACATGGAACAACAGAAGCCAAGTGTGAGATGACAAGGATGGAAATGTAAGCCGATATGGATGGTCTCCAATTTTAAACTGCTGACCTAAACGTCCCAGCCCAAAGGTTAGCTACTGTTTTATCTATCAAGGTTGTTATACTGCAACCATCTCTATAATATAACACAGCCAGTCAGGTTCTTTATTGCCAGAGAGAAATCCATGTGTCATTTCCAACACCCCAGTTATTTCTTTGATAGATGTATAAAACAAAGCACTATTGTGCACAGCAAGTTGCCTGTACTAGCCAAGGCATCATTCATCACTCTGTTCAAACCAATTCAGTCTGACCTGAAACTATGATAAAAATTAAACATAGTCACTTTGGAATTATTCAGTCAAAATGATAGCAATTATTAACTCCTGCACTTCATCTCTCTCAGTCTATATCACAAAAATAATTCAAATATTGTAAAGATGCCTGTGAAGAAGGAGCACAAGCCAACTGAAGATCTAGTCTGGGATTGCAAAAAGGTTCAAAAGAATTAAATTCAAAAGAGCTGGTTCCTTAATAATTACAGGTCACTTCAAAAAGAGCAATATAAGTGCCTGAAATGACAAAGAAAGTGGTCTCTACTGAATCCAGATACTAGTGGAATTAATAATAATGCAAGATGCAAGCTATAGGAAAGGTCTTGTTGAGTATTACACTCTTACTGCTTTTCAGAATAATTTTAGAGTTGTCTTGGCCTCATTCTCCCCTTCTCCCCCAGGGGGCTTTCCACTGAATGGTACAGTGTTTCATAATCACATTTTTTAAATGGGCAACTACATGAACTACACTTAATACAGAAGCCCATTTTCTAGCATAGCACCACTTTGATGCAATATTTTTTAACCAACCTGTTCCCAAGCTTTTACCAGTCCTCTCAAATTGCCCAAAGAAGCCTCTTTTCCCATTTGTGCATGATGTCTTCCATGGAGGCCCTGCTGGGCGACCTCAAATAGCTTGTACAGTTGAGCTTTTATCAGGTATGTCTCACTTGACAGTTACGGATTTGGATATATTATTCCCTCTCATTTAACATTCTGTTTATTCCCTTTTACCTTGTTGCCAACCATCTTAGACAATAATAGATTAAACAAACTGGTCAGTCATCATACATCATCTAAGCTGATATACAACAGTTTCAAAGCTATTGATTCTTATAGATTTTAATACCCCATTGAACAGTCCACTGTGATTAACTCAATTTAATTCAATGCCACTCATTCATTACTTTGAGCTCTTATCTTCCATATGCTACATTAACTAGGTTTCTGTCACCTCAGTTTTCTTTTCATCCCTGTGTCACAGATCAGGTTACTCTGTTCAGTATTTGCAAAGACCTCAGGGAATCAACTCAAGAGCAGGAAGCTTCAATAAAGCAGAATCTCTCCATTAAAGCAGGCTCCAAACGGTCCCTCTTTGAATGAAGATGCTGCTTCTTCAATGAGGACACTTTCAGTGTACGACATTCCCAAGAACTTGGGCAATGGATAACTGGAAGGATGATTACCCAGGACACACTGGGAGACTGATTCCATGTTCAGTGACAGCAGATATAAGTTATGGAATTATTAAGATTGGAAAAGACCTCCAAGATGGAGTCCCACTTTTGACCAAATATTACTTTGCCAACTAAACCATAATACTAAGTGCCACATCCAGTCATTTCTTGAACACCTCCAGGGATGGTGACTCCACCACTTCCCTGGGCAGCCTGTTCCAATGCTTGACAACCCTTTCAGTGAAAAAATTCTTCCCAATACCCAGCCTCAATCTCCCCTGGTACAGCTTGAGGCTGTGTCCTACTATCCTGTCACTGGTTGCCTGGGAGAAGAAACTGACCCCCACCTGGTTACAGCCTCCTTTCAGGTAGCTGTCCCCAGAGCCTCCTCCATACTAAACAACTCCAGCACCCTCAGCTGCTCCTCACATGCCTTACGACCTAGATTCTAATAGCAGCCTGCTCCTGTGCCACTCTTTTGGCATTTCAATGCTTTTCCAAGGTACTCTGGGAAGGCTGAAGGCACTATATGTCCTTTTTTCACAGTAGTCTGTCTGCACAGAGCTTCTTCCTGCTTTACTATGCCAGTGCCACACAACCAGATTTCCCATTCTAAACCATTTTATCTAAGGAGGTCTCTTGGAAATGAATGCTGGCTTGGGAGAGAGAAGGAACATAATAGTAAGTCCTGGAGCTCTTAAAGCAATGTATTTTTCTCCTGGTTCTAAATGATTTTATTACATCTCAGATTTTCATCACATTACCTCAAATGGCAGGAACTGGCCCACCACTCACTTTCATATCATCGCCATTACTGCCATAGCAGCATCTCTCTTAATGATGCCAGGGTAAGTGGCTCCAGACAGAAAAAAAGGGATTGTGGTAGGGTGCCCATTTACCCACTGCTATCTCATTTCACCAGCCATTTATCAACACATTCTTCATTTGGAGAAATAAAATCAATGGTAGGTGGAGCTCTTTCAGTGCATTTAACTTCCCTGGCATGATACAGGTGGTAACACAGCTGAGATCAAACACTTTCATCCTTCCTCCAGAGCCAGCTTGGCTGCAAACTAGCTGCTTCTCAATTAGAGATTGGAATATTTCTGGCAAGGATTAAGTGTGCTTTCTACAGCTCAGATTTGCCTCACTGGTGCTTTTTTTACTTAAAGGACGATCACTTTTTTCTTACTAACTCATTCACCTTTTACCCAAGGTCCATAAGAAGAAAAATGCCTGGCTCAATTTATGTATGAGACATAAATCTATGGAAAGCTTTAAGCAGGTAAGGAGACAGATTTTAGAACACTGATTCTGTGTTACAGTTTATAAACCTTGACACACACTGCAATAAGCATTTCTCTGTTAGTTTCCTGAAATAGAACAGTTATAACTGCATTTTGAAAAAGCCCAAGGAAGCTGCAGGAGACCTTCTGGCTTGTTGCTAAGTCAGTTCCATTCCAAGTGGAGATAACAATAGTTCCCCAACAACTGTTGCACAGCAAATTTTACTAAGTTTCATTTCTTCAGATATCTATGAGGACAACAGGAAAGGAGTACACTATTTCAGTGCTTTGCAAGGAGAAAGAGGTACTGTAGTAGCTTGTTCCATTTTCAGAATTCTTTATCCCTCTCTGGGTTTTGTATTTAATATGTAGTTTAATATGTAAAATTAGCTATCCTAGACCTAGAAGGATTAGTAATGACTTATGTTCACACAGCACCATAAACGAGACCTCTCTTATGGCTTGTAAAAATGGTTGATACAGAATCAAACCTGAAGAAAAGTCACACCAACACAAACCTTTTCTTTTTGACAGGACAGAATATTTTATAATGTAAACCAAGGAACAAGGAAGCACAACTAGATATTCCTGCCTTTGGCATAAATTTCCCCTGATCTTTTTAATGACACTTATTACTTTGTGTGATTTAATATTGCAGTAGAATACTTCAGATCTTTATCTGTATCTACACCTAGCATCTCTCTACATCCCCTGTAGGGTACACAGGCTGACAGTGTGTCACTCTTACTTCATTTAAGTTTCTATACATTTCTGTTTGTTAGTATTTGCTTCAGTTGATGACTCTTTGCAATTTGTCAACACTTTGCCAGTAACGATTCAAAATAACTAAGATGCCCAGTTTTCAAGTTTAAAGCCAAACAACCTGTAGTCTCACTCCTAATGCAAAGATCAGTAACATTTCACTGACAGGAAACATACCAATTTACATATACAAGTATTTCAAATACTACATAATGAAGACTTCCCCTCCTCCCCCATCTTCATGCTAGCTTCTCATCCAGTAATGTACATACTGTGTTTTGCACTTTGTGCATTCCTAGTATGCATGTAGTTCAATAAATCAGCACTTATAAATCAGCCACAGCCTGTATGTTGAATCTATCTTCCCACTCCCTACCCCAAAACGCTTTGTCAGCAAAGGCTTGAGCTATTGGTTCTGCAGGTGCATGTAGATCAATATAAAACACAGGGCAGTTTAGTCTGCAGTGACTGATACCAGCTCTGCTCCACCTGTCACTGACAGAGTGCAGTTACCCAGGTGAGATCACCACAGCACTCAACACTGACCAGAGTCGCCCTGTAACTCCTGTGGAGACCCAGCACACAGGTCCTCCCTTAAGCACTGATATAATAGAAAAAGAAATTATTATTATTAGTCTACTTGGAAGGAACGTGGAAAAACAACATCAAGGAGGCAGCAGTGTTTCAGCCGCAGATATCATAGCTTAGTATATAGTCCCAGAGTAGACACAAGAGAGCAGCAAATTGATCCAGGGTGCTAACACAATCAGAGACCATAACTGATGCTTCAGATGGAGAAAGCTGACAGCATATAAAAAAAAAAAAAAAAAAAAAAGGAGGACCCAACAAAAACAGTGTCATCATACATTACCTGTCCAGCCCTGCTGTGTAGGCAGGCAACAAAAATAATTCATACTACAAACTTAGCACCTCTGTTGAAGACGACAGTATGCCTATCATGGAGTGTCATGGCACACCACAGACAAACAAAGCCCTTCACAGCTTTGATGCAACAAGCAAACCAAACACAAGAATAATGTCTTTCCTTCCTGCATCACCACTGGAATGCAGTCTTCTCCTCTGGAGAAAAACACTGAAGAGATGCAACAGCAAAAATTTAACTCCACACTGTAGGTAATCCAAAGGAAATTTCAAAAGTAGTTGAACTTAAGGTAGCAGTCTAGACATGGAAAAGAGCCAGATACTAGAGATAATTGTGGTTGCACACAGTGATGGGAAATAATACCACTTGTTAGTGGCCACTTCTGACTTAAGCTCTTGCCTTAGAAACTCATCTGAAAGGAACAAGTCACTTACTAAACCATCACCCCATCTCCTGCAGCAGCCAAGGCTTCTGCATTCAAGTGCTCACCCAAGCATCCTCAAGATCTTGTCAGTCACAACCTGAGTGCAGCTGTCACAGAGGAGGTACAGGAAAGCCCCAGACTGCCATGAGAGATTGTTACATGGGGTAAGTAGGTACTACGAATACTCTGTCAGACTGGATCAGCTCTGTGCCAAGATGTCATGGCAGCAACCAAGTGCCACACAGCCACTCATTCACTCTCCCACCAGCAAGATCAGGGAGAGAATCAGAATGGTAAAAGCCAGAAAATTCGTGAATTGAGAAAAGCACCATTTAATAGGGAAAGCAAAAGCCACACATATAAGCAAAGTGAAGCAAGGAATTAGTTCACTGCTTTCCATGGGCAGGCACATGATCAACCATCGCCAGGAGAGCAGCACTCCATCACATGTAAGAATTATTTGTGAAGACAAACACCATCACTTGAAACATGTCCACCCTTCCTCTCCCTGATCCCACTAGTGGGGAAGTGAACAAGCAGCTGCATAGTACTTGGTTGCTGGCTGGGCTTAAATCGTGCCACAAGGGCACCTTGTTACAGGCCCCTCCAATATGAAATATGCAGGCTATTACATTTACATACCGCCTTCACGTTCCAGCTGCTTTAGGAACAAGACAATAGTCCACAGAGAATGCCTCTCTGCTCTTTCCCCTTGTTCTTTTGCATACCCTTGAGCTGCTTTGCTTTTAGCCAAATGCCAAAGATACCAGGCTTTCATCCTCCATGGCAGCACTCCACCCCACAGGGAAACACATCAAAGCTGTCAATCCCACACATGCATCACCATTTACTGAGAAATCACCCTGTCCTCCCACCCACCCCTCAACAGATAAGCAACTTTACCACGTGTGTCAGTCTTCAGTATGAAATGGAAAAGCCTGCAGCCAAAGCAACAGCTGCCACAGTTGATTTAGCCATTGGTAAAAACAGAAGTGAAGGAGAGAGAAGCCCACTGAAACTCTGTAGTCTCTGCTGTTATTGATAGTAGAGAAGACCTTGATCAACACTTTCAGATACAGTACCTATACACACTAAAACTGGCTCAGGGTAAAGTTTCAATACAGGAGACATGCGAGAACCAGTATTTCTGTTTCTACAACCCATTAATTCAGTTACTGTGTGAGGTGACTAAGGTCACAAATAGAAAACTGGAATTTGTGTCTCCTCTGACACTGATCAGCACCAGACCAGGCAATAAGGGACCAATCCATATGCAAGAGCTCCACAAGCCCAAAAGGAGCCTTTAAGAATGAAATCCAGTGGGTAAACCTTGAAACTGTCAAAATGATAATTCAAATTTTCATGCTAATACTCCTAGGCTGCTCCCAGCCCCTGAAGTGGCTTCCTTATCTGTATGGAATGGTGCAGTAGAGGTGAAGACATGAACACCAGACCCCCAGCACACATTCAGACCAGGCAGTCCAGCAGCAGTTTTCCTGAACTTCACTTCTCCTAAGGCTTCAGAACAAAGGTCTACACAAGATCTCAAGCCCCAGGCCGTAAGCAGTGTTTTGGTGGAGTGGTTTTTTGTTTTCTTGTTTTCCTCCTGTTGGAGCATAATTTTCACTCACAAATGATCCAAGGTGGAAACAAAGGAAGAACTGAGGGAAGCTATAAGCCTTTTGGCTACTCTATTAGCACCAGCTATGTGCGTCTATATTTCAAGATGCTGCTGAAGTTACATAAATTTGCAGCCCTCTCTGCTTTGAAGGATGCATTTGCCCTGCTCTCCAAGCATATCTGTGTTTGTACTACTCTGACAACTAATGGCTTCAACCAGAGGAGGACTCCATGCTGCTAAATGCAGCACACGCAGTAAAGAGAACTCCTGCCACCAAAAGTAGTCCTGATTTAAAACACGGTGTAAGGAGGCAGATGAACCAAATATAAAGGATGAGGTAAAAGGACGGAAAAGCAATTATATGAACAGGATTTTTAACTGACTCTACTGTCTCTATTCCCCCTCCTGTTTATCACAGAGCTTAGCTGCCCACAACTAACACATCACAAAAACTGAAAACATAAATTGGGTTTGAGGATTTTTTTTTGTCCAGAAGAGGATAGAAATGTAACATAGAGCTATCTTAATGCAGGGAAATTCAGCTGTTCCAATGCACTTTTCATCAAGCAATTACAAGATTGGGTGATTCTCCAGAGGAGTGTTAGGGAAGACAGGGATTTGAACACTGCTCTGAATTTTACAGCAGGGAAAAGTACTTAACTACCTTGACCTGGCCCTGCTTTTTATTACCGGCCTATTCCATTCTCAGATGCCTAGAAAGGACAAGAAAGAATGAGAAAGTGTTGGAATACCCCTCTTCTGATCCCTGCCTGAGGCAAAGACAATGTTTAATTTATAGCATGCCCACTATACACACCCCTCTGCAGCTTGTATCACTCAGAATTCACAGCAGAAGGACATGACATTTCCTCCAGATTGCAATATGTCCATTCATTTTCAGATACCAGTACTGCTGCTTAGAATAACTACTGCACATCAGAAAATTACTGGGGTGGGGGGGAGAGAAAAAAAAAAAAAGGAAAAACAAAACAGCCACATGCCAAGAGAAAAGGAGATGCATGTGCCAAGTTCTTTTCCAGTAAGATTATGCTAGAAAGGGTAACTTCAGATGAATAGAGTCATATGCAGCCCAAGTACTTAACCTGTATGCCAACTGCCAATATAGTACAGTTCTGCTATTCATCCCATCTCATTGTAAAAGGGTGGGAGCTGGAAGCTTTGCGCTGCCAAAATGCCAGCCACTAGCCAAAAGGTACATTTGGTTGCTTGTCAGTGGAGCAGATGTGAAATGGGCATCCTTTCCCTTCTCTGACCTCCTCAAGGACAGCAAAAACAACTCCAGAAAAGAACAGAGATGAGCAAAACTAACAGATTTTCTGAAAGTTCCGGTTTTTGCCACTACTCCCACATCATGCTTTCCCCCCCCACACCAGAAACTTGTCAAGAAAACATAATCCCCTTAATATTTATCTCTTGTATAAGAAAATCCAGGGAGCTGAGGCCATTCAGATTAAATAAAAAAGGAAACGGTTATCAATAGCAGCAAGGAAGGCTTGTGCTGACAGGATTAAGAGGAATGCTGACCAGCATGCGGACACACCGAACACATAGATCTAAGATAACACAGGACCATGAGCCCATATGAAATCTCTCAGTTTCCTCTTACAAATATGCTGCTTATTCACTGCTAAAATGTGTAATGGGGTATCCCAAATCAGGAGGCACCTTTTTTAAAATTCAATTATCTTGGAAACACTGGGGAGAGAAGTTGCTCCACATGGCTATGCAGCATAGAAGAAAACCACTGTGACCATAAATACAGAAGGAGACAGCATGAGGGAAGCAGTTTCACTTCATGACTCCAGTCAAATCAGTGCTGGAGAAAAATAAGGTACAAACAGGCAATGGAGAAACCTGTATGTAACAATTCTTACCCTTAAAAGATATTTCTCTTGATAAAGATACAAAAGAAAGCAATCTTGCTGCTTAACACAATGATAAAATATCTGTGCAGTCCTACCATACTATAAAAGAGCAAAAAGAGGGAGTTTGCAGGAACTAGACAGACTCCATGCCAAACAGAGACACAGAGATACAAGCAGAGAGGCTTCACACAGTTCACATTGCAGTGAAAGGACACTTGCTTCTAGTTAGGCTTACCACCTTTTAGAAACTCCACCAAAAACTGACAAGCCAACAATACCCAGTTTCAGCCTTAAAAAGGCTGTGATTTTTATATCTGCCTGTTAGGAAGAACTCTTGTATTACATATAATTCTAAGCGAGCTAACTGGATAAATCTACCATGATAAGCTTTTTACAAGTTACTCATTTAATCAGCCATTGTATTTTAAAAGCAGGAGTTGCATTTAAAGCCACTGTTACACTGAAGTTATTAAAACTAGGGTTTATTTACAGAGCCATTTTTAGCAGCGTATTTAGTTAATAAAATATAGGTAAATTGTATGTGCTATTAATAAGCTTATTAAAACAGTTAACTCAAGCACATTTCTAACTTAATATAGTAATCCATAATTTTCTCAGAGAACCTCTCCTTCCATGTTCATGGGAATTTACAGGGACCAGCCTCCTATTCTTAAACTCAGGCTGTAAGACAGATATTCAAAGAGGTTAACATGAATGACCAATGTTTTAACTTGTGCTATCCAATCAGAATAATAAGACTTTAACAACACAATCCACTTAGTCACAAATACTTTAAAAAAAAAAAAATCAAGCTCTTCTATTATTCTGGTACTGCTAAGAGAATGGTGGAATTTCACCTTAGCAATTCTGCAAAACAGTAATAAAAATCAGATGGAAACATCTATATACACAGAACACACTCCCATCTACAAAAACACCACTGACACCTCCAGCTAAAAATGCCAGGGGGCACAAGGAATCAGTTGTTTCAATGAAGAACTAGGTTTCTATATTTTTATTGTGTTCTCTCACATAATTACACATAAATATCTGGAAGACTTCCAAAGTATTCCTGAAGCAAATTAATAATATTCTTATTGTATTCCTTTTTCTTTCCCAGCCTAAAGAAGAGGCAAGGTGCTAATGTGTCATTATTACACATACACACACACTCCCCAAACATGCAAGGCAAGGAAGAAGTAACCAGAAAGTGATGTTACACTAATCAGAGAGAAAGGCTTGTCTTTGTCCCGTAACAGTTGAAGATTTATAGTCTTCCATCTCTTTTGTCAATAGTTTCTCTACCTGCTGTCTCTATACAGAAGACAGCTCAAAAACAGCCCAATCCCTGAGACTCAATCTCTTATAATAATACTAAAGTAACTAATGCATATCCTTTCCAAAATTCATGAACACTCCAGTCATTCTGTAACATTTCATGCAATAAGAGACATTTACAACTCTAAAACTTACATCTGATCTAATGGTACAGAGTCAGAGCAACAGGCATTCACAGAACACAATTAATCTTCAGATTTTTTGATACCTATCTTGATATGAGTTGTGCATCCAGAAACACCTGTTTCTCTACCAATGACAAACAAGAGTCTAAACAATCTGCTCAGATGCATGTGCCTAAAGTTATTAAGATGAACCCTTTAAGTTCAGATTTACAGAGTACTTCTTCAGAGAAAAACAGGAGCTGAAGCAAAGATAAAAAATTAATAATTTACAAGCTGGAACAAGAAGCAAATTATCTTAAAAAACCTCCTACTAATTTCCCAACTCAACTTACTTGTTATAGTTGCACAGTCTTTCAGCTCACCTCAGAGCCAAAGACAAGGGTATCCCTTTGCTGTCCTGCACACACAAATTTTATTGCATTTCCTGTGAACAAGTCCAGTCTCTGATCATCATTTTTCAGGTCCTTCTCTGACTAAGTTTGATCTGATGATAAAACAGTTCACTGCTTCAGTATCTGTCCTCATAGTGCAGGCTTGAAAAGACCAATAGCCATTTCTTTGCCTGAGACAATATCTCAGGAACGATTAAATTCTGATCCTTCTGCATCAGGTCCAGGAATTTTTTCACCCATTCTGCACTGTGCTACATTAGAAGAGACAAAAAGGGAAGCAAGCTTCATAATCTAAATGGCTTTCACATTCTCAAAAGAAAGGCAGGGTAACGTGGAGATGAGGGAGGGCAAGCAAACCCAATCACCAACAGATTTGATGCACACAGTCATAACCAACTAATGATGAAAGTTAACAGCTTGCTTTTACAAACATCTAGGAGGAACTGAACAATGCTAATGCTGTGCACTGACTTAACAGATAAATTCCTTTATAATGGCAGAAAGTAGTAAGAGGAAGAAGGGTTTTTCACTTCTGTCTTCCTACAATTACCATTTGTATTGCTCAGGTTCTAGTTTGTACTGGGGATATTTACAATACTTCATTCTGGGAAACTACTATCCCTTAGGAAAAGATTCTGAAAGGATCATTTTGCTACCTCCTGGGTTCAAGACTCTAAAAACATGCTACATGAAGGAAAACAGAAGTGAAGGATGACTTGCTGTAGTACTACACTACCAAACACTTGAAAGGAGCAGCTTGGCTTGAGTTTGATGTACTTCAGTGAAAAAACAGAATAATATACAGCATCATCCTGCAACCAGCAAGCAGTATTCTTTGCCAGAGACTCAGGAGGATTCAAGATGTGTTCAGTCAAATATTTCACGTGTATTAACGTTTAACAAAAAGGTCATGGCATCCTCCATGTGGAGCTGAAGCTTTCAAAGCTCCAGAAATTCCCCAGGTACTCCTAGATTCTCAGACTGAATCAGATTCTGCATGGTGACAAGAGCAGTGCTTCAATGCCTGTACACCTTATAGCCTGGTAGCTTTCTCCTTCAACTCAGTAAAGGAGAAATCACTTTCCAGTGGAAGATTTCCTGCCTCTAGTGGAAGGTTCCCTGCCCATGGCTAGGGGTTGGAACTAGATGATCTTGATGGTCCCTTCCAGCCCAAACCATTCCATGATTATATGAAGACCTTACATGCATGGCCTCAGAAGACAAAACTTCTTTGAAAGCATCTAGATTGCGCCTTTTTTCACTGACTTTACTTCATCAGTCCATTAAGAACACACGAGCTGTAACTTTTGTTTTTTAAGACAGGAAATTGGTCTGACCCAACGTACTAGAGCCAGACTTTCAAGCGTGGTGAATACTTGGGTCTGCAAGTTTATTTTAGAGCCAGAAGACCCATTGCCTCTTCTACATATGTGTCAATACAGCAACTCATAGAAAAGGTACAGAATTGATGAGGAACAGTCAGCCTCATATTTAGTAGGGTTGTTACATATACAACACTCAGTCCATTATGCCACTTGTCCTTTTTAAGGCCAAGCTGATTGCGCAATAAACACCATGTCCACACTCCATGCCTTATTTTATGTATACAAAAACTCTGTGGGTGCATAAACATAAAAAAGCTAAACAGTCCATGAGAGAGACTGCAGATAGGTTGGAAGAGTTACTAAACCCCATTTGGTCACAGAAACCGTCTCTGCCTTGGAATGAGACAAACAGCTTTGATTTTCCAAATGGCATTTCATCAGGAAGGTGTATGGCACACAGTAATTACCTGTGTTCTCAAAAGCATCAAGACAGATGACCAGCTGCATACCTATCCCTCCTCCTGGCCTAGCTCCCAAGAACTCTGGCATTTCCCACTGTCGCCTACATGAATCTGACAGAAGACAAAGGCAAACTGCAGTAAGGTTTCTGGCAGCTTCAGGTTTTAAGGCCTAGGATTCAGTTACAACAGTAACTGTTTACAACATGCTACAAATACCCTTTTAGGAAACATAACAGCTCTCTAACTGCTCTGTAGTGTGAAATATGGCAGCAGGGCTTTGCCAGGGTACAGACATGTTAAGTATCCTGCATGTCCTTGAAATCCAAATCTGACTAGTATCCCATACACTTTCTGGATAGGAAATTGAAGGTGACTAGATCAATTTCGAAATTTCTGTTTTTTTGGTTTTGTTTTTTTGTTATTCCAAATCCAAATACGTGTTCACTGTTCTGCATCATTATATTCTGTCCTTCTAACACAGGACATGTAAAAATCCAGAGGCAAATAAGGGTAGCTTCTCTTCAGTGACATAATGCAACCAAACCTTTAATTTACCTTCTCCAAGTTACCTGTTACCTCCAAAGCCTCATTCAGAAAAACACTTGCCTCTTTTTAAGGGAAGAACACTTACAATAATAAGCAGCTGTTGACTCAATTGCCCCATTACAGCTGCTACAGTTACACTCATATTCACAAGAGACTATAGTATTTGAAGTATTCTTTTTGCTTGGCAGTCTTTACTGACACCATGTAGGCACAGTGTAATTTATTTCAGATAAAGGAGATGAAGAGAGAATCAAAGTAAAGCTCTAAAGAAAAAACACAGCACGATTCTTTCCCCTTTGTGGCAAAATGCAGCAACTTCAACAATGAAATGGCACCACAATCCATCTTAAAAAAAAAAAAAAATCCCACAATGGTATAGGAAGAGGAGAAGGAAGGGGGAAAAAAAGTACCAAAAGACTAGCAGTTCTACAGCTGTACTTGGAATAAGAATGCTTGCAAAAGAATAAAAGTTCAACAAGGAATGCAAAGTGAAAAGGACTACAGGGAACATGAGGTGCAAAGGAAAGACTGAAGTAAATTTCTCACAGATATTTCTTCAAAGAACATGGCAAATTCAGGAACAGATTCCATAGCAATTGTGCAATGCAACCTGAAAGAGCCAACTGTTGTCCAGGGATATTTATGATGCTTTATACAAGGAGGCTATTATCCCTTGGAATGGACTACAGAAGAATCATTTTGCTACTTCACAGGTCCAAGGCTCTAAAAATCTGTGTTACACTTAGGAGAGTAAAAGTGAAGTATGCAGAAGTGATCAAAGGAGAACAGGCTGGTTTTATAGCCTGCAGGGGAAACAACTGATCATATATTCTTCCTATGACAAACAACTGAGAAAGTAATTGAGAGCCTAGCAGAAACCAATGTTGTTACCTCAGCATTATTGATTTTCGGCAGACATCTTAATCTAACACATGACAAAACTTTGGTCGTTGCAGAAAGACATAGCTTTCAAGGAAAAATGGTATTTATAAAGGTAGTTTACAGTTCACTTAGAGATTCTTATGAAGTCAAGCCCAGGCTATAAGGGAATGGAAAGAAAAGCATGTCTTAAAAACAAAATGGATAGAAAATTCGATTAAAAGGTGAAAATATGATTTAAGTATACTAAAGCAGTATTCAAAACACTAAAAGGAAGCAGTAAAAACATAACTTTAAAATACTATACTAAAAAAGCCTTATTCTTATCAAAGGGGTGAGTGACACTGAAAGATTCACAGTTCATCTGTTAGGTATTCTTTAAAAAATCTGACCAAATTTAACAGAAATGTTGCAACTGTTTATATTTTTTAAAACCTGAAATTATTTAAAATATGTATATATACAAAAAAATTACACCAAAACAAGATAATAAGTCCATAGAGCTCTTTGTCCATTTAAACCCACAAAAACACAACAGTAAAGAAATAAAAACTATTAATGATAAAAACTATGTAAAATTAAAACAATAATCAGGAAAAAGTGAGCTCAGTTCATGGCAATCACAAAGAGTACAGCTTCAATTAAAAAAAGGAAAAAAACCCAGGAAAATAGCAGGAGCACTGCACACAATTCAAAAGTTCCTTCCTACCTTCCTTCAGTTTCCTCCTATGAGCAATCTGCCCTTGCAGTGTCAGACACCACTCTGCACATCTCACTCTCCTGTTTCCTGGGGATATCTGAGCCATTCCCTCCACTGTCTTTTCAGCCTGCAGGGGGTAATGCACCACTCATGGAGTTTCAGGTGATGACACTAATTGAGCTCCCTCTACAGATGTTTTCTACCTGCTAAATCCAGTACTGCCTTCTTCACAGCTGCATCATACTAGCAAACCACAGTCAACTATCATACATAGCTCCTTCTCTATTCTTTCCAACTGACAAATAGTCTACTAAGAATTCTTGACTTTAAGTCCCAAAGTTAACAGCCAGGTACAGTTTTCACATGCTCGTGACAAATTCTTACTTGTGAAATGAAATCTGACCTAGAGCTGTCTAGGAACCAGACCCAGTGAGATGACCATTCATCATTCTTTATATGCTTGGGGTAGACTATGTAATAACAACCCAGTCCTGCACCTCTCCTGCCATCATGCTGCTGCTGTTGCTTTTGTGCACTCTTGGACAAATACCCTTAAGGGAAGGGAAAAAAACACTAGGCTTCCAAAAAGTACTCTTTATTTTTGGTATCCATTCATACGGCTGGTATGAAACAAATCCAGCTTGCTGGGCCACAACATAGATTTTTTTCAGGTGTCAAAAAAAAGAGGTGAAATATATTGGCATGGGAGAGCCTGGTTAATGAGGTGTCACAGCTATGGTTGATTTGTTCACTGTTTCTTTAATTTTATTATGTGTATTAGAGTAATAAGGAACAACATGTCGCACATATTTTTATGCACTAAAGCTTAAGTGGAGGAGCATCTTGAGACTCACAGCAGGCTTTGCAAGTAAAGCAGAATGCTCCACACAAGTTGTGTCTATTTCAATCACATGGGGACCATTTGTAGGAGCAAATGAATACCAAGCTTTATTCCTCAGTAGTAAACACCCTTAGTACCACTGTCCATGCAGTTGTTCCAAGTGAGGCTGGACCACGGCCTAGAAGGTGGTAAACCGAGTAGTCTGACACCTGTTTTGAGGAATTCGGTGTGCCTCCAATCCTCTACTTCAATGACAAACTCTTTGTCAGAAGAATTGCTTCTATCATTGGATCTGTCAAGCTGAGCCACTGAACAAGCCATTTCACTAGGTCTCCCCCAGTCAAGCTCAATTTGAGTTTTACAGTCCTTGATACTTGTGGGATATTGTCATAGAAGCCATTAATGTGCTTTGCACGGCGAATTATGCTGCTTGGCAGGGGCTATCTCTCCTCACGATGCCTGCATGTCCAAAGTTGAACCTAGTCTTGTAATGAGATTGCAAAAAGTAGTCATATATATTCAAAATGTTGGCCTGTGAGCCAGTAAGGCCTGAAAATATTTACCAATATGTCAAAATGCTTCTAGCTGAAAACCATTTCTAAACCATTCGCTGTTTGCAAGTTTAATGGCTTAAGGCTTATGGGCTCATGAATCACCAGCTTTCTTAGCAGCAGCATTTGAAATGTTGATACCTTAGCCTTGAAATAGATGTGAAGGTACCACAGCCTTTACAGGCTGTTATCGAAAGACATACTTTAAAAGCTCCCACAAAAGACTGAATGCAATAGAAGTAGCTGAGCAGGATGAAAGTAACCAAACCAAGTTAGTTAAAGTCATTGTTCATGTCTGTGTTCCATTTCAGAGATTACCCTCCAGCCAGACAATGAATCATATTAAAGGAAACTTTGCTACTTACAGTTCGTCTGATAAAAAAATCCAGATGACTTTAGGAGCAATGATCAGTATTTGGGAAATTATTAGTCTTATTTTAAGTTACTGGATTCAACTAGCAGAAGAAAATTTTGGAGAGCAATTCCATTTATCACAGATTAAAAAAAAAGGATGGCACCATTCTTACGATTCCAGGAATTTCAGTTGGGAAGATGAATGAACATTCACGGCCAAAAAAAACCGCTACAACATATATGTGTGGAATGAGTATCTCTAAGGCCAAGGAGGTTATGCCAGTAAATGGCAAACCCTGCATTACGGAAGCATGCACTACACTAAAGAGATAGCAGGGATGGAACAAACAAATACAATAGCAAAACCAATTGGAAGAAATAAGAAATCTCAATTATGAATAAAAATTAATCATTTCATATATAGCCCTCTAAAAGACACCACCAAGTGATGTATCTAGATCTTGAAAGGGGATATACACTGTGGAGTGTAAAATTACAAAATATACACACTTTTCATCTACAACACCCAAGACAGACATATGAATGAACACCTACATGGTAAATAAGTTCCATTTCAATTTTAAACAAAAATATTATTAAACCCTATTAAAATAGAATAAATAAACACAACTGAATGCTTATGGGTTTGCTTATCTGTGAATAGCTTAAAAGGTAAGGAATTAATGACTTTATGTCTTTTTTGATTGTCTGGCCCATCTATACATGCATTCATCCACCATGTCAAACTTGCAAATCTGCCTCTTCACACCTATCTCCCTGCAACCAGATTAAAATCCAAATCTGGGTCAAACACTTCTGCGAAGATGGGTAAGAGCAGGTCAGCCTCAGCTCTACAAATTTTCTGTGCCATCAGTGTAAGTAAATATTACTATTTTGCCCATCATGCAACTCTTCATTTTCAACTCTAACTTTGCTTCAGGCCCTCACATTCATCTATACAAAAACCATCAGAAAGATTTTGATATATTTTCAAGACTGTATGTTCATCCTCACAACTTAGAGCTTTTGTCCAAGGTCTCATCACCTTGCTTACTGCAACTTCTTTCCCCAGCTCTCAACTCATTCAGGTCCCATTCATCCAGAACTGAATTCAGCATTTTCAGCAAATAATTTGACCATATGAATGCATTCTTCTTTAGTTCCACCTTGTATTTGGGCTTTTACTCATTCTGCACTCATATTTGAGGTATACTATTAAACAGCTCCAAACTTCATTTCACTTCCTCCTTCCTTGCCTTAAAAAGTACTTGGTCTGATTTCTCCTAACGAGCTTAACAGGCTACTGCCAAGCACACTGCTCAATACAATCCAACTCCTTACACTTTCTGCCCAAGACCATGTTTTTGCATTCACATTGTAAGCTTTAGGGGACAAAGATAACTGTCTTTCAGTTGTACATAAGCTCCAAGCATTATTACTTTACTCACTAAATTAAACACATGCCGCATTTACACTTGTTTTTCAATATTTTATGTAAATGCTGCCATGTTTGAAACGACTATGTGACTGCTATCCTCATTGCAAACAGAGAGCAGTGAGCTGATAACCAAGACTTTAAGTAAACAATATTGAAATTGGGCTTGAAACCAACAACACTGCAGCCTGAATGAAGCAGACACAATGTGCAACTCCACTGAATTCTTTCCAATGCCATAGTCTGATATAGCTTCAAGAACTGTGTAAGGCTTATTTCCAGTGAGTTGTGCTATTCAAACATGCCTACACACACTTCCTTCAAGGTATCTGTGATATACAGTGATTTTCCACCACAGAGCAAGTATCATTTTAGAAAAAGCTATCTATACCCACTCCAGTCTAGTAAAACCATTCTAGCTGTCACTGGGGTTCAGTACACATGTTGCCAAAAAGTCTGGAAAAACCACACCAGCAACAAGTATGGTTTAGCACGTATGTTGCAGGTAGGCTTTCAATCACAGTGTGGACAACCCCTGGCTGTCCACACTGGACAATGTCTGAAATACCCACAGATTTTACTTCTTTTTAGTGCAGCAGTAAGACAATCAAGGTGGTTATATACTATTCTTACCACCATCTTGGAGCAGGCCACAGAACATCACCAATGATCTCGAAGGCACAGCCTGTCATAACACACGGCTGAGTTCAGATAGTTGACACTACCTGTGAAGAGGGAAATAAAAACAGAAAAAGAATGTAAATTATGAGGACAGGGGAAGGAAACAGCTTATTAAACTCCAGCAAGTCATTTAGCGTTTTATACTGGTGCCTCAGTTACTAGGCACAACTGGTTCATTTAAAAATACCTGCAAATGAAAGGCAGAAACCCAGAAGTGAGATGACAGCCTTATCAGAAGGCTAATGCTTTGCCAGTCCCACTTCTACAATAAGGCTACACAGCTAGATGACACCAAGGTGAATGGTGTGCAACACTGTCACATAGAAATACACTCCTGGAAGGAAGGTTCCAGTAAAATAACAGACTATTGCATATATCAATTACACAGTGCCTGTGAAACCATAGATAGATCATCAATATGAATAAAGCAAGAATTTGCACACCCTGAGGTCAGCCACTGACTATGCTGTCTGTCCTGCTCCATATGTTTCACAACAGCAATCATGTTCCGGCTCCAGTCTGAATATGCTGCCAAACCCCTCCTAACTCTTTCAAGAACGCCGTTGCAGGGGTAAGACACTTTCAGGCACAGCAAATACATACACCTACTGGCTACAACACTGGGAGAAATCCTGATCTCCTGTGAAATCTATGCAACTATACTGACCTTACAGTTACAGGGAATAGTGGGGGTTGTATCCAAGCCTGTATCACACTCAGTTTTTATCTCTAGGTAGCCTTCACCTTACTCAGCACAAGTAGTAGGCAGAAATCTACCAAAATGTTTAAATACTCGGGTAGCCACAGCACACTGCAAATGTGTGTCTAATTAATCTGATTAATCAAAGTTTCCTGTTCAGGGCTATGTAAATGCAAAGACTCAAAGTAAATCAGCTGGCTCCATTTTATTCAGTTGAAAGATTTTAACTCTCTTGCTCCCCTAAGAAAGTGTTTAATCTTGTCTTAGATATCTGAAAATGCAAGGGAAACAATATGTCGTCCAATACAGCGATATAGTGAAACACCTGACACTGCCACCACAGGTAAACTATTACTGCATAACAGGTGGAATTTGAGGCACAAGTTTAAGTATGTTAGCAATTCAGTTCATCGGTTCTCTGGGAGATTTCAGAAACTTGAAGATCCCAGACAGCTTCAAGTGGGGATCCCGTCGAGTTGAGTTCGAGAGGCCAACACAACACTGGAAGCTCACAAACTGAAGCACAACCCCTTCATTCTTTCCCTCTTGCTGCAGTTTTAGAGAAGAATCACTAGATGGAGCCGCACCGTCACAAATCTGATTTATGGCGGGTAGAAGCGTTGTTGCCTCCTATAGTTCTGTGTGACCTAAAACTGACACGTTCTAGTGCATCTAGATAACTCATCTTCTGAAAGATCGGATGAAATTTACATTTACAAAAAATTACCAAAGCAAAATGTACACAGAGAAAGTGACAAGATACTGAATGCAAAAAAAGCCAACAAGAAACCAACAACACTCCCAGCTTTCAAAATCAAATATTTTAAAAAAATCAAATATTTTAAAAGTGAACTAGAAGTTATTTTATCTGCCAAGACAGATCATATGTCTTGCTTTGTTCTGTAAATCAGAGAGCACAGCAGACTTCTCAGTGATTGACATGACTAGTTGCTGCAAAAAAGATACAAGAGATCTGGACTCAAGTCTTCATAAATAAGGTCTAATACACGCTAAAAATGCAGGGATAGGAAAGCCCATTTCCCATAAATACCCTGGTGATATATTTAATCCTGCACTTAATATGTACTTTAAAAAGAAACTTTTTCTTCTAACTGCATTGACACTAGATAGTTTTGCTAGCATAGCAAAATATTTGAAAAGTTTTCATCCAAATCTACCAACACACATGCCAAAAGGGAATTTTAACCTGCTTTCATCCTAAATCTGTGGAGGCCAAGTTGCAACCCATTCCCTTTCTGTGTATTCCTAGACTATGTGCAACATTGCTCATTTCATCTCCCATAGAACAACAAAATGATAGAACTTCACCTCGTACTTGGGTTTTTCCAAATCCAGATATTTCCAACACTTCACAAAATGAAAACTAAATCCCCAGCACACCTCCAAAAGGCACTGCAAGGTCCTTTCACAAAAGCAAAAAAAAAAAAAAAAAAAAAAAAAAAAAAAAAAAAAACACAAAAAACCCCCACCTTTTATTTAGGCTGACTTATAAAAAAAGATTATTTCACAATCGCTGTTGGCTTATATATGAAGTCCCTCAGCAACAGACCAGGCTAAGGAGGAGATCCCAAAACAACAAGGCTGCGGAGGGAACCGGACCCCGTTTCCCCTTTCTCAGAGAATCATCCTTGACCCCTTTCAATTGGAAACTCACAGGTCACAGAACTGAAGCCCCCGAATCTTACGTGGTTTTCATAAGGAGTTTACTCGCACCTCAGCTGCAAACAACGTTTGTGCTGGGGGAAGGAACGAGCTCCCTTCCTGGGGTAGTCGGAGGATTAAGCTCCTCACGAGGACTTTGTGAAAAGCTCCTCCATCAGAGCCCATCACCAGTTCACATGGCATTTGGGTGTGTTTTAAAACGAAGACTGGGGCGAAACCGTACCAGAACGAGCCTCTGAGGAGGTGAGGGCACAAATCCCAGGTGCTTCTTGTCTCACTTTAAACTCCACAACCAGGTGTGTCACCGAGCGGAAGGCGCGCACCTGGCGAGGATGACCCACCCTC
>VXBX01008125.1:374442-406107 GCA_013400415.1 Scytalopus superciliaris
CGGCAGGGCTGTGCTGCTCCGCGCTTTGCGCTGCTCCCGCCCCGCTCCGAAATGCCGCTCCTCAGCGTGCCCAAAGAAGTGGCCGTCGGAACGGCGATGCTGGGCATTGCCTTTGCCACGGGTGTGCTGGCAGGTAAGCGGCGCCCCCGAACGCCCGCCACGCACACGGGGACACGGGGGCTGCTCCCTCCTCGTGTCCCCGCCGGGGAGGGCGCGGGTACGGCAGCGCCGGGGCAGGTCCCCACGGGCAGGGCAGAGCAGGAGCCCCCGCCGCGGGTGCAGCCGGGCGGCCGTCGGGGGAGCAGAGCCCTTGGCGCTGCTCTGCGGGCAGGGATTTATTTAGCTGAGCTGCGGCAGTAAGTACATTGATGCTCTTAGAGCCCAAGCCGCTCCCTGTAATCCAGCTAGCGCAGTGTGGGGCCGGGGCCAAGGTCCCAGCGAAGACGAGGACGCGCTCCCCGCCCGGCCCCTGCCCGCGTGCCTTTGGCCATCCCTGGAACGCCGCGGTGCTGTCCTTGCTCACAGCATTGTCTTCAGGTAACAGTTTCGCTTTCGCTCCCCGGCATCAGCGGAAGAAGGAGCCAACGTTCCGGCAGGGGAAGGAAACTGATGCTCGGTTTGTAACGCGGCTGCTTGCTTACTTGCCCCTTGACTTTAAGCGAGTTGCTGAAATAATCTATACCTCGGCGTGATCGGCTGTAAAACAGAGCCATTAAAAGAAAATATACCCTTCTAAATAAAAGTGGGTTTCAATAGCAAACAACTACCAGGATATGTGTTTGTTGTTATTTCTTTAAAATATTTGACCCGTTTGGTGAAAGATGCGTTGGGCATCAAAGCTGTAATCAGTTCTATATCTGAGCAGACATGCAATGGTCCTTAAACTTCAACTTTCAGCACCTACTTTGTTTGCCTACTGGTTTCATGCTAAACAAGCCGTTGAGCAATACCAGATTTTACCTGGCTAGAGGGCAGGACAGCGTCATGAGGAGAACACAAGGCTTGAGAAGATGCATCAGCTGACAGCCCTAAAAACCAGCAGTCTCTTTTCATCTGCAAAACAAGGGTCCTAGACTAAGGAAATAGTGTGTCTCATTTGTGTTTCTCTGTTTAAACTTGCCCTTTGAGTTATGATGTGGTTACTTGCCCTGTAAGAGTATGGCAGCTTATAACCATCACATCAGCCACTGAACAACACAGTACCCAAGCCTTTTCAGGCTGAACATCTTAGAGATTAAAGAGAAGGGGGGGAAAAAAAAAAACTCACTGAGCTGCTCAGCTACATTGCATTTTCCATTTTCACAGTTTTTTTTAGAGCAAAGAACTTTTTAACCTTTACTAATACATCAATGCCTGTTGTATTTAAAAAGGCAATAACTGAAAAGTAAAAACATTCTTAATATTCCTTATTTTTTGTAGGTAAAAAATACCCTTCTTTAGTTTTTGGGACACCCAAATCATCCAAGAGTTTTATTGGGAAAAGCAGTCCCCTCTGGCAATACATACTGGATCACTCTTTGCGGGAACATCCAATTCTAAAGAAACTGCGTCTGGTCAGTATCACCCAAACCTCATCCTTGTGACATTCCTTCTTCCGTCTTATTTGTATACAGCCTCGGGGTTCTTTTGAACCCAGACTCTTCAATGTTCAGGGCTACCTACATGAGTATTCAAATAGTATTGGCATACATTTTAGACATGTCTTTCTATCCACGGCTCTCAAGTCCATGTGTTTGGGCTGCACTTGATTTTTGACTTGAGCAGATGATTTCTGTTCGTTTTAGTTGTCATATAAAGAACCTGTAGCTCAGAGAGGTGATGTCCTCCAGCAGGCTCCAGTATCAGACATGACATCATGACTCAGGATTGAGTTATTTCAGGTGAGAAAAACTGCTCCTGTATAAAATCAATTAAATGCTAAGTACTGGAACAGGTTGGTTGGAATGAACCCTAGAGGAAGAAAGGAAATAGGAGGACTTTCCCTTCAGCTGGCATGGCACAGCCATGCTTCTCCTGTTGCCCCTTCCTCAGTGCCAGGAGCCCTTCCACCCTGGCATGGGCACAGCTCCTCCAGCTCTGCACTGTGTAGCCAGTACTGCATGGTCTGACCTTTGGCAACAGATGGTAACCAGCAGTTCATAAGCATTCTACATGTCTTGAAGGAAGTGCACCTGTTTATGTAAATTCACAGAAATAAAGGAGTTTTACAGTCAAGGTTTCTCTATGATTTTTCATCAGTTAAAAATATTGCTGAGTTTGCCACAGCCATGGTAACTTCGGGGCGTATTACTGCTTTCAATACCCTTCTTATGACACACACCCTCCTTAGTTACAGTTAAATTCAAACCACTTTCTGGTTCATAGATGGAGACAAGTATCTGTTTTTCCAGGAGCTTCACTTTTTTTCTTTTCCCTAGAATATTGTTTTGGTAGCTTTGGGGTTTGTTGTGATGTGTTATTTTTTTCCCCCTCTCTAGCTCACTGCTGAGCATCCCTGGGGCAGAATGATGGTGTCTTGTGACCAGGCTCAGCTTATGGCAAACTTGGTCAAACTCATTAAAGCCAAGAAAGTTATTGAAATAGGTAAGAGTATCACTCTATAGTAGAATAAAACTCCTGACTGTTCTTTGCCAAATACAGCCATGTTTAACATAAGATACCCAAATACAGCAAGGCACTGCATACCTGTCTTAGCAAACAGATGGGCAAATTACAGCATGAAAAGGAGTGTTGATTTGCACTTGCTTGCCACTTTGTGCATTCCGTAGTTCTGACATCAGCATGGATGGCTCGTCAGCTCCAAGGCAATCTGAAAAAATGAGATCAATAGATCACTTGGGTCTCCAGCAGTTGCAAAACAGGGTGTATTCTTTCCTTACTATATCAGTTTCTTGGCAGAAGAAAGTATTTTGCTACCCAGGCCATGTATTCAATCCACTTTCCTTGATGCACTTATGTTAACAGGTAGTCCCAAAGCCAAACTGATGCTGTGGGTTCCCACCATCTTTGTTCCTGGCCTGGCTCTTATGATGCCCTGGTATTTTGCTGCTTGTCCAGTTCCTTTTGGTCAGAAACACAAGACAAGACTCTGCCTTGTCTTATCCAGGAGACTTTTGGGAAAAGACATTGAACTTTGCTAAAAACTTGATTTAAAAAAAAAAAAAAGAAAAGAAGTATAAATTTCTCCCAACCCACCATTACATTATAATGGAGGGAAAAGTCTTTACTGTCCATTAACAAATTTCCATCCTTGACTCTTTTGGGGATTTTACTCCTGAAGAGAGGCCTGTAGTTCACTACTTACTTTTTTTTCCCACAATATGGTAAGTGTAAATGACTCTTATGATTTTTCTAGGTGTTTTCACAGGTTATAATGCCTTGAATATGGCACTTGTCCTGCCAGATAATGGCCGAGTTATTGCCTGTGATATAAATGAGGACTATGCCAAAATTGGAAAGCCACTGTGGAAGGAGGTAAGCAGCATCTCCTGTTACACATTTGGGACAGCAGCATTTACAGGTGAAGAGATTTCAGTATTTTAGACTTGCACATTCACACAGAAGTATTCTTGCCATTAAAGAAGGCTGCAACAGTTCGGTTTGGAAGACGAGTAAGTAGTGTCTGGAAACTAGAAATAGGAAAAGTATCTCAACATCAGTCATTCACTGAGTGCAACCCTAAGTAACAGGTTATTTCTTGACTACTTTTAACAACTCTGTTCTTTTTCACTTCAGGCAGGAGTAGAGCATAAAATTGACTTGCGGATTAAGCCAGCAATTCAAACACTTGGTAAGTAACCTAAAACTACTTTTTGCTCTCCCTTCCCTAGAAATAGAAGAAGGTTACAATAGTGGTGAAATGTAAGACCAAATATGGTTGTGAATGTGATCCCTTTTGCTAACAGATGGCTTCTCTTATATTAAAAAAAAAAAAAATCTTTAAAATTTCAGTTTTCCTACCTACTTGCAGAGAGAAGGAAAATGCTTGTCCTATGTAGTAGGCTGTTCTGGTCACTCACCTATACTGTCCATCACTTTGTTTAATCTATGAAGTACTATTGTCAGCTACTTCTGGGAAAGCTGATTAAAACAGATTAATTAGACAAAGCCCAGTTTCTGTTATCCATTGTCCATTCTAAGCAAGTATTCCTATGTTACAAACAGGAAGAGTTTTCTGAAAGGGCTGAAGTGCAGAAAAAATTCAGAAGCCAACATAAAACTTAGGGTACAGTAGTTGAATTGTATTCAGAGAAGTTCAAATTTAAGAAGTGCCAAAAGTATGCAAGGCTATTAGTAAGGCAATTACTTTTCTCATTCAAGGAAGGAGAAAATGTGGAGCAGAGGAAATATTAATAAGTGTTCTGAAAATGCCAGAAGTTTTCTAGGATTGTTGGAGACAGAAGGTTTCCAGCAAAGGTGTTTGATGAATCCACAGATCCATTCATAACCTTGTATTAGTTCCAAATTCATCCATCTTTTTCCAAAGAGGCAAGTACAAGCAGATTGCTAGTATGCACTGTCCTTGAAGTCTATCAAACAGCTTTGTCCAGGCACTGCTTCAGAAAAGCAATGCTCTGTTGGCAGAGGGTAAGGGCAGGTGAGAGAGGTGGCAGAGAACTTTAGGACAGCAGTCAGCCCTCCACAACTGGCAATTTAGAGTTTTTGATCAAAAAGTCTGTTCAGGAGAACTTTAAACTGAATTTCACTTGCCTTGGGCCAGAGAGGGACTACTTACAGCAATCTGTTGCTGTGATAAATATCTCTGACAGGGTTTGTTCATGACCCATGTCATGCCACTTAATCTTCAACAAGAGATTAGCATTTAGAACCTGTTCATAAATGTGAGAAAAATTCTAATCCACTCAAGGAAACAGTTTTCAGTCAGGTCAAAAACAGCTGAAGGTGTAGTGTGTGTCCAGTTTCAAACTGCTTGACTTGTTTTTACTGCACCTTTCAGCAGTCCCAGCCGTATCCTGCAGATTTAGAGCTACTCCATGAACTCCCAAGCAGGCAGAACTCAGTAACTGAGCATTTTATGGCATACATCATGTCTAGATTGGTTTCTGTGGGATAAGCTTTTCTAGTAATTACCTGTGAAGGAATAGGATGCCTGGTCAAGGCAGCAAAAAACATTATTTAATGAGAACTTTGACAGAAATGGATTATGTTCTCCTACATAGTATTAACCAGGGTGTAACGACTCACTTTGTTGCTCATCTAGATGAACTGTTGGCCAGTGGAGAAGCAGAAACCTTTGACTTTGCTTTCATCGATGCAGATAAAGAAAGCTACAACGAGTACTATGAAAAATGTTTGCGCCTCATAAAGAAAGGGGGAATAATAGCCATTGATAATGTAAGTACAGCGGTTGTAGTGGTAATAGCACAGGGAGTTACTGCTTTTGGCTGTGGGAAAGGAAAAAAAGTCACAGTGGGATTTTAGTAGAGTGATTTCTGACCCGCAACTGGGTTGCAAGTTGCAACGTGTTTGTTCCACGTTATACAAAGGAAAATCAAATTCAACATAAATGCCTAAAGTAAGCTATATAAAGCACTAATATAAGCAAGTAATAAAACACTCTGTAAAAGTAATTTGTTAAATTTTTGTTAGTACATAAACAGTCTGTGATAACAGAAATATTATTTTTTTTTTTGTAATTCATTACAGAGAATGCTCTGTATTATTCTGGCTTGTCTTGTAGTGCACTGTACTGTACTTACAGTACAATGTACAGTACCTTGTACAGCACTTATGCAAGATCAAAAGTAGTACTTTTAATCAGTAACTACTAATAAGTTATTAATTGATAACTTTTACTAGAAACAAGTGATGTTAAACTTCAGGCCCCTTCAGGGCTATGGTTGCAGCTGAATAAGGGCTTTAAAAAAACCCTTTGTTTAAACACATCTTTTTTTTGTTTTTAGTTTAGCTTCTGATCTACAGTAGAAGTACAGTTAGCAAATTCTGTGGACTCACAATCCCACTTACTACTGAGAGTTCCATGTCAGAGACTATTAGAAGTCTGAAATAAATAAGTTTTTAATATTATGCAGGACCTTTTCCAAAGTTTCCTTTGTGATCCAGGGACCATATTTGAACAAATGAGGTGCATCAAATTTCTTTTTTCAATAGGTGCTTTTTAGTGGAAAGGTGCTAAAACCAAGAAAGGATGATTTGGCAGTGCAGAGCATCCACCGCCTCAACGAGAAGCTGCTCAGAGATGCCCGCATCAGTATCAGCATGCTCCCCATGGGGGATGGAGTCACGTTAGCATTCAAGTTGTAACTGGAGGAAGCCCAGCAGATGCAAAGTAATGAGCAGCATGGGATCATCAGGAAAAATGCAGTTGGAGCAGTATCAAAAATGATAATTTAACCTATATCTCCACTGGATAGCATAGTCTGGGAAAATAGACTTTAGGAGCAGCAGAGTCCTAAGGGTGGCTAACTAGAGACGAAAGACTTATTTTGAGATCTACCATGGTTTCTTATTTTGGTTATAATAAAGCAAATAAAGTTATGTGAAATTGTCCTTGTAAGGGAGTGGTTGAAAAAACCATCCCTCTGTAGAATGTCTGAGTTCCAAGTGAGTCAACACAACAAAGTAATTTTCTATCCTAAAAGAGGCTCTTGAGTTGCAGAATAATCAGTCCTACCATCAAAAGGAAAAGAAGTGGAGTTTACTAATGTTTATAGCCATAATAGAAAAATAGATTTTAATGAAATGACATCAAGGAGAATGCTAGCCTTCCCAAACTAAGAATATTGAAAGTAATTTTTTATCCTTGAAGGGTACTACATAACAAGCTCCAAACAGACACCATCTGACAAAAAAAGTTCTCTTCAAAAGCTCACCAAAGGACACACACTATTTGCAATATATTTACAATACAGTATTTACACTTTCTGAAACCTTTGTGCACAAGGACTGTGTTTCTTTAACCTAAGTATCAGTGGAGGTAGATTTTTTTGAAGTCAGAATGAGAAGAGCAGATGGGCAAAAAGTGAACCAAAACAATTCTCCCTCCTTCCTTTCTCCCTCTCACTTGCCCTCAAAGAAGCAACTTGCTAGGTGCTAGTTTCCTAGAAAGTTGCAAGCACAGACCATTGGTGGCAAGTTTACAGAAGGATTATGATTGTATGAGGATGCAGTACAGCTGTTAACTGGCTATTCACATTATTACTGCAAGCAGAAATTCCCTTCCCTAGGCAGCATGTGCAAAATTTCAGCCTGAAATTCTTACTACAGATAAAACCTAACTAACTAAACAAGAAATTGAAACTAGAATTTTACAGAGAAAAGTTGCACAGGTAAGTGTTATGGGTGACTGGTAACACTGTAAGGTTAACATATGTATAGAGGAAAGACATCTTTAGATTTGTTCATGTTCTGCAGAGAAGCAACATCACAGCTAAGAGAATCCTTCCATTTACTTAAATAGTGCTCTTGAATGACTTGACTTGATGCACCAGGGGACAAAGATCTCAGAATTGTTAAAACTCGGGTTGGCTCATATTTTTGAATTCCAACTTGGTGGCTTAGGTTCTGGTATGGGGCAGAGGTGCAAGGCATGGGTCTTGCCTGTCTCAGACACTTGTCATAGTATACTGCAGTGGGAGAACAGTGAAAAAAGGCAGCATTGCTTAATGGCTTCAGAGTGAGGTTATGACTGAGATCTCAATTCTATTTCTGTCACTTCCACTTAAAACCCTGATTCAGCAGAGCATGTCAGGATGTGCTTAAGTACTTTGCTGTATTGAGGACTGACTGCAAAATCCATGTCTGGGAGAAGGCCAGGACTAGGTGCGTGTGGCCCTTAAATGAGAATTTAAATAGGATGTAAAGTTAGCCCAATTTCTTTTGCCAAGTGCAATTTTATTCTTAGAGCTTCAAACCTCTGCATGCCTCAAATTTCCTACCTGCATAAAAGAAATAACACCTTATTAAATTTTTAATGACTAAAACAGCAATCAGATGGAGTGGCTAAAGGAAGGTACAGGATCATTATACGTTTGCATGCAAAGCTTCTAGGCATATTCTACTTTACAATTTCACTTTGTTGGTAGATAACAAAAAAATCATAAGGGTTAAAAACACAAAATGGGACATTTTCATAGCTGTGGGGGCATCCTCAAATATTCCTGCTTTCAGAGGCTGTAAGCTGATAATCATGAGCAAGCCCCAGGCTGTTAAGAATACATACTCTGCCCTACAAGTACCATGATGGCCTTTTTGCAAATGTGCAGGAGTCACTGGAAGATTGATCACAGACTCTGCAACTGTTTTGCTACTAATTTCCAAGTTGCAAGAACTTTCTTAGTAAAACTGAGCGAAAAATGGGCAGGCATCATGAGTAGTTTTGCAAGAAACTGTCAACAGTTTAGCAACAGTCAAAACCAATAAAAACAATCATAGTTCATGAATTCAAAAACTCTTGTTCCTTGAATGGTGGGAACTGGTAAATTCATCATTACCTATGCTAGAGGGAGACCTATGAGTGCCTGAGGGTGAAGCCTGGTGCAGCAGCAGGTTAGCGTTTTGCCTCTGCTTTGGACTCTGTTCCATTTTAAATATGCAGAGCATAGTGTGAGTATTTCATCAAACCTGTCTCCATCCTGATCACCTAATTACCATTAGAAAGAATAGCAATGTGTCCCTAAACTATAGATTGATGAGCCATCTGTAAGCTGAAACAAAGAGCAGAAGGAAGCTTAATTGAATCAAATATTTAGAATACATTACACTATCTTGTAGTTACTCAGAAGCTGGCCTTCGCCTCAGGCTTCTGTCCCATGCATCTGGAATTCATCACCACTAACTGCATTTCATCCTTCAACCTTACAATGAAGTGACTGCTGATAATATATGATTATGGTTTAATTCAAGTGGTGAATCGGCTTTGGGGAAATTATAGGGACAATGGGAACTTAGGCTTTCACTAGGTGATGAGAATGGACCACCCAATAATGCAATGCAAGTCTTTGTCTCTCTCCAATGGAGACATCATGTATGGAGTCTCATGGGTCTGCTCACACCTCTCAGGTAATAGACCTGCCTGAGCTACTTCTCACACTGTAGAGGCTCAGGATTTTCTACTCCTGGAGTTGACCCAGGGGCACAGCTGTTGCCCAGACTGTACCACCCAGCTGTTCCTGAAACACTGGCATCTATTCTAGTTGCAAGGGTTGACCCCAGAAAGGCCAACACAGGTAAAAAATGTACAGATGGGACATGCTTAGCAGCAAGTGGGGCTGAAGGATACTGCATTTCAAAAAAAAAAAAAAAAAAGGATTCCCCCTAATTAAATTAATTCCCCCTACTAACTCCCAGAAGCCACCATGAGAATGAAAGCATGTAATCCTAACTGCTGATCAGGTACCTCAGTCCCTACTCCAAAGACGTCACATTCAAAATGGTACGATGTGATATTTAGTGACAAGGAAAGGAACAGAAGACTATTTAAGAGCAAACTTTGCATCTCTACTCACTAATTAAATGAGCAGACAGTGCTCATTTAATGTGCTTCCCCTTTGTGCTGGTGCTCTCCAATATTCCCAGAGGAAAGATAGCCAGAGCTTGGAGTTCTGTATAGTGTGAAAATCACTCAGGACTGAGACTGGATACTCAGAAATCTAGAAAGAAGACTGCCCTAAAAAAAGAAACAGCTTCCTGTCCAAGGGTAGACACAGGGGTTTCTGTAATGCTCAATGCCCACTTCTACATTTTCAAAACTGCAGCTTTTAATCCTGCTGGGACACGTCAGGGACAAAGCAGGGAGCATAAGTCTCTCATGTTACTGCAGGCCTAAAGAAAAACTGGGCTACTGAGCGTAGCATAACTTAGAGAAACTTGTTCAAACCTCTGATGCTGCCATCACTCCTTCTTTTAACAAAATCATGAAGGATTTTTGATCTGTTTGAATTAAGTCACGATATACACAAGACAGCACTTTCTGTGAATTGCTGCTCATGGAAGAAAATTAGCAAGCTTTTTGTGACAAAGCCCTTAGGATAGAGGGAAAGGAGTATGAATATAAACCTCATCCAAATTCCTTCCTTTGAGGCATGAGCAGTTCTCCAGAATCTTGCATCTCAGATCTGAGGCACATGCCATGTCTCAAGCACTGCAGTCTTGCTATTGGGGTAGCAACAGCAGCAAGCTTCCTAACCTTCAGCTATATCCTTTCTGACAGTGTAGTAGCACAGTTGGCTGCATACTTGCTTGTGTTCTCTTTATCACTTGAAGATAAAGAAAACATCCTCAGCGGCCACAACAGGAGTAAATAAGCTAAGAGATCAGTACTTTTTTAAGAGATTTTTCTCCCCATATGCTGGTTTGGGCTGAGATAGAGTTAATTCTTTTCGTAGCAGAAAGTACAGGGCTATGTTTTAGGCTTGTGCTGGAAGCACTGTTGATAATACAGGGACCAGCGAGCATGAAAAGTTGGGACGAGACAAAGCTGAGCCAACTGACCCCAGCTGGTCCAAGGTACACAATATGGCATCATACTTGGCATATAAAATGGGGGGAAGAGGGAGGAAAGGGGAGATGTTCAGAGTGATGATGTTTGTCTTCCCAAGTTATGTGTGATGGAGCTCTGCTTTCCTGGGGATGGCTGAACCTGGATAGCCTGCAGATGGGAAGGGGTGAATGAATTCCTTATTTTGCTTTGCTTGCATACACAGCTTCTACTTTTTTTATTAAACTGTCTGCATCTCAACCCATGAGTATTCCCACTTTTACCCCTCCAGTTCTCTCCCCCATCCCACTGGAGGCAGTGAGAGAGTAGTTGTGCGGGGCTTAGTTGCCAGCTGGGGTTAAACCACAACACCCTACTAGTGGAGATTACTACTGCTTTGTTTTATCCTTCCCACCTACTGAAACTGCACAGGTCTCCTCCATCCCTGACACCTCCTTTTCGCTGCCTTGAGGAATGTGACCATGCTGAGTGGCTCTGTCCCTTCCTCCAAACAACAGCTAGACCAGTACATTCAAATAACCTACAAACTCCCCACACACAAAAGATCTGGGCCCATCTCTGAGTGGTTTGCAGTACATTTGATTTTACTGCTCATTTCATTTTAACAGGAGGGGCACTATGAGGTTCTTCCCAGAATGAAAATGTGGAAAGAAGGGCCTTTTGGAGAAGGATTGCTGATGGCATCCCAAAAAAGTACTGAGCAGGGGAATGTCTTCCCTCTTTGCACACCTAAGCTATGAATGAGCACTTCCTGCAACAGTGAGCACTGAAGTTTCTTCAGAGAAACTTAAAGAATCATTTCCTCACCTATCATTTTGTTTCCTCACTCCGCTCTCTGGTCTGCCAAGCCCGGTCCGAGGGCTGTGGCATTTCTCTGCTGCTGCACATTGTGCCAGTGATTTGTACTGAGCTGAAAGGCTCTGCTGAGTATAAAGCATTATCTCTGCATAATTCTAATCACACACAAATTGGTCTCATGCATTTGCAGCTACTCATGGCTTCCAAGTCACCTGTTTTATAATAATTTTAAAAGCAATGTTTTGAAAAAGGAAATGAACAAACATAAAACCTGCAAAAGAGGGAAATTAATGTGGGATTTCAGACAACTTATTTATCTTCCTTTTTGGCTCAGTGCAATACTATAGGGATAAGCACATAACTAGCTGCTTTAATATTTACTCTTATTATAAGAAAAGTAAACATTGCTGATAAGTCACTGCTTCCCAGGATTAGATTTCATATTTTAGAGACTGCTTTAAATTAATGCAGATGCAAACATTATCTTTTCTTCTTATTCATATATTTCCCTAATGAGTTCCAAGCAAATTGTGCCTACTTATATTTTATGATTTTAAATAATTAAAACATTTTATGGAGGCAACTAAAATTCTCCCCAGAGTTAGCAGAAAGATTATTGATTGAACAGATCTCAGGCTACAAGGAAAAAATGATTATTTAGTTTAAAGGCTCATAATTTTATTCCTATTCACCTATTGAAAAACCGAGAGACAGTACATTTTACAGCAACCTTTTGAGTTATGCTAGGGTAGGGACTTGGGTTATATTGGTGAGCTGAAAGTAGTAACTTTTTGACATCATGAAATTAGATTTCAGAAGATACTTAATGAGAAAGTGTTATTGCAGCTGTCACAAGTAAATGCAATGCCTAAGTACTGCACACCCACACAACACCACAGCGTTCATTACCAAAGATAAAGCCTTGCTGTACATTCACAACACTAAGAATTATAAAAATGCACAAATGCAAAACATCAGCAGAAGAAATTCACTCCCAGGACTGGTTCACAGGATACCCAGGCTCTGTGTATCATGTCAAGTGGCATGGCCACAGAAATCCATAGAGGTATGGCCCAGATGTTACTGGCCTGTAGCACAACCCCCAACAATAGAAAAGTGGGATTCTTCTGGCATGAGGAGAAAAACAAATGGGCCACAACAACAAAGAAGCAAACCCAAAAAAACCACATTTTAAAACAGGTACAAAAAAACAGGTCCAAAGATAGCTTCACAAAAAAAAGAAATGGATGCTTGCAAATTCAAATAGAATTAACAGCTGGAAATAAAATTAAGACTTATTTGTAAGGAACCTCATGCCTATGCATGATGTCACCTTCTGTCTTTTAATGTGTGTTTTTTAGGAAGCAAACATTAGGAGTTTGCACTAAAAGGTACGCAAAACCTGTAGCTCCTTGGACTAGCAAGATCCATAATGCTGACTTCTGAGCATTACTTTTACCCCGCATGTCCTACCCTTTTCCTTGTAACAGTGAAATTCACACAGGCTCACAACTCAATACTTATTTCATTTCTTTGTAACATTTTTGCATTTGCCTACTAGAAGTCAATGTTGTTGATATTGCTACAGGTCAAAACCTGGAAAGCAGGAGCAGGAACAGCTGCTCCAACCAGTAGAACTGAAAGGTTTTGTCAGAAGGCAACGGACACCTTTGAAACCAAGCAGAACTGGGCGGACTACATGGGGTCAGGGGAGGGAGAGAATGGGCAGTGAGACCTCTGTGCTGCTCTGTTTGGAGGGACCCACCTTTGCTTCCACCTCTGGGAAGGTTCAGCTCCACAGACAAAGGTCCCTCAGGTGCCTTCACCACAGCTTTCACCCAGCCACCAGTGCCTCCTCAGCCTCCTAGGAACTTCAGCAAGGTATTGGTATACCATTTCCAGTATCACCTTTAACATCCCATAGCCGTCTAAATGTCAGCTGCTCTAAAATGCTCTCTAAAGACACTTGAACTATCTTTTCAATGTACAGTAATTAATGGGGGTGGTTCCAAAGCAGAAAGCCACAGATAACTGTGCAATTATTGTGCCATCATGTATTATATCAAAGAGATTACTACAACTTGAAAGCAATAGCAATACCATCCTTGGTTTCCTTTGAACAGCAGAGCTAGATTATATTCCAGTGAGCCTCAAAGACATCCCCCATGCAAAGGAGCATTAATTCACTATCCAATGCAATTACAAAACAATACGCACTAGGTCAAACTCCTGACAAAACTGTTCCTGTATGAAACCACAGTTTCGCCACATGTAGACTACACAGATGTGTAGAGCCAGCTTCTACATTGCCTCTGGGTCTTCTCACAGATGTTGTGGATTTTAGGTACAGTCCTTTCCTGGGAGCTATTCCCACCAACAGAGCCAGTAAGGTGTCCCAGTAGAGGGTCTGGGTTGCAGTACCAAAGCTGAACTTCCTTGCCTCCTATTAAGGCCAGCTGCATGGGATCAGACCTATCCTCACAATCTGAGACTGATCCAAGTTATCACTGAGGACTACCTTGAAAGAGGCAAAAGCACAGACACATTTAATTGACGTTCCTTCTCATATTACAGAAAGTGTCACAGGTACTATCAAGCCCATCTCACCTCTTACACAGCTTTGAAGAAAGGAAAACTTGGCAGCACCCATCATTTTCAATGCACTCACCATACATTGAACTCAAGCTTAACTTCAAGTGCATATTTGAACTTCCAGAAAAGGACTATGGTAAACTCTTAATGGAATCAGCAGCTAGGATCTGCCTGTTGACCTTGGGAACCATTTATGATCACTCCCACAAACTGCATTAAAGGCACATGATTAAGGCTGTGAAGTTCAGCACTGACAATGTTGCAAAAGAGGAATTAAATTTAAACAAGCAATCTTAATTTTGACAACCCCTATTACATATAAGCATTATAATATAGATTTTAATTTTATGATCAAGCATTTCTGCATTCAACCTTTTATGTGATCCTTCCTGACCTTATTAGGTCTTACTTTATTTCTTTTGCCTTCAGGCTAATATACTGAAAACCTATAAACAGGAAAATAGCTGCTTTAGGCAGCCTGTGCCAGTGGAGGATTCCTAGGTCCCAGAAGGGCCAAGCCGCTTTGTGCTGTGGTCACAATTCTCTAGCAGAAGTAGACAAAATTAGGGACTCACCAGCAGAAGTTATAACTGCCTTTTCTGTGTTTAATTATCTTTTCTTTCTGCTTTGCATTTATCTTAGTTCGTCTCCATAAAAGAAAATTGGACTGCAACAGCTACAGCAACACAAAGGCATTTCAGCTAATTCCCTGTACTTTCTCTCCAAGGGATCAAAGACCATCAAGTAGAAGGGAAGAAAAAGAGGAGAAGGACAGGTTTGACTAGGCAACAGGAAAGTTAACCTGTGAAGGCTAATATTAAGTTAAAGCCCTTCTTCTCCTGGAAGGTTTACATTTTGAATGCTTTTCTGCTTCTCAGTTCTTCTGCCCCTTGCTGCTCACCAGACTGAGGTCTCTGTGCCTGTACCCCTGCCCTCAAGTGCCCACAAGCTGCTGTGCAGACAGCACAGCTCACACAGCCAAGGGTAGGTGAGTACCCACTCACAACAAACACCAACACAGCCACACTCCCTGGCATGGCTGGCACACCAGGGTCAAGTGTGCCAGGACCAGGTGTGCCCCAGCCCCACCACACCAGGCACATGTCTTACAGTGACACATCATATTCCTAATTCAAGAAACCCCAGACAGAAACATGAGAGCAATCTCATATCATGAACAGGAAACTTAATTATCTTAACACAAAAGCTTTATAATTTGTAAGGCAGTGGGCTCATACTTCCTGCAAGCTCCCCTGTCTGCTCAGCAGTGAGCTGTGCTTTGCCAGATCAAGGGGGAACCAAGGGGAACCACCTTGTATGCACTCCTCTGGCACTGGGGTGTGCTGTGAGTTAGGAGGAGCTGTGCCCCTGGAGAAGTTGCTACTTACAACTGTGGTGGTTACAACTCCACGGTACATCTCTGCTACAGCTGCCCACAAAAGAAAAGGAAATGTTAGGAAATAAGAGTCTAAGCCAGACTGTTCTGAAGCATAAGGTGGCTTAGTTCCATTTTGCTGGCTTGGCAGGGAAATTGCCAAATGGGGAAGGAGTTCGTGAGCTCCCCACACTGTGGCAGTGCGAGGTCACTGGGCTGCGGCACTGCTGACATGCCCTGTGGCCACCACAGCATCGGCCCAGCCCTGCCTGATGCCCCCAGACATGGAAATATCATGTCAGCAATGTTTTGAATCCTCCCCCGTGCCTGCTGGGTTTTGGCAGCTGGTGTGCCCTGTCCTCCTGCCAGCAAGTGCTTCTCAAAGCCAAGGCTGGCCAGAACATCTCTTTGGAAATCAAGGGATCACAGGCCATGCGGGAATAACCTATGGGAAAGTGTTGTCAAGTGAGGAGCAGATCGGCAGTCGGGAAGGTAACCCGGGGAGTGGATGCCCCCCGGAGCCAGCAGCCCGTGAGGAGGGCAAAGCTGCCCCCTTCAAGCCCACGGGCCGCAGGGCTGGAGCACACCTACTGCCCGCCTACACGGGGCGTTTCCCCGTCCGATTCTATTTCTTTACCTCAGAACCAGGCTCAGGCTCGCTGCTGTCATCATTTCCCGCTGTCTCCCTCCCTCGGTGGGCTGGGGACGGTGCCGCACCAGCGCCGGCTGCTCCCGAGAGCTCGGCGGCGGCAGCGTGAGGGGGCTGCGGCGGCCACCGGGGGGCGCGCTGGGCCCGCGGCGGAGCGGCCGCTACCCCCGGCCGGGTCTGAGGGGGCACTGCCACATTTTTTAATAATACCACCCTATACCAATAAGGTAACCAAGAAAGCTCATGGGTTCTTTGTGAGCTCCCACCTCAGCTCTCCCTCCACGCCCCGTCTCAGGGGGAGCTCGGCTGGCTCTGACTCGAGCCACACAACACACCGAGCGAGATCAGGGAGATTTCTGTAATAGCCACGTAGTATATTAATGTCCATAGAAGCACAGACAAAGTAAACAGGAAAAACGGTACCGTCTGCTAAGAATGCCAAATCATTTAAACAGTCATTGCTTCAGCATTAGGATCTTCTCCCACGGATCCAAGACAAAGAACATCCCATGAAAACACCCACAAACCCTAGAGATTTCTTGCACATATGCTGCTGTTAACCAGCAGCAAGTGTGCTGCAAGTACTGTCACGGTGTTGGGCTCAACAGAAAATCTCATTTAAAAAGACCGTAGTAAAGGTCAAATGTTTGGAGCAGAAACAGTCCACGCTTGCCATCTTTAAAGGTGTGTCAGCACTTTTCCTAACACCAGGAGAAAAATGTAGGTATGAACCAAATCTCAGTATGTAACACCCCGCCTTTTGTCTACTAGCATTTTTGTAAGTTTTAATTGAGTATTACTTCTCAGAAAATACTGTGCAAAAAACCAAAAATCCCCTTTTTATATGAGCATCTGTATCAAACTTGCAGCTAAGTAGAAGATGCTCTACATTATGCTCACAAAAATTCGCTTGTTTATTGCTTTCCATTTGACCCAGCAGCACATAGAAAGATGGATACAACAGGCAACTAAAAAGCAGGCCCAGGAACAACCATAAGACGGGAAATATCACTAAAAATACAGTGAATGCACACTATACTAATTGATATAATCCATGTGTTTATTTCTATTCCAGATCGGGAACAGAAACACTCCACTGAAAAGGGACACTGACAAACACAATAAAATCACTTACACCATGTAGCCTTTTCATGCCACGAAACCACCCCACCAGCTTTTACTTCAGGTTTTCTGCCAGCTGGTTCACAGGAAGCACCTATACCTGCCATTAAGACACTGCTGCTACAGGTGTGACCGTTTTATCATTAGTGACTTGCCTTGCATAAAATTGCTTCTGTCTTTGGTCACCGGTATAAGGAAACAAGGACCTTTGATATGAGTAGGGCTGAATCATCCATGCGTGAGCTGTCTTCCGTTTGCGCCCTTCTGCTTCCCCTGGGAGTGCAGTCACCACGGATTTAAAGGTATCTGCTCCGCCGACGAACTGTTGCAGCAATAAGCTAAACACCAGAACAGGACATTAGAGGGCAGCAAGCACACTTGCTGCTGCCTGGCTTTATCCAGACCCAAGGGAAAAGTGAAAAAACCTCTGTCCCAACGCTTGGGGGCGAAAGGTTTCCGTGCCCATTCAAAAGTAGTTCCAAACTTCCTGGTTTTGAATGACTGTAGCGTGCAAAAGGCAGAATTAGGAATATACCACACCCAGCTGAACCATAAGAGTGCAAGGCTAATTGAACCAACCTGGAGAATTTATACAGCACAAGAACATAAATGTTCAGGTCACTCAGACAGTAACTCGTGAAATCCAGGGCACCTTATTCTCATGTGAAAGGATTTTTATTTATGAAAGCATGATTAAGTCTCCTTGCAATATACACAGATAACCACTACTCTGGCTGCACCAGGCAGGAATGCAATGATACAGTTCACACAAACAAGATGCAGAATGAAGTTCTGGTCATTGGTTATCTCAAGTAGTTTTGTTTTTGTTTTTTTATTCAGAATGACACCTGAGGAAAGGCTGTCTGGCACTGAAAGTTATCATTAAGGCTTTTTACATGTTTTAATAAAATGGAGCTATTGAAACTACTGACATTGCTTACCACAAAACTCCAATTACACCACTAGCTCCTGTAACAGGTGAAAAGAAAGTTTGAAGTCCATTTTTATAAGCCTCAAGAGATGTCAAGAAATAGACACTGAACTTCCTTTTCATGCTCAAAGTAGTGATTTATGACAGAATATATTAAGCAATCTCCTATTTTCACAGTTCTCTTAGCTACTGCAGAGCCCTTTTATTTCTCCAGTTGTCTATCAACATTATAACAAATAACACTACTTAAGGTTTTAAGGCTGAGGACTACTAAAGTCATGCACATAAAAAAGAATAAAATAAGTAGGTTCAAGTTTTCCATTACTCATTTTTAAGAGCTGAAGTGAAACTCTGCCATATATGCTTTTATTTCACTTACCTATTCTGTGACCTCAGAAAAAAAACAATAGCTAGAGGAGGAGCAGGTAGAGGCGAAGTGTTAGAGTACTTGTTTCTAAAACAAACAAACAAAACAAACAAAAACCCCCTACAAACCCCACAAAATACCATTATTAAAAAAAAAAAAAATCAGTGTCAGACCATTACACTCCTAGCAAAAGTTGAGAAACATCAGTGTTGCAGCCACACTGGTTTAAGGATGCAAACAAGGCATCATTCATAAGCGTAAGATGCAGTCCATTATTTGCCTGGGTGCTGCAGTTGGACAATGCATACAGGCACACAAAGATGGTTATATTAAAAAGAGAACAGGGATTAAAATTAAATGTCTGGCTGCATGGTCTCCAGTTTTTTTGTGGTCTAGCACAAACACCTCAAACTAAAAATACGTATTACAGACCTTAACATGCAACAAGAGAAAAATTGCACCTTATATGCTTCTTCCACCACTAAGAGGTGGAAATGCTCCTCAGAAAAGGATATTTAGTGACAACAGCAGTAAAGGTACATGATAAAGCATTTGTGCTTTGGAGTAAGAAGACCTGAGCTGAAAGCTTAAGCTCTGCTCTGTCTACTGCAAAGAAGGGGGCTCAGCTACCTCCACAGCTAAAGCCTAAACACAGGCAGTTCACAACAGAGTACTTCATGTGAGAATTTCAGAGAGGGTAACAATGTGGGATGGAACAAGGCCTCGAGCAAATCACTGGGACTTCTATGAGCAATGAATCTAACCCAGTATCAAACCAGGGAAAGCTTCGTGTTCATTAGCTAGCCACCTGCCCTATGAAGGAAGCTGCTGTGAACCATAGAGTGTAAGATTATTCAGACACCCTTCTCAGCTATGAGGGACTCTAAGAAGTAGGCTCCTGGCACTCCCCTGAACTCAATAAATCCCCATTCTTAAAGGTAAGCACTGCAGCTACATGTATTTAATATATTCCACGTTAAAAGCATTCACAGATAGTTGTGTTTGACCTTAGGGGCTGTTAGGTTCACAGACCAAATATCCCTCACACTTTTACTCTCTCTCAACACTATCCTGGAAAAACATGAGTTTTCCCATTATTGTGCATGTTTCTGGACTTAAGATAGGTATCTGTCAGGATTTATTCATTAAAGGGAAAGCAAGATCAGATGCATTTTCCTCCATCTCCATTTAAAATTGTCTTTATTTCAGTCATTTTAAGCAGAAACCTCTCACAGCAGTTGGGATAAGCAGGCTGTTAAACCATTACACTGTTACATTCAATTGCAGAGATACATCTCACTTCATACAAATATAAGCAAAAGGTGTGTGTGTGTGGTGAGGTTTTTCAAGGAGCAGTTCTTAAATGTCTCAGTGTACCAAGTACATTGATCTGCACTCTTTGCATCAGGAGGCCAACTAGGGACACAGTACATCTCACCCGTGGAACACAGGGGGAATTAAACCATTGTGTCATGACAAACCTTACCTGACAGAAAAGCACATTCAACTTGCTTGAGGAATCCAACTGCTCACCTATATTCAGTATTGTCATGGGTGAGGGTCCTTAATTGCACAAAGAGCACTACTTCTTGGATTACTTAAAACTTAACTGAGCACTACCCTCATATCTTCATTCTTAAAATATCTGAGGCACAAGTATGTGTGTGTACTTGTTTTATTCATAATTTGTCTTGGGATACCAAATATATTTCTACTTCATGTGATTCAACAAAATTGTTGACCTCATTTCAAAACATCCACTGATCCATTTCTCATTCAATGGCAATATCGCATGTTAAAAGGAACATAAAAACAAACATGCACACAATTGTACAGTTTTCATAAATGTCTATTTCATTATTTGTGGGTAGCGCATTAAACAGTTAAATACATTTAAATAATGTTTAAGTGACTGCACTAATGCAGAATTTTAACTAGATGGGTAACCAATTTAACTAGAAACCAGCTAACAAGTAACTGTCTAAATACTTCAAATACAGCTCTTGTTTTAGGTCATCCTTCTTGGAAAAAAAGCCTGCTGGTCACATTGGAAATACATTTTAAGGCCAAATTCTTCTGATATCCCTTCTCTGCAGCAGTTTCTTCACCTTTTTAAGCCTCCAATTCCAGGCCAAGACCAAGTTTATGGCCACCAGCATTGATGCTCTTTCCATCTATCAGGGCAGACAGGGTAAGCTTCACACCTGTAAGATTTTTAAGCAGCATGTTTACAACACACACAGTAGTTTTCATGCAACTCAACCCCCATCATTACAAGTCCCAGCTGCAACTCCTTTTCCATTTCATTACTTTCTTTACAGAAGAATAGATCTACCCATGAAATCCACTGAAAGTTAGTAATGTGAACCAAGCTAGATGCTTTTTGTAAATGCTGTGTTATGGAGTGGATATACAAAGGCTCTAATTGCTAAATACACAAGAGCTATCCTTTCCTGTGTCAAGGTGCGCAAAGGAGGAGTAAAATTGTGCACAGATAAGACACTTATCTCGCAAAGAGATGGAATGAAACTACATTTTTTCTTGGTTCTGAAATACAGAACTAACCAATGGCAATGTAGCATTAGCAGGTGTTTTCATATTGAAGCAGAACAAGTTAAGTCCTAGAAAGCTTTTTAAGAACAGAGAGTATGGTTTTTTGACATTCTTTCAAGACCTGCTATCATTCAATGTCACTTCATTGGAGAAGGCAATGCCAAAAACAAAGACTTGTTTTGTCTAGCTTAAAGCTAAGGTGTCAAACACAGTACAGTCCACTCCTGTACAAATCAGTGAGGAATATAATGCATTAATACCATTAGATAAAATGGAGTTTGTCTTATTTAGATAAAGGTTTGATGTGCAATGTAAGCTACTGAAAAACATCTACTTTGCCTTCAAGACAAAATTATTCTGAAGAAGGGAAATAGTTGCATATAAATGCATAGATCTCAAGTATTTTTATTTGTGATGCATGAAAGATGTGTATGTGACATAATTCACATGGTAACTCTTACCTGGCCTCAGCGTCTGGGTGTAACCCACTCCAACTAGACTAGAATTGTTCACTTTTGCCTATTAAAAAAACAAGACAAAAGCAATTGAAATGTAACAAATTAGTTCTTTGTTATCATTCAGAAAATAGAATACTTAACCAAATTGTACCTGTTCTTTCAATACCTCTGTGCTTCCTGAATTCTCTCCTTCCAGCTATGCCCTTGTCCCTCAACTTACAGCTGAAGCAGTAACATATTTAAGAGTAGACATTTAAGGACAGGGAGAACTGTTACTGGAATGTGGGTTTGCAGGTGAACTTTCCCATTTCTCCCTTTTCAGAAGGCCACAGCCATTTACCACCACAGTCTCCCAAAACATGCCACTTCAGAGGAATCCTCCATGTTTGTATTATTACAAAAGAATTAGCATTGCAAGTCCAATCAGCCAACCAGCAAACATTTCCTAATATCATCATAAACAATATGTGCAAAATCATTCCTCTCACTTTGCATCACTTCCTCAACAGCATGATTCCAATGATTCAAGTTCAATTCTAACTTTTTAGCATACAAAAAATGTTTGTGCTTATGACCTTTTTAATCAGTATTGCAAGAGTTCTTACCATGAGAGTGTACCAGAGCTCCCCAAAAACTGGTTTTAGAAAAATTCTGTAAACTTACAGAACTAGACATGAAGAGTTTTGGCGGTTTTTTTCAATTGTGTTTTTCTTTTAATAAACACAGTAAGCTCTATAGAGTAGGCCCAACATTTGAGAGTCAGGTTCTGAGAGCCTCTGCAGACACAACAGAATTTAAATGCTGCTGGTTTAATTATAACTGCCTGGATTGTAAGACTAATTCCTGGAAGTCTTCCGAACCTATTACCTTCTTTTGTACTAGTCACACACAGATTTGCAGAAACTGAAAATGCACTGTACTCAGCATAACCCTTCAGGTTACAGCCATACTTACCGAGATAGAAGCAGTGGAATCCAACTTGTATTTAGCTGCAATACCAAAACGAGTGCTGTTGCTACCCGCTGTCCAAGCCAGGTTTACAGCAGTTTCAAGATAGTCACTCACTTTTTGGTAAATTGACCCACCAAATTCGGAACCATCATTGCTGCACATATTGAAAAGAAAAAGTCAGTTTCCTATATTTACATAATATCCAACTTTCTTTCCCCCTTTTTACTACTTCAAACTTTTAATTAAATGAGAACTTGAAAAGTTTGAGGTTTTTTTCCTTTTTTTTTTATGATAAAAGGGGAAATTAACAAAGGTTGCAGGGCAAAATTAAACTGAAATAATTCATGGTAATAAAGAGGTATTTCAGAGGGCTACTTTGAATTACTTGCAATTCTCACAGTAATACTGAACACAGCCCTTGAACAAAATTCCAGATTGCATCCTTACAGAACTGACAGATAAATGTTAATAGTTAGAAAATGGCCATTCTGAACTAAATTACTATTGAATACATATGAAAATCCTAAAGAATTAGATGACCTTTTTAAAAATCTGTCACAATGTTTTTCATTAGTAAATTGAAATTGAATTCTTACAGCCTAAACTATAAAGTATATTGTAGTTTTCTCCCATACCTCTCAATTTCCATGACTTTGGACAGATACAATCCCCATCCTTCCCCTCCAAAAGCACAAACCTCTACCTAACTAAATGCACTAGAGCTCCACCAATTTTTATTAACCTAGATTGAAAACACATTTTTTTCAGCAGGTTTTTCCCAGCTTGCTCTGAAGCAAGTAAGATCTAAAGGCAGGAAGTCTGCAGAAAGTTTATAAACAAGATGTCTTACACTTGTATAGTTACACTGTTTCATGTACTCTTCATCCCAGACAGTCAAGATGAACCTACTCAAAAAGCCCAAAAGCAAAGCCCTAGTCTTGCCCTAGAAGCTACTACTGGCCTACTTAAAACAGTGTAACACTAATTACTACCTCTAACAAATCCACTACCCTTAAAATGTAGCCTGATACAATTAAGTCAATGCAATGGGAGAGCTGGAAAAAGCATTATGATCCATTCTGCATAACTGATCTACTGCACTTCCAATTTGCATGTACTTCAGTATTTAGCAAGCTGTATCATGCTGCAAGTGCTAAGAAGTCACAGATGTTTACTGTTTTGAAAAAGAGAAATACAAAGTATCATTTATAGATATTTAGAGTTTCCTATTGAAAAATACACTCCATTTAATGGCCTTGTAAGCACCTCTTAATATTTCAAGCATTTGTATTTTGACTAGACGGTAGAGAAAGCCTGCTTTTGTAAAGCTGGACAAAATTTTCAGTACTTACACATTAGTGTGCAGTTGGAAGTCTCCAGTCTTGTAACCCACAGAGAAATTATTTCTTGTCAATTTTGATTTGGCACTATCAAAAGTCATCTGATAACCAGCCAGCCAGCCTTCATAGCCAACGACAGCTGAACCGTGGATTGCAGGTCCAGCAAAATCAAAGTCAACATCACAGCCTAGGTTTAGGCATTCACGTTTATAAGCAGACTTAATTTTACCACTTTTCTTTCTGAAACAGAAACAGTTATCTTAAGACAAGGCATGAACTGCCAAAGTTAAGCCATATGACTCTACACAATGTATCTAAACGCTGTGCACATGCATCCCCCCAGACCGGGCAGAAGTCGAGGCAGCCTATTCAGAGCAGACGGCACTCTTGCCATCAGGCATGTTCTGATCAATGCAGCAGCAGTTCCACACCTCCTGCAATCTTCCAAGAATTTCTACCTCAGGCAATAAGCCAAGTGGGCTGTTGTGAAATGTGCAATACTAACCCCACAGTGATGTGATAAGAGTAGAATAAATAAAATAAATAGCAGGATCATTTAGCATTGGGATTTGCTAATTTGGATCAATAGCAAACCACACAAACAGTTCTGTCAATACCACAGCCCAGATGAATGGACCATGAGTGCTGTTACTGCCCTAAATAAGGTAAAAATGTTAACAATTCTTACCCCGTATTTGGTGAGAAAGTTGTATCAAATGTCAACTTCAAACCTTTGGCAAGCTAATTGAAGGGGGGGAACAAAAGAGAAGATAAAGCTATAAATTCTGTTCTGTTAGATAGACAAAACTAATAAATATTCTCCTAATCCATTACCTGATCTTCAATTGCAATTTCTGTTCCCAGAGTGTTATCTGTGTTCCATTTTTCTGTGAAAGTCAGTCCATACTCAGCCCACTTGTATTTGGTCTCCAAGCTCCCATTCACTTTTCCAGTGTCTGTGTTCGATGAACCAGATGTTGTGAATTCCTAAAAAGGACAGAAGATATGTGTGATCCTGAAAGCATTACACAGTGTTTTCTTCAGCAAATCTTGTTATTCTATACAAATAGCTTAAAATCAGTAGCCAACTTGCAGGGGGAGAAGGGAGAACAGCATGGCCAAGAACTAGATAATTCATGCCCATACAGTGGCATCCCCCAGTCCCCATCTCAACTGCAATGTTCTTGCCACTATTACAAATTGTACAGGCTTGCAACCTAACTCCAAAGCAAGACAGTAGTCACCAGAAGTATTCTCCTTAAAAGCAGGAACAAGTTCTTTAAGTGTAAGGCTAAGTTTGATATTCCTGAAGAGCAACTTAAAAATCAAACAAAGAGCCAAGAACACTGCAAGGCATATCATGCAACTCCAGTAAAATTCTTTAAGGTTCACATATGCATTTTCACTATTCTTGTCAACCATCCCCAAAGATAAATTATGTACAACTGTAAAATGTCATAGAACAGCATAATTTTTCAAACTGGGGGTGGGTAGTTTGGTTTTTGGTTTGGATTTTTGATTGTTTTTTAAAGAGACTTACTAGTCTAGTCAATGCATCAGCCTTTCACACTAGCCTTAGGCACACATTTTTACTGACATCTGTAAAATTACTATTCCCTGGCACTTCGGCTTAATGACACAGGAAAAACATTCATGTTTGAATGGTGAGCTCAGGGGACAGTCTGATTTTACGCTACAGTATGGTCTTACCTGGAATTCTTGAAAGTACTTAGAAGTTACCAATATCACTCATCTCTCTATATTAAAGGACTTAGTCCCTGATGTTTCTCACTATTTGAATTCTTACAAAGAGGAAAATTAATAGTTTCTGTGTACCACTATTAAGAAACTAAAGGCAATGCACAGCAGAAGTGGAAGCCAGGTTTAACATTACATGTTCAAGGGCTTTTTCCACTGAAATATGACTGCCCTTATGACTTAAAAAGTTTATGAATTCAACTTTCTAAAACATATAAATAAAAATTTTGATTTCTGTCTCCCTCCATGTGCAGTATTATTTTCAAATAGATTTCTCACATTCACCTCCCTCAGAAGGAAACACAAATTTGAAATTACAAGTCCTTAAGCACTCTGATAGCCCAAGCCCAGAAAGCACATAGCAAACATGCATGAGACCATTCTTTAATGGTGTTGATCAAATTTAACCACGTCCGAGACATTCACTTGTATTATGTTAGTGAACCACTAACCCATCCATACAATTGCATAATTCTAGTAAGGTCTGTTTCTTGGCAAGGGGCAGAGACTACACATACCTTCAGCTTTTGACTTCTTTGTGCTACTCCTACTGTGTGACTGACACTATTGTGGCAATAACTTCAGGAGCAGTAAATTATTACACTATCTCTTACCTCTGCTTTAAAATGTCTTCAGTACATTAATTTCAGCAGTTTCTCCTCCTGGGAAGGATGGCTTATAACTAATCTGGGATTCGTATTAGGACTTAGATTTTTCCTAGAGTTTTACCAGTATAACTGGTATTCTCTAAAAGCACAAGCTAGAATAACAACACCTACATCTATAATGGAGCTCTTGCAAACTGCTTCAATTGGGATAGAGATCTCGGGTTAAAAAAGATCATGTAACACACGAATCTTGTTTCTAACAGCAAGTTACACTGCTAAAGCTCCAGTTATGGGGAAAGATAAAAAAAAACTACCTTTGTATCTTGCAAAATCTGCTCTAGAAACAGATGACGTTACAGGGGGCACTGTTTGCATGACCAAGACATGTTGCACAGAACACCATCGCAACACTTTAGAGGAGCCAAAGATTCAGTATGCTAATTCAATGCCAACTACTTCACAAGCATCAAGATGGCAGAAATTCCACCAAATACAAACAATATCACAACGTACTTCAGAAATAAATTCTGTATGCTATAATCGGTATATTAAAATACTTCAAAAATGTGTCAGCTATTTGTTCACCTGCAGACATAAGATCAGGAACAACTAATAACCCTTTTTACTTTACAAAGATTGTTCAAGAGTGCAATACCCCTGTTATGTTCAGATCCTTAGGGGCTTCTGAAATTATTTTACACCAGAATTTTATCATTCATATAACCTATAAAATACTTAACAGCATCTGCAAAGCATCCCTTCTAACTAAGTATCAGAACACATCCAGAAAGAAAATATAATTAATAGAAGTTACTTAAACTCACCACTCCGCTTGCAGATTTTGTTTTCACATCCAGTTTCACCAACCCAAAACCTTAACAAACAGAAGTCAAAGTTACACAATTAGGCCTTAACTGAGGCCCTGCACATTTTTCAAGAAGCTGCTCTTCTAAGCAGTCTCAGCAGTGTGTCACATATATACAAACAACCATAGACTGACTTCAGCAACAATTAAATTCTAGATGCCACAGCAGGTAAAGGAAGCCACTCCAAAACACACCAGGAGTCCTGTTTACTTGTGATCACACAGCAAGTGGGAAGTAGCCTCTCAGTTGTACAAAGTACATTTAACCACCAAATGATGGCTTCCAGAGACATCATTTCCAGAGTACATTTACTGACTGAGGAAATACATTATTTTCTGTTCCTGTAATGGCATTGTTTTTGTAGTCAATGCCATTTGAAAAGCTATCCCAATGCATACATTTCCTCTCAACACCAAGACACAATATCTCAAAAAAAAAACTATAAAAGTGAAGTCACTGGGAAATACACAACCACTGAAACTGTAATATAAGTAGGTTTTATGGGAGTGTCAATTCACATTGCTATCCCTAGAGCTGAGCGACAGTCTTAGTGGAGAAGCCCCTACATGTGTTCCCAAATACCAGAAACAGCACTGTAACAAAGAATAATTTAACTATGCAACTGTTTGGTATTAAAGCATTTTAAAATGTGGAAGGATTCTTTATCCCAATAGCGTTTCCTCTTTTTATTCCAAAAAAGGCGGTAACGTTATGCTGGTATATAACCCTTTCTATATCAACAAATGTTGCGGCACAGACAGACTGGTAAACAAAGTGTACTTCTAAGTTAAACCATACTTGCTGCTTACATTCTTGCATACTTGTACACCTCTGACATTTATGTGGCTAGAGCCGTAAGATTTAACAGACTTCAGATGAAAACAGCCCACAGAAACCTCCAATGATGTTAACTGACAGCAATAATATAAAAACAGCACACCTTTTCCATTTCCAGAAATACAGGCATTTAAACATTCAATTTTACATATAGCTTTAACAAGGTAATTCATTGTTGTACCTCAAACACCATATTTTATAAAAGACAGTATTCTTACCATATCCTTTATTGAAGATATCTCTGGCAGATTTGCCAAGGTCTACATATGATGGAGGAATCGCCATTGGAGCTGAAAGGTAAAGGGCTAGTTAATAGGGAACCTTTTACCACTGCACACACAAAAAAATGCTACCACAGCTACCACAGCTCTTTCAAGATACTCTTTAAGGCAGATTCATCTATATGAAGGCAGTTAATAGACATAATGGCTCATCCAATAACAGTGTTCTGTGAGGGTCACTGCAAAAATGGGAGGTTTTCTCAGCTTAGGTAGCGAAGAGGCATTACAAGACCAACCAGTTGTTTCAAGTCTGTTTCTCCATGCACCTTTAATTACCAGAAATTAACTAAGAGCTCACATTTCCAGAGCTGGCACAGTTACTACCAAAAACCTGGAAATTGGAAATCTAGAAAATTATAATGGAGACAGTTATTCCCTGTTCTACAAAGTCAAATCTGACACATGCCTATGATAACTACCTGAAAATCCTACAATGTTTTATATCCAAAACTGTAAAAAGAAGGCATATCTCTTCTGCAACATCATTTTCACCCTATATTTTAAATGGCAGACATCCCACTGTTATTTACATTTAATATACATACATACATATTTTTATATATCTAGAAATACTTAAATTAGAGAAGAAAGTCTAATGCCATTAATAGAATCAATCTGACAAAGTTTTCCTCCCTATGGTGTACAGGAGTTTTAAGTATAGGAGGTTGTCTTGTTTGTTTAAAACATACAAGTAGGGAGGAGTGCTGGGTCCATGAGAAAAGCTCTCCTTCAACAGAGAGCCTCTGGCAATCCGGCTGTTCAAGAACCTGTCACTCAGGACGAGCTATGCCCCAGCCTCCCCGGCCCTATGAAAGACACCAGGCTAAGGTCTCACCCCGGCCTGTATTGCTCTCCTCCCTGCGAAGATACATTCTATCTGCCCCTTTCTTCAGGGACTGTATTCCCATGATTTCAATAGCTAAGGACCACTGTTACAGAGGCCCTGTATTTTAAAGCTGTGAAATACAGAAAACAGCCTATTAATAACTCCCTCCATGCTGTGAAAGGGGGAAGGGGCATGGGGGAGAAGGAGCATGGGGCGGGGAGGGAGGGAGAAACAATGAAGCTAACTAGGAAAGGCCATGAAAAGGCTAAACACAAGCAAACAAAAATCTGATCTTCTCAAACTGATTGGTCATATTTATTTAGCAGAGAAAGTCAGATTAACATAACTGACTGCTTATCTTGCTCTCCTGTGGTGGGGTCTTGGGGGGGTTTATTTTGCTGGGTTTTTTTTTGTTTAAGTAAATGAAGAAGTATCTTCAGAATCTGAAAAATAACAAGGGCAGTATTCTCACATGCTCACTTCCAACAGAAAGCAAAAGTGATTACTTCATTTTTATATAGCACTTTTAACCAATATTTAAATTTCCATCATTTGGCTACAGAACTGCTTATCTTCTGCAGCTCTCCACAAGGTCCTAAATGTAAGCAATAATACAGGATCAAGGCAAGTCTTTTTTTCCCCCTTCTCAAAAATGTTTCATCCCATCTTTACACAGCCTTATCTACATAAAGGAAAACTTTCCTGGAACACCCAATTTAGAAAACATTTCCTTCAGGCCACCACACCACTAAGCAGACTGTTGTTTCAGAATAGCATCCACATTAAAAAAGACCAAACCCTAATTACACCTGCCATATACAACTTAATTGTATGAACTGCTACTATTTAAAAAAAACCCCAAACTATTTCAGCAATCAATGGAAAGGTGTAAGACTGTTCCTTATCTTTCTACAATTCACAATGCAGTTTTTTAGAGTATGTTACTCCACCTCCCTACTGGCATAAGAGGGTAACTTCAACCTCCTCCGAGCCAATGACATTTACACTCAGTTACACACACACACACACACACAATCCCAGAAACAAAAACCACAAAAAAGCCTTCTTTAACTTCTTTAGCAAAGACATCTAAATTCTATCACCAGGTCACTACAGCAAGACATCTATCACGTGCTCAAGAACTTAAAACAAGTCTGTTTTTCTAGGGAGTTAAATTAAACAATAAATTTTAAAAAGACACAAAAATTACTTAAAGCATGTTAAGTTTAAAAATGTTAAGCCCAAGTTCAAGTTTATAGCAGAACAGATCCTAATCCCAGTGACAAGCCATTAAATTATTCTTATTATTTATTCAATAAAAAGAAGCAGGTGATAGACCAAATTACAAGGGAGTGTGGAGACAATGCTCTCTCCCCTCTAAATTTCTGCTGTACAGCAACTGTACAATTCTTTAGCAGTTTAAAATAGTTTAGAGAAGGTCTGGCTATATATGTTCCCTTTAATGAATGGATATCACTGCCCACTACCATCTTCAGAAGAATAATCATTGCTAGTGTTACAATCTTATATTTGCCTTCAGCACAGACATGGTTTTACCATACAAATAAATGAACTTTTCCCTTTTGTTTTAATGTTTCCAATCTGACTAAACAACCATTACAGAAAAGAGATTTACGCTAAGCAGAAACATCCTGAGAAGTTAACAAACTTATATCTATGTCAAAATTCAGAGGATTATTACAGTAAAAAGGATGTTGCCATTTTATCGGCCTACTTAAGCATTCTTCCCCCTTCAAGGAAACCAGCCAGTATTTGTCAGACATTCCAGCCTACACATGCAAGTTTTGTAATAAAAAGTTAAAACAGAGTACAACTGTGACATTGCTGTTCTCATTCTATACTAACAGGAACAGACCAGAATAAAAGAGGAAACCAAAACTTCACTGTGGATATATTAAATGCCTGATAAGTCAGGATCATCATCAGAATAATCATTAAATGAAAACAGGGCCATAAAAAGAAAAATCAATCCCGTGTCCTCCAATGTTAGGTTTGCATATTCTTATAATCAGAAGTAATCTTTAACCCCACTTTGAAGCGTCTTTCACTTAAAAGCTAGTAATTAGAAGTCACTAAAATATAAGTACCATTTAGCAACTGGAGATTTGTTGTAAAAACAATTATAAAACAATCGAATTACAGAATATACTTGAAGCAAGAAAGAGCTCCACCCTAATCTTTGTTTCATGCCACCGGAAAGAAAAAAAAAAAGTTTAATTACTGTTATTCAAGAGCCACAACCATGCTTTCTTTTTCCATAAAAATAAAAAAGAATCACCCCAAGAACAGAAAAAAATGTATTAACGTTATCGGAATTATTACATCACTGCTTTCCTTCGAGGTACTATTTCAAAACTCTCACACCCTACATTTAAGGAATGCCACAGACATCTAGCAATTAAGACTTCTAGCAATTTTAAGATCTCAGGATACTGAAATCAGATTAGAAGTCAGATCAGGTTATAAAAATAATGATTTGTTGAAAAAGCACTCATGCAATTTAAAAAAAGCAGCAATAACTACCAAAAAATACCCCATTATCCCAGTAAGTAGCAACAGGGAAAAAATTGTATTATCTAAGAAATAATTTGTTAAAATACATCGGACACACACTGACCTTCTGGCTTACACTGACACAACAGACAGCTTAAAAAGGAGAAGATTCGCCCTCCTTACCCTTACATTAACTCTCCCTATCTGAGCTCGGACACGCGAGCCTAACCCGGGCCCGGCCAGCGCAGAGGCCGCGGGGGAACGCCCGTCCATGGGCTGTGCGCTGAGAGCCGCGGGGGCAGCGGCGCCTCCCCGCGGGAAGGGCGCGCCGGGCAGCGGGAGCGGCGGGGCCCGGCCCG
>VXBX01008125.1:406654-437611 GCA_013400415.1 Scytalopus superciliaris
TCGCTGCCAAAGCCCGCAGCCCCTCCGTGCCCCCCCGGCAGGGCGCTGGCAGCCGTGCCGCGCCGAACCGGGCCTGCTGCCTCCTGTAGACAAGTTCCCGCAGACTTCCCGGCTGCTTGAACCCCATCTTTGCCTTCCGGGCACCTTCCACCAGGCGATGCCCGCACCCCCCGCGACAGAAGACGGCGTATGTCGGGCCAAGAGGAGCAATAACCCTCAGAAAGCTCTCCCGGATAGTGCTGTCTGACCGTAAATCAGACCTGCTGGAGGAAAGAGCCCCACGACTGCAGTTGCTCAGCCCCTGCACAGCTCTGCCGCGGGAACCACTGAGTCACCAGTGCAGACCATTGCTTGGCCGAGGAACTGCAATGCTAACATTCATAGCTCTCCCCTGCTTGCATGCATCGTGACACGATCAAAATTGCTCAAGAAAGTAAAAATCATTTACGAATACAAATTATATTTTCATAATACGAAAAATACATATTAACATCCAACACAATTAATTTTCTAGACCAACAATACCATGCTACAACAGTAATTTTCCAAGTTAAGAAGAGAGCAGATCAGCAGCAATGCCCAACATATTGCCAGGCAGCGCCTACTAGTTACATTGAAAGGTAAACAACTGATCTTTTTTTTTTTCTTGTGTGAGTCAAATACTTTCACGTCAGAAGACCCAACAGGTTAGTATGTTTAATTTTGATTTTTTTAAAATAAGACAATTTAGCATTCCACAAAGGCATATGTATTCATGAATCAAAAAGGAAAGCCACATGCTGAGAAAATAAATAAATAGCTGTAGGAAAAGAAAACTAGTGTATCTTGTTGTGCACAGAAACATACATTAGGAATAAACAGAGATCTGGTTAAGTAAAAATAGACTGTGGCATAGGTTGTTCATTATTTGAAGACAAGCATTTATTAGTCATACTAATAGTATAAGTCCATTCTGAATTAAGGTTTGGCTGCATACAGGAGATACCAGCCTTCTGCCTTTTTTTTTTTTCCTTTAAGGATTAATATTTTAGTCATGGCTTGGCTTTATTTTTAGCAATCCAGGAAAGCAACTACTGCCCCACCCTGAGTAAAAAAAAAAAAATCAATGAATCACTTGTTTCATGAGACAAGGCAGAGACATAATCTGTGACAAACAACAGCACACAAACTCCTCAGCATTCCTGTTCCAGGCTCCCATAGCAACAGCCTCTGCCTGCCAGTGTTTTTCACTCTTCCCCCATCCCTTACACAACCACACCTTGTTTCTCTCAGCCTATCTGCTAAAGCTCAGAGCAGCAAAAAGGCATACCTTCACGCCTGCAATAGCAAACCTTCTAAATTATTCTGGACTTTTCCTCTAAGTGCTCTCCTCACGGCATTCAGTGCACACACCTCAGTCTAAATGGGCTGGGTTTCCATCAGAACTAAGCAGCTCTCGATTTTTGTGCCAGTTGCAGTTGAACTATTGCCACATGAATATGGCCATATGCATGCACAACTGACAGAGTCACATGTTTTACTGGTGCCACTTGAAAAAAAAAAAAACAACTCACAGATCACTACTGAAGTTTACTGCCATTTGAACACAAACCCTGCTTCTCTCTCCACAAATTATAATCACAATTACTGAAGTAATGTATGTGATCAACAAAAAGAGAGCCAGTGGTTACAGTACATATCAGTGTCCATCAAACACTGATGTTTGAATTTAAAGTTATCTTCACTTCTAACATAAGCCCGAAGTCATTGTCTGCTCTCCCTTCCTGATGCAGACCTGGAAGCTGAAGATTCAGTGGAATAAAAACCTTATAAAACATCTAGAAATTAACAACTAAGTAAATTAGGAGTTCTCATTCTGAAAAAAAAGTTGACTTAAGTGATATAGCAGAGATTATGAAAGTGTAACCAGCAGGGAAAGGGTGGAAAATAGTTGAAGCTAGCAGGAAAGGACTTCAGAACAAGCAAAATTGGGGGTTTTCCCACTAAAGGAGTGCCATCCAGTGGAATTACCTAGCACAAGAGTCTAAATGTTTATATGGGCACCCCGGGGTAATTAGACAGGTTTGTGGGAGAGAACTGCAGCAAGGATTACTAATTACTAATGCATTCAACCATTACCTATTTACTGTCATACCAACCTGCACTTCAATCAATTTATTCCTGAAAGTAAGTCTTTCTAAGGTCACCTCTCTTTCTAGGGTGCCTGTTTGTAGCAGGCTTTACAAGCATAGCAAATGATAGCAGGCCACTTGCAATAGCCAGGCTGGAGGAGGGGTTCAGGCTGCTGTCGCCCGAGCTGCTGTCCCGAATGGCCCAGACTTTGAGGACGCTGCAACCGGGGCCGGGCTGGCTGAGCTGACATGGGAGCACGTGTTGGCTCCTGCAGTGCCAGTGCCACCATCCCCTCTGGGTGCATAAGGCTGACCAGGGGTAGGGACGCGGATCTTTAAACAAAGGGAAAAGCAGCAGATTTCTGGAAGCAGATGTGCTGGGGGAGGGACGGTCGTGCTGGGTGGCAGGACGAGGCTGAGCTGGTCAGCGTGTCCCGCACAGGCTCCGCAGCCGCCTTTGTTCTGGGTGCAGCTTTTGGCCGCAGGGGTGGGTGCGATGCCAGTGACCCCTGAGCGAGCTGGGGACCAGCCCTCGCCCCCCCTTACATACTGTGGGGCGTCCCCAGTTTGATCCTGTGGGCACTAGGAATGCAGTGTGCGGTGCCGGATGAACACGGCCGCTCTGCCCTGCAGCCCCAGCAGCCCCGGTACTTCGCCCAGCCATCAATTCCCTGGCCGGTGCCTTTCGGGAGCGCCGGCAGCGGAGGGCAGGCTTCGCCAGCCGGCTGAGCTCCGCCAGGCGGGGCTGCGGGACGGAAACCGAGCCGGGGATGCTGAGAGAGCCCAGACTTTGGAAAAACTAGAGAGGGACAGAGAGGGGAGTTCAGTTTCTTGTCACTGTCTTTGTAAAAGGAAAGTGACGCGTAGGATTACATGGAATGCTCCTGCCCCGCCCGGCACCACATCCCACGGGGAAGCAGACAACATAGATGGAGTTGACCTAAACCCGATTGATCTGTGATGAGCTGGAGTTTCACTGGAGCAATCTGACACAGCTGGTTATCTGGGTGGAGAGGGTTATCTTGATGGGACTAACCCATTATAGAATAATACTACAATAAAATGCTGCAAGAAGTGATTTATCCACAGTTCTATTTTGAGACCTCTCATGCTAACAAATATAAAAGCAGTGAAGTAATTACTTTTTCCGCCTGTGTGATTTCCTTGGAAAACTGTATAGTCCACAGCCTCATATGACATGTGTAAGGTGAGCAATCTTTGCCAACATATGGAAATCATCCAGTCCTCTAAGTGTTGCATTTTTATCTGAATATAAAATATTAAGAAAAAAACCCAAAGACAAAAACAAATGCAGAAATCAAACCCAAACCAGCCCTGTGGGGTAATCTACTCTCTATGGTTGATTTTTCCTCTTTCACTGAAATTTGACTGCGTATATATAGAATTATGTTCTAGTTACTTGCCACATTCTCAGTGCAGGTCTCACTGCAGCAGAACTGATAATAGTAATTCTCATAATCAGATCTGCCTAATCACCAGCAGTAAAATGTCTTAGTAATACTTTATTTCATTGATTCATTTTTATTTACTCATATTGGTGGTTCTGGCCCAGACATTGCTGTCAGCCTGAACATTTTTTTAAAAGTTGTCATTAGAATATTCAGTGCTTTATAAGGGAGAGATGCTGTTTACCCAATTGGAAGAGTTCTTACAATGATTTAATCAAGACAGTTCTGTGCATTTCATGTTGAAACAGATATTTCAGACATCACAGAAAAGGATTGCCCTTTTGTTGTCTAGTAAAACTCACCCACTCAATCTATAAACTTGAGAAGGTGTGATTTGTCAACTGATTTCTGCAAAGGGTGAACTGATGAAGTGAGCGTGCTTAATCTCTGCACTTAATATAATTGGCCTAAGCCATCTCCCAGAAGCAATTGTGCATCCTTCACGCCACAGCTGAAAAAAGTGGAATGAGATTTCTGACAATTTTAACCCAATATTGTAAACCTGACTGTGGTTCTGAGCAGAAAGCAAAGGCCCTACAGGTAACCATTGAGGAGCATAAGAACCCTAAATGCCTCCTGTGCTCAGGAGCAAAGAACAGAAGAGGGTGTAAGAACAAAAGGCAAGACAGACAGAAGCACAATACACAGGATAACGGACTATGACAGGAACGAGGACAGAGGTGTCTGCTGACAAGAATGAAGAAATCAGGGCTTTACTGCAGGTTTGCCTGCAACAACTAATTTCACTTCTCTTTAAGATTCTTTGTCCTTCTGCAAAAAGGGAGTAATGATATTGACCTCTTTTGTACAGCCCAGCACAAAGTGAACACTGAAAAAGTTGTCCTGCTTTCCAACCCTTACATAACTACAACTTTTATTTTTTAATGTCACATTGAAAAACTTGCATATCCAGGTGTAAAACTAACAGAGCATGTAATAGAAAGATGGATAAAATATTGCTTAAAAATCTACACAGATTAAAATCCTCCATTCAAAGGTGAGAAGACAGGCACAATAAATGTAGCCTATTACAGTCTAAAGAGGCCATATTATTTGTATACAAACAAACCACCAGGAGAAATGCACCATTCTAAAATAAAACTAAACATCGTCTTAGTCATCCCCTTCCTGTTTGGAAGGACAATGTATCTAGGCACACCTATTTCATGCCCTGAGAACACAATTCACCATATGTTCAGAATTCAGGCATTTAAAAAATGTTTCCTATGCTATGGTTTGGAGACACATTTATCTGCCACTGCTACCTATTTGTTTTAAAAAGTGTTCTCAGTGTTTAAAACACAGATGCTGAGCAATTTGTAGAATAATAAAGTTCAGATAAATTTTAGATCACCAGAGAGTCCAAGCATAGCAGAAGATGGACATACAGATATGCTGCTTTATTAGAGCCACAGACAGCTCCACCTCTCTGAGCTGGGAGTAGACAGAAACCACGGTGTTCCTGTGGCATTAAACTGACATAGATAATCTGGACATTCATAAGATATGCCACATAAAGGCTGATCCTTCGATCCTGTCACCGTCCCTTCTCATTTTCCCTGCAGATTCCATTCTAGCACAACAATACATAAAGCAAGTAGTATCTGAAAGGTTTTTACCAAAATAGAGGACCCTATCTTTTATATCTGATGCTTTGGTTTAAATATGCACATAACTAATTTGAGTTAGATATTCACAAACATAAAGTGAAAATTGAAATTTATTCAGCCTCTACTTCACATAGGGTTTTCCCAAGCAGTCCCCAAAAAGGAAACAGTTTTGTAGTACAAATGGCTACGATCCAAAAGTCCAAAGCTTAGTACATGGTTAAATTTTAAAAGGGCAAATTTTGTAAATTTGTATTTTGACTAAGTAACAGGAATAAATACTTTTTACATGGGTATCTCTATATAAAAGTGTCTTCAAAACCAGCCTAGATAGTATGCATTGACCTAGGAAAAATACCAAGAACTATGCTAATGACCACAATATTATTGTCTATGTGGGTTGGGAGGCAAATGGGCATTAACTTTGTTTCAAAAAGTTATCCTGCATTGGCCAGATGTATCAAATGTGAGTTAAAACTAAGTAGAAGTAGTTATTGCTAAAAATCACTGGCTTTCAGGCACATTATGCTGCAGAGACTTGAAAAGCCTGTGCTGGGGAAAATGGATGGTGTGTGTTTGCAGATGGGCTCACAGGTGCAGGTTGTGGAAAACTTCAGCGTCACTCACTTCATCAGTGTCAGTTACAACTGGGACCAAAGATGGATCTTCAGGACAAGGATCTGCAAGTAAAGACTCACAAAATACATATTTCTAAAAAATAATGCCACTGAGGGCTGTGACCAAGACTTCTCACTCGATGAGCGTTCACAGCAGGACACAAGCCAGTGATTCAATTAACCCAGCAACAGATTAAGGAAGTAATAAACATTAAGAGGCTAGCTAGGACATATATAGAGAAATAGCACGTGGTTCATTGATCATAAGGAGTGCTCACAAGGAAGAAGTCTTTTCAGAGAGAGAAGTGAGCCTTTGCTCCCTTTTTGTCATGGAGAGATAAGTTTTCTAGAAGGATGTTTTTCAGCTCCTGGGGGAAACTTTCCAGGTGATTCACATGATTCAAATAGAAAATAAAACCTTAAGAAATAGAATATAACAAAGAATTACAATTCAATGAAAAAAAAAATTTATATACACGTTATAGTCACATTTCCAGATGCATTTTGATTAAAACTTAGGTGTGCACTACATATTTTAAGTTTATGAACGTAGTAAAAAAATGTTTCTTGAAATGAGTATTATTTTCTGAAATAGCTTCCCACATTTTAGAAAATTAATGGAACATATTATAAACCATATTATTCTACAGTGGTTGTCTACAAAGGTATTATCAAGGTAAGCATCAACAGCTTCCTAAATGACACTGAGGTTGGAGTATCATAGTCCTCCAGTATGCTGAAAGTTCTCCTTGTGTGAATCTGCACACTTTAGTCTGACAGGCCACATGAAATTGAGAATTGATACTTCAGTTACTGGGTATTTGGTTTTGTGCATTTCAGAAGCTGAGAAACACAGAAACTTTCCTTTCTGTTGTGCATTTGCACTAAATCTGGCTTCTCAAATCTTCAGTCCTGTGTGCCAGACTGTTTTAACTCATCCAAATCCAGGTATCCCTGTGGAAAGAATTAAAACAAATTCTCATATTTTAACATTTCCATTCTTCTTGTAGACAGGCTTGGAGATTCAACCAAGCAACAGTAATTATAGTTTTGAGTCAGGCTTCAACTATTGTGCTTTCTTTATAAGTACAGCCTCTCCCTATTTCTCCTGGTAATAGGGACAAAATTTAAAGCTTTTTATGACTATAATAGAAAGCTACTAATTAGAATAACCTAGATATATTAATCCTTTCAGAGATTAAAAAAAAAAAAAGATTATGCCATACCAAGGTTGCAAATAATAGCAGTAATAGAGATTCAGCTATGCAGAAAGTCTAATGGTTGGTGTTTGCAATCCGACATTTCCAGTATAATTAAATCAATAGGTACCCAAAAGTCATCCTTCAGTATGCTAGATTCATCCACCAAGATTCGATATTCATAGGAGAAAGTTGTAGTAAGATCAGAAGACAATACTATATTTATTATATAGTACACTAAAATAGGAGCTAAAGAATGACAAAGATAAAACTTGCAAATGCTTGTACATGAAGATCTCGGTTCCATTTAGACACAGCAAATAGCTCCATCAAACAGCAGCCTAATATGCCTCAGCTTGATGACACTATCATCCAGGGTTATGCCATCACTGAAAATTCACCCAGCAGCAGTAAATGGAAACCTGTACGCTTTGGAAGTGTGAGCTCTATTACTTTAAGGTTTTTTTCACTTTGAAGCCAAGAAGGGCAGAATAATCTACTCTCTGAAAGTTAAACCCTGTGATATCTAGTATTTTTGACAGTATCTCAAGTTTTGAAAAAGAAAACCAAAACAAAAACCCTAAAATAAAGATGACCTTTGCATTAATCAAATGCAATTTCTGGCTGTATATCCACTAGCACAGTCCAGGATGACTGATTCAGTGATACAGTGGACTTCTGAACTTTGTGCCATTATATGGCTGTTAACATTTGTTCAGTTCTATAGCATAAGATTAACTGTGCCAAGTATAACATGAGGCATATTGTGTAGAGCTTCACTCTATCCTGGGTTATCTCACCGAGCTGTGGTCATTCCCATGAGGGAGACATTCTGTTACAGGCTTTCATGCTTCCAGCACCATTTTCAAATACTTGGCAGCTTTCTTCTGACACAAGTTGCAGTTAAAGTATTGTGAAGTGTTGCTGTGGATGCTTTCTGATACATCTGCCTCCCTGGCCTTTCTCTGCAGTATACAACATGGCAATCAATCCACAGCCTTGTCTTCTCCACACTTCTACAGCTGGCACTGCCAGCAGCTCATAGCTTATCAGGTTTCTGTAAGCTGGCTTATGTAGAATGTTAGGGACCAAGAACAACTGTGTACACTGTTTTTCTCTTTTTCTTTCTCTCTTTTCTTTTTTTCCCCCTCCAGTTTAACTCAGCTTTTCTTTGCAGACACAAACAGGCACTTTTATTACTAGTGTGTTTATTTTCTTTGACTGTAGTCCTTATTTCTTACAGCTCAGGGAATTTATATATTGAGGACTATGATTTGAAGATATTCCCACTGTTTTAAATAAGCATTCTGAGAAGCCAGAGGTAGTATAATAGGTTTGTCTGATTAAGCCCATTGCAATCTTTGGCATGCCTGGGACTACTTCTGTGCTTTCATTTTCCAAGAGGATGAATCTCAGATGTGCTTTGAAATCCTCGGAGCAGGATACAGATGTTCAAGTGACAAAAGCCAGTGCTCAGTAATCTTAATGCACAAGCATAGTTGTTTTGGCAGGATCCTGGCATTCAAGCTCTTATTCCGATCTGCTGGCCGTCTGCTTTCCATTAATCACTTCTGGCAGAAGAAAAGGCCTTCCAAAGATCTTTCACCTTTGGCCTATAGTCAGGCAGCAAAAAGCATGTTGCAGCATACAAGGTTTGTGCCAGAAGGGATTTTTAGCCTAACAGAGAGCATGATTCTTAGTTTTTTGCCATGAGATCCCCCACAGGTCTATCCTGGAAGACTCAAGAATGTTGTCAGCCACACCACATCTTAGATTTCTTTATCTAAACAGGGTGTTAGTCCTCAGTTACTCTGCCTGTGTTCATAGCTAGCTGACAAGTTAGTTGATGCCTAGCACAGGTCTGGCAGAACAATATCACAGTGATGATGATTAGAAGATGGATAATGTGGTACAAGTTTTTTTTAATATTTCTGTGGTTGAGGGGAAAAAAGGAAGAATTCCAAGTGAGCTTCAGCCTTTTCTTTCCTGTACTTGGGAACATTAATGCACAAAAATCCTTAGATAAAATTAAATTTTTCTTAGTGACCTAAAACAGAGAAAACCTTTCAAGAACATCACATTTTACTCACCATTAAGACAAAATTTTTAAGGCCGGCACGTTTGATTTAGTAATCCAAAATACCTTTATTCTACTCCCGATAAACACCTTCAGAAATGCTGATGAATTTACGTCTGTCACTGCACTCTCAGTAAAGCTCCCTCATTTCTTACCAAGACTTTCTAAGCCAGCAACTATCTAACCTCTCTTAGGTTATGAATTATCATTTCTTCAGTGGTTAGACCGGAGTTTGAGATACCAGGGATCTGCACCCCCAACCACCTTCTGCCCCAGGATCCAGATGGGTTTCAATGTTTCCCACATCTTGTACATCTGGAGACAGGGGGCCAGTGCCTCTTAAGAGCTGAAATAAAGAATTACATTGGTAACGGTATATGGATTTAGTCTTATGTGGGGGATTTCTGAAGATCAAGTCAAAGAGCTGAGCCAGATTCCTTAATCTTTGTGGAACTCTAGGTGTTAACTCTTATTGCATCTGACATGGTAGCATTTACTAGTATTGGATTAGCTAGCACTGGACTTTGAACATCTAGGCAAAGTGTGAATGCCATTCATTGCTCATTCTCCCATGCCACACAAAAAGGAGAGGTGGGATTTGTGCTTCTAAATAGTATGTGGAAAACCACAGGCAGATCAATAGCGATCAGATAATACAGTCCACATTGCACCTGGAAAGCCAAAATGAAAATGACACAGGTGGTAGTGAACCATCCACTACCACATCAGCAAGCACAGGTTTGAATTTAACTCTGATGCATTTGGATGTGATAGAGATAATGCCCAACCAGGAACCTGTCTGTGGATTTAGCTACTGGTGTAACACTGTCCTGTAGGCAACAGGTCCTGGAATAGGGTAAGTTAATTTGGGCATATAAGCCCCTGTCCATTCCTGGGTGTTGTGCGCACCACGTTAGTGGAGCCCTAACTCAGTCATGCCATCACACGAGCCTGTCCCTGCTTCCAAAATCCCAGTCTGAATCATCAAGACAGCATTTCTGCAGTGCTGCGACAGAGATGGCACCTGAGTGCTCTCTCATGTTTCTGCTGGCCAAAAGCAGACACTAGCCTTCTGCTAAAGCTCTGGTTTTCAGTTACAGCAACACACAGCTTGGAGAAAGAGCTCAATTAAGAGAAAAGCAGAACAACCAAACAGAAGACCAGCTTTGTGAAGGAGTTGTCAGAGCTGCCAGAGACCTTCAGCAAGGACTGCCTTTAGCAGAGCCCGTTGTAAACCACGCTCCCTTTTCCTCTGCTCTCTACTCTTGCTCATTTCATAGAACCTGCAGGAAAGCAAACGCTTTTCTAGGTATTTCCAGTCTCATGACAGACAGTTGCACCTGTCACATGTGGGGCTGCCCCATCCCCTGGCATTAGCCAGGGGGGCTATTTTTAGTTGGCAGGACAGAGACAGAGGTAGAGCTCAGCACACTGCAACCCTCTGTTACCCACAGATTGAATCACTTTTTGGCACCCTCATTAAAGCACTTGGCTAACAAACTTTGCTTTCCTTTTCAGGAACACCGGTCCCAGTGAACAGTCCCCCTGTAGTGCACCACAGTACTATTTGCTGGGGCAGGGATCAGGAGAGCACACCTTGCAGTCATTCATCAGGGCACTGTGAACTGAGGCAACATCCCCCAGAGCCAAATCAGTATTTCACACCAGAAGGCAGATTGCTAAGATAGACTGAGACCCAGCCAGAAGCAAAATAAGGGCTGCAAGAATCAGGCCTAATTTGGGCACTGACTACAATTTAAGTTTGGCCAAAGCCTAATCGAATGCAAAATAACATTTTGTAGTTTTACAGAAGCTGAAGCTAATGCTTTATGTTTTTATTGCTGCCTTCTCTCTCCGTAACTTGGGCTCATTTGGAGGTCAAACTGCCTCTTGGTGCAAACAATTCAAGGGTGCCTCTGAAAGGCCTCTTGGAGCACAGCACTGCCACAGCCCTGCTCCATCAGCAGGACCTGGTCCCCTTTGCTTTGTGCAGCAACCCAAAGTGCAGCTTGGTTCTTACCTTGGAGCACTGGAGGAGGGGCAGAACATCACTCACCTCATTTCTGGCAGAAGCATGCACAAAACAGTTTTTGTGATGTGCATATGTAAACACTAGCCATATCAGGTTACTGTTCTGTACATATTCAATATTACAAGCCTCCCTCCCATACTAAAAAAACACCAAGGGATCTTTTTAAAAGTGCCATTAGGATACAGAAGTCTTTTCTTCTTAGCTTTGCCAAAAATACCCCACAAACCCCTAACATCATGAAATTATTTGAATCAAAAAATGTAAGCTCTGTAAGGGGTCTTTGTGATGAAACTTTTCATGAAGTTACAAAAGCCTGTAGAATTCCACGTTACATTTTTATCAGCCCCTTTCCAGTGCTTGCATTCGCACATCAGAGAGATTCCTTAGCGGACACATTCACTTCTTGAATATTTTCTGGTAATCCCCACAAGCTTCATTCTCCACTCTCTTTCCCAGTATTTGTGAAATTAATTGCTTTTCCCTACATTGCCTAAAGACCCTTCTTTAGTGCAACATTAAGAAAAGCAAACTTGTTGCCTGCTGCTATCTCTTCTTCCTCTCTGATCCTTTCATTTTAAGGCTATTCCCCCCAATTACAGTCTTTGAGAATCTATCAGTGATCAAGAGACACAGATTCAGCTTTGAGGACTTCATCTAGCAGAATGCAGCAGAAAAATGATTTTTAAAAATTATTTTAATTGAATGATGTTTCCTTGTTTGAAAAGCATTCCCTATCTCCTTTCAAATCAATCTTGCATGCTGTGGTATGCTAGAGATTAGAACTTGCAAAGAACCTTTAGAGAAACTAGTAACACTGTTATAAAAAAATCAAAACTGTTACCAAATTGCCTGTCAATATTTTGCACAAGTCAAATGATTCCTATGAACAGTCCAGTGAGTATCTATCCAATTACAAACTTCAGTACAATTTTGACAGCAATAGGAATCACTTTAGTATTTGGCAGTTGTTTCACAATCCAAAAAGAAACAGTAATTTCACCAGAATTTTTCACAGATCAGGGCCAAAATAAAAAGCAAACCTGTCACAGGTAGCTGTGGACTTAACATCATAGCTGTAATAAACCTTTTGAATCAGATCTTCAACAATTGATTGAAAAAAACCCAAACACATTGAGCAAGGGTTCATATTCAGGATTCTTTCTCTGCAGTATCAGACTGATCAAGGGTTTGTGATTCAGAGAGAAGCCAACAAAAAGCTTTCTAACAGGTCAGTATGCTACATTTACCTGGCTCACACTAATCAGAGTTCACAACATATATTTCAAAAGTGCTATTTAAAAATAGGAACGTACAACTCCAAGGCAGACAGCAGACATGTTCACATAGGAAGGAGTGTACATCCTTTTACTTTTTCATACCAGATGACTGAAATGAATGAGTGGAAGTAACAAGCCTAACATACAAACCCACTAGATGAATATTTTTTTCAGAAGTTGACTTTACTCTTTCAGTTTTTCTATCATTTTTACAGACTATTGATTAACACTGTTCACCACTGATACCTAAAGACATTGAAGTTACTTCAGCAGAAGAGTCTCTGAAAGCCCTCATCATATTTAATGGAAATCTTATGAGAGAATAAATGTTCCAACTTTTTAATAAGAAAAGTATTTATGTGACTCACCAAAGCAGTTCACAACTGGCAAAAACATGAGGCATGCTGATATATGTTACGAGGCAGGCATTTTCACAGCAGTAAAACAGGACTTTGGGGGAAAACAGCTGCAAACCTAAATTACTTGGGAATACTTTGATGGTCGCAACGCTAACAGATGAGCCATCATTTTACATATAAAATAAATCAAGCATTTATCATCTTTCAAATATTTTATTTTAGTATTTTTAAATATGTTTTAACACAACAAAGATATAAAACAATATATTAATTCAATCTGAGTTTAGAATCAAAACAATATTTACTTATTTACAATACTCTAAACTTCACTGGCATACCTTCTAACTGTCAGGTAATACTATTTTCTCTGTCAGAACAAAATTGAAGTAACTGTTCAATGTGAAAAAATATGTTTCTACATCCCTATTATGTTAAGTACCATGCACAATGCACTTTGTGGTTTCTCACATTTGACAAATTTCTGATATTTGACAAAACTGAATTGAAAGCGCAAAACTAAGTTACAGTTAGTCTTCCTAACTACACAGTCACAGGGCTATAGGTCAGGTTATTGTGCTCCACATTTATCATCTTAAGTTCTTACACACCTATTACAAACTGGCTCTTAAAATGTGCATGTCATTAAATTATGTACATAACACTCACTGCAAATTTGTTAGGATACAAACAGTAAGTATGCAGGATACTGGAAAGTTCAGTGTTCACAATACTGTAGTGTTTGAGGGGTTATGAGGGGGTTTTCCTTTTTTTCTTCATATCATGACTAAGACATAATTAGGTTCACTCCAAAGGACATTTTTGCACCAGAAATGCTGTTTCAATTAAAATAGTGACAAGGTCAAAGACAGATGAGAAATAGTAATTTTATAAATCAGTAGTCTGTCAATTAACCCTTAATTGTTGAAGTCTACATGCACAAAATAATTCATAGGGTAAGCCATCTCACTGGTAGGACTTCTGTCAAATATATTTCCAACTGGACAAGACTATGGTGGTTTTTATAGTTACAAGTCAAGTTTCTAAAAAAGTACCTTAGATTATTAAAGGAATAAACAAACAAAAAAACAAAACAAGGACTCCAAAAAACCCCTCACAAAAATCAGTATTGTCTATAGATTACTGCAAATTCTCCCCAATTCTTCATTCAGAACTGCATGGACAGGATGGAAAACTATCATAGTTGTTACTTTTGTTATACTCCAGGTCCACAAAACTTACTTTTTTTCCATGATTTTGATGCTTGAAAACCTAGTGGACTTCTGTGCATCAGAAAACTAGCTAAACAATAACGAACAACTATAGTACTATATGCAAGCCCTGGTTAAAAAACCAAGGAGGTATTAATTGTTGCAAAACACTTGCACTGATGTCTGAGTTCAACTCTTTTCTCTTTTCCTTCAATTCTCTTTTTGGCACTTTATGACAACACAGCTGTACAGAAAAAAACATTATAGGAACTTGTGCTTTTATCCTCATTGGAGGGTTTCAATACTTCTAAATGACCATCTTTGACATGCTTGCATCACAAAAATAATAATTTTTTCCAAATAATTTAAATTACCCTTGCTTCTTAAGGCAGCTATCAAGGTTTTATTTAGATTAGGTTTTTTTTTTTTTTTTTTACAGATTTGTTCTCTCTAAACCCAGTTAAGCAGTAATTTCTTTTAAATTCTACTGGAATGTTTTCTTCTACAGTAGATAGAGGAGAGACATCAGAGAAAAACAAAAAGAAAGTAACATTATCTATTCCCATTGCTGTAGCAGTATACCACACACAGCATGCATTTGGCCTTATCCAAGAAAATGCTTAAATTAAACCTAAATGGTCACACTCACTGAAATCAAGAGCATTTAGTAATGTGGTTAAAGTTAAGCATACAAGTCAAGCAGTACACTTATGGAATCCAATTCTTGTTAGTCTTGGACATTTAAATACTTCAGGCCTCTTTACATTTCTGTACCAACACTTTGTGTAAGTGTTATCATGTTTGCCACATGTTTGACATGAAGATAATTAGCATATATGGCAGCTTTCTATAGCATTGTTCAAGAACAGTTGGAGGAACCTTTCTTAAAGTTACTTGCATAAGTTTTTGTTAGTGTAATCAGAAGAAACCAGAAAAAACTAAAAAATATATATATGGAAACCTAATTCTGTGCAGCTGTTACGTCATAACCTACTTAAGAGATCTTTCAGAAATTAAAAACCAAAGGCAAAAAGTTCAGGAAAGCTGTTAAAAAACCCTGTGTCATAAGGTACAACAAAACAGAGAAAAAGGATGGGGGGAATGTCTGTCTATCACTTGCAGGTATGTGCACACATATCCCAGAACTAATAATAAGGAAAAGCTCAAGACTATTGTCAAGTCTCAAATATTGCTAGATTTGCTAAGCTAGCAAAAAAAATAAAAAGTGACCTTCACCTTCTTTTGTATACCCAGTTACTAATTTAAGACTTTTCTACTTGGTAAGTTTGTGCACTTGGTAATACTAATGTTGTTAAGACACACAGTAATTCATTCACTACTCCAAATTCAGATAATGCAGCCCTTCACAGAGCATGGAAGACAACTTAGCATAAAATAGGTTCAACACGTTAAAGGACAGCAAGAAGATTGGAGCATGAACATAAAGGAGAAGGACAACCCTGAACATACTTAGCATTAAATTCCAGGCCCAGTGACGTTCTGCTGCCCTTACTTAAAAGTACTTGTCAGCAGCAGAAGCAGCAAAATGCTTTTAAAACTGTCTTTGAAAAGGAGGTACAAAATTTTAAGCCTCTCAGTTACTTACAACTTGTTTCCATCTAATTAACAACACATCTTACATTACCAACTTTACAGACTAATCTGTGCTCTTTTCCATGCAAGATCAGATTTTTCTGTCTTCTGTCCATTTCAAGACTACTTCTTGCATGTTTATAGACAGACAAAATGAACTTCCAAAACAGCAGAGGACAACTGCCCTGACAGTGTTCTAACCCACTCCAGTGCTAAAAACAACAGCCTCTTATGTTCCTTATCTTGGACTCAGATACTTAGCATTCAAGGGAAACAGCACAAAAGAACAAGCTTCCTTTAAAAAACAATGATAGGCGATGCTGATTTAAGACACAATTTACTTAATAGAATTAAAAAAATTAAATTAGAACAAAGAGAATCCTCGCATTTCAAAGTGAATGAACTTCATTTATAAAAAAAAAGTATTGAAATGATAGCTTTACTTTATGTAAACATTGCTACACTGGGCTGTACTTAAAATTCTCCCGCATGTCTAAGTTGCAAGATAATTTTTTAGTTTAGACACAGCTATGCCAGTTAACACTCACATGGTTATTTTCAGAATCAACAGCTTTGCAAATTTAATTGCATACCTCTCCATATAACTCAGAATACAATCCTGCACATCCTGAGAACAGATGTTTTCTAGAGTTTAGAAAAATAGCATTCATAACTGTGTGTGCATTGCAAAGGCAAATATAAATTAACAAATAGAGCTCTTTCATTATAAAGTCTCAAGAGGAATGTTCAAATTGCCTTTCTGAAATCAGAAAGTTAAGAACAGCGAATGACAAGTATTTAAATATTTCAAAATATTTTCTCCATTTTTCTTAAGTGTAAGCATACTCCCCCAATTTGGATGGCAAGAGCCATCAGGCTATGGCAGATTGAACAATGTAGTATTAAACCTGCAATTTTTTTAGAAAATTGGAATGTTACAAATATAAAAGTCTACAGAATATTATAGTGTACATGTGCTCAGTACAGCTGACAGAGGTAATCTAAGATGCAAAATTCCTCTGTGGAATAGGAGCTAAATTAAGTTACAAAAGTAACATACTATGAAGAGTGTAAGATAGTCAAGTTATTACAATCGAGGTTTATAAAAGGAACACAATACAGCAAGGAGTAGCCCTCAGTAGGTTACAAGCCTCCGAATACAAAACTGTCTGGCAAATTCCAAAAGGACTCATTTCCATGCACACGCAAGTACACTGTGCCCATTAAGTCAGCTTGTACCAAGCTGCAACTGCCTTGTGTCACTTTCTAAAGCTGACACTACCTTTTGTACATCTCATCTATTCTGAAATTGCAATAATCAAATTAAAAGGTCTATATCACTTTCATGATCTGCACCTTGTACCTATCAGTTTTCATTTAGCATAAATTGAATTCCAACAGCCTACTCCACTACAGCCAACATTGGTATTGTCCCCTTACAATCCACTGAGTAAGAGACAACCAACTGTTTGACCCTTGCTTATGCATTATGGACTTGGAGTGTTGGTTTGAGGATTCTGGGGATGCTTTGTTGTGGGTTGTGGTTTGGTTTTTTTTAGCAAGCAGAACTTAGTACTTTCATCTTTCAGTGTAGTAAATGAGCAACTTAATTTAACAACTAGTCTCTTTTCATACTTGTTAGAAAAACATACACTGTGTTTATATCTATAAACAAATATACTGTGCATATATATATATATCTCCAGAGATATTCACCATATTGTTGACACCAGAGCGCTAAAACATACATCAATATGAGGATTATTTCCAATACTCACTATTATCACTTTTCCTCAAAGAGTTACTACATGCATTTTTCCCACCCATTTATGGGACAGTAAGATACACAAAGACAATTGTTCTGTTTTTCCAATGTTAAAGAGCTGCTCCTGAAAAGCATGCACAGGTTTGGGTATAAAGCAATTAAAACCACACAAAAATTATGTTGTGGCTTTAAACTCACTAAAGCTAAATTAACTTTACTTTCAGTGAATGTTCCATTTATTTTAACTCATTTAAACACAAAAGAGAAAACTTTCAAGTGATAGAACAACCATACAGGCAACTGATAGACTAGACTAAATAAATTCTTATTAAAAAAAAATATCACTGCATAGCCACAAGGCAGACTTTAATTTTTGGCAACCTGTATGCAGACCATTTATACTCCCAATCCTATACTTTAAGACTTGTTATTTAACAGTTAAGAAACCCTTTTAGCAAGGTACTGCTTTCTTCATTATGACACAGACCTCCTCAATCTTTAAGTATACACTGTTTTGAAAATTACATTTTTGACTATTTTAAAAGAAAGACTTCATAAAATTCTAATTTTTTAGTCAGTATATGTAAAGGCTGGCATTCAGGTAACAGAGATTATCTGAACCTGTAAAGGGTGTATTATGTTCAATGCAAGCACGTATTTGAGATTAAAGTTCCACAAACATTCACACAGAACCTTAGTAAAGTTAACAGTATTCTGGTTTATATTCGTGGTTTACTGACAGTCTTTACCCATCCCTGCATTGTTTTCTATTTTCACAAAAAGAAAACAAAACACATCCCTGTGAAGTACGGGAACCTTATTTTATGGCTAAGAATCTAAGAAACAAGGCAAGGAGGAAGAAATGACGGAGTGAAAAAAGTTACTTGACTTTCCTCCCAGTTGGCCCTGCAGGATCTTAGTCATAATGCTTCATAAAAATCTGAACTGACCCACACAATGTTCAGCCAATCAATCTTTTCAGTATAGCAGGTTTTGAAAAGGGCCAGCAGTATTCATTGGGAACAGTACCATTAACATTGCATTCAAAAAAAGAAAACATTGGAAACCAGATCCTTGCTCTCCTGCTCTGTTGATATGCTCTAGTATTAGCCAATGTATGGTAATACAAAAAGAGTCTTGTAGTGATGTAAAAGGCAATGAAGACATCTATAGAATAATGTTCATGTGCAGCCAAAATGAAGAAGATTCCAAAGAGATTCAGGACCCAGGACAATGTGTGCAAGAAGTTCCAGCTCCTTGGCGTATCTAGAAGAAACCAGAAAATTGTTAACCTTGAATGCCTCAAAAATCTGGGTCACTACAAAATCCAGGCCTGGACATTCAAACTTTCTATAAAGACTTTTTCATCTAAAAATGTTATGGCGTTACTGTCTTGATTTGAAAATACTGTATAGACATCCTGTAAATCCAACAAAAACAACTACACAAGTTATATATATATCTATCACTTCTTGACTTCATTTACAAGTGCATTTTTGGATTAAAGCATCCTAAAATGGCATAGGATCCTGCAAAGCAAAATTCTTGCTTTAACCAACTTCACTGGATGAAAATTACACATTTTCTACATTATAAGGGGGGAAAATTGAATGAAACATACATTATTGTTGTTGCAAGCAATCCATCACAGGTGAACTCAAACTAATCTTTGTTTGCCATACTGTGTATCAAGTCACACTTGGTATTTACAGTAGAGTACTACTGTTTCCTATATTCTTATGCATTTTGAGGTCTGCTATTTTGGCTTTATAGATTATACTAAATGTACAACCACCTATCCAGGTATTTTGACTGATGAGTCAGTGGCAGATACCTAGGGAAGCGTATGGCAACAGACAGTCGTAAGTATCTTCCCCACTCCCAGCAGCAAGCCAGGCTCACACATTCATTCAAGGAAACTTATTCCATTAATCCAGGTGGTGTCACAAACCTTAGAAAGATCACCACAATTTGTATTTGTTTGCTCAAACATTCTGAACTTTTTGAGGAATTCAAGGAGCAGATACTCTCTAATACTTAAGGGCATTTAAGTATTTACATTCTCACACCCTTGGCTGACAGCAAGCAGTGCATATTCTTAACACTTAAAGACATTTGAGTATTGACACTGTGTACTTACATTCTGTGACAAAGAAGTTGAGCATGGTCAGGACGACAGTGTGACCACTGAACATATAGTCTCCACACGTGTGTACTCCAGTCAGAGTCATTCCAAAGCCACTCCATATTGCAAATGCCCGCTGGAGTTTTGCCCAAACATTGCCATACAACTAAAAAACAATGACATTAACCTTTACTAAGTTCCAACCCCACTGCCCAAACAGTGCTTAAAGTTACTTGTATTACACTATGTATGTTTAATACTATTTATCACATTTTGTCTTTTATTGAAGTGCAGGTTAACATAGCTTTGAATGTGCTGTGGCAATGAGTCATATTAGTAACTACAATTACTAATTGTATTCATCATACCTCTGATGAATACTGGAATTTAGAGCAAGTATTTCGTTGCAAGTGATTTACCTAGAGAGTCTGCCAACTTTTTCTGAATGTATTTAGCCTCCCATTGTGTCAGTGTCAAGCTTTCAGTTTGTTCAGCTAAAACCTCTCCTAACTAAAAGTTAGGATGAAACCAGAGAATCCCATGTTCTGTGGAATAACCCTTATGAGAAGGGGTGAAATAATGTTTGTTGGTTTCTTTTTTTCAAATCCATGCATTCAAAAAGACAAAGAAGCAATTACTCCCCCTTCAGTCTTTCTTCATGGAGTCAGTACCTTAAGTGCACACTTTGGTGTATTCTCTCTAGTTTACACTGTGAAACATTCTAAACACCCTTCCCCAAGAAACTATGTCCTCTCTGAAGTGGCAAATGAACCCTCAGGATGCTTGCCTACATATGATAATAAATGCAGGGACATAGAAGGAAACAGAAGAGAAACATGCTCTTCTTAAAAAAATCACACATCTTACACTATGGTCACAACAACCTTAATCATATCTTAAATATTTTGTTTAAAAAGGAAATGAAAATAATTTAAAGCATTTTAAGTTTCTACCTTTCCAGTACACTGCAAGTGCTGGCCTGGCACCGAGAGTGAGGTAACAAACATTGTAATGCAACGCAGTAAGAATACTGTCCCCATGAGGCTGCACAGCCTGCGCAGCAGTATAGATCTGGGAAAAGAACACAAGAACTGCAATCAGGAAAGTTAGGATAAAAACATTTCACCTCACCCCAACTTAATCCAACAGAGTCCCTTCATAATTTCTGCAAGTTTCACAACAATTTTTATTTTTTTTTTAATTAATTAGTATTGTAAAGATAGGGTTCCACATGGCAGGGTGAGACACTAGCAAGCTTACTCCCACCAAAGAGTACAAAAGATACCAAAAGCTTTGGCACTCACACCTTCTGTTGGCAAATTGATAAAAATCAATAAACCAGTAAAAATTTAACTTAAAATATGCACGCACACAAAAGCATTTTCTGCCCTTCAGTGAAAGCAAACTGCCAGGTTGGCTCAGACATCTTGTGGAAATTCATTCTTGTGGGATTTTCTTATATACAAAACTGTTACAGTATGACAGTATATTCTGAAGGAAATTACTTATAAATATGGTAGTAAAGTAAATTCAAATTACTCAAAAAAGACTGACAGGTCATAATTCTTGGTGAAATCCTCCCTAATCTATTTTACAGGAACATACTAGGAGCTGACAAGATTCTTACTGAATGGATACTCTTAAACAATCATTGTAAATTCTTGTTATGGTTCTTTCTCTGAATCAAAGTACCAGTTCATTTGGATTTTATATATTCTACCTGTGTTTGTGAAGCAGAAGAACCAACAGCCAAATGTAGCAAAGAATTACCCCACATACTTCAGTCATAGCAAACGCCCACGGTATCCTAGGGACACTAAAAAAAAAAAGGACAAAGCAAGACAGTTAATACAAAGGCTTAAGTTTTTTCCTAGTCTCAGTATTGAAAATAAGGGCATATAAAGTTCTAACCTCAAAACTAATTTGCATTCATCTGACAATACTATAAACTACAGCCAAAAATTCTTTTGTTAGCCTGAATGAAATAGAATTTGAAATATTTTTAATTACATTATTTCCTTTCTAACAATGTATTTCCAGTAGACATTTAAACAGAACTCACTAAGTCAGAGAAAATCTCTAGTCAACTTACACATGTGATTTACTAACAGGATGTGTTCCAGTGTTTCCCAACAACCTTCCTAATTCTGACACAAACTTGCATCATGTCAATTATTCTGCTTATGCTGTGTCAACATAAATAATGAAATGCTGCAAAGCCTAAAATTCTAAATACCTGTAATGAAGAAGAATTGCACAGAAGTGTCAGGGAAAATAAAAATTGCGTTCAAAATTTCAGTGATAATCACTACTGCAAACCTTTTAGCCTTCCTTGTCAAAAGATTTAAGACTTTCTTGCAAACACATGGCATCAGTCACAATTTTCACTCTGCAATCACCAGAATACAGGTCAACAGATTTCAGGAGAGGCTACTTCTCGTAGTTTCGTGCTCCCCCTGACAGAAAGGGGTGGCAAAGCACTGCTCAAATATGAGCTTTTTAGTAATTCCCTCTCATTGTTTTGTGAGCTGCTGCTTTCTGACTTCCCCATCCTCCTGCCCACTGAATACCACGGTAGCACCCTGGGAACAAAATTGCTCCTATTCTCTCGTCTCTCTTTCACTCTGCTGGATGTGGTCAGTCCTTGCTGAGTCATACATAAATTTATGGAGGATTCTGCCCACCTACTCAAAAGATTATAGACTCTTACTGACTTCTTGAAAGCCATTAATGAAAATGGAAATTACTGGCAGGAATAAGGAGATCACAGACACTGAACTTTCAAATTCATCTTTTTAAACTCATCTTTTTAACTCATCTTTTAAAACTCTGTAAGGACTTAAGTTCTCTATGGTGCAAGTACACTTCCTCAAAGGGAGGATTTCTCTTTCAAATTTAATAATCTATAGTCAATGACTAAAATTTAACCTTTGCTATTGTGCCTCTTTTTTCCTGAAGTAGAATATTTTCTTTAAAAAAAGGAGCAGGCACTGCATAAGTCCCAACAGTGGTTTAGTACACAGACACCCTATGGTTAAAAGAGATCCTGATCTATTCACTCTACTTCAGTTTCCCTAGATTACATTCAACAAGCTGACAGTGAGGAGACAGCAAAAATGCAGTACCAATGCTGTTACCTTTCCATTTCCATGCTCACTGGCACCCAAAAATACTCCTGCATCAAAAGCTTTTGTATATCAAGACATGTTCAGCTTCATAAAAGCAACTGGATTTCAGAAAATGCACATAGCTGCTTATCTGTGCCAGCTGACCACCATGCTTTTTACTAGAAAGTAAGGATGGATTAACTAATTCCTGTGTTGTGATAAGTTTAAGATGTAAATTAAATATAAACTGGGTAGAACAACAGCTCAATTAATATTCTCCTAAGACTAAATCTCTTCATCTAACTGATGCACATTTCGATCTTAGCATAAGGATTTACTACATCTGATTACTATTTTGCAGAGGCATCTTCTAGAGCATTTGAAACTTTGAAAACAAAGAAAAGGCAGCCAATATTTTAACCATCAAGTTAGTATTTTGTTTTAAAAGAAAATTTCTTACCTATCTAGAAATATGTCTGGTAGAGGTGGGTATGTTTGCATGTCAGGTACTCGCTCATGTACTATAACCATAACAAATGATGTAAAGCCAAACACTATGAAAACATACACACAACTTAAAACTGTCTTCCAGTACTCAGGGTCCAGTCTCCGTGTGGCATGTTTGTTCTTTCCATTTGCATACTGATACTGATCACCATTCAAGTCAGTCATTAGTCCATCATAGTCCCGAGGTACTTCACCATTACAAAACCAATCTGTGCCCTGTAGAGAACCAGCTGGGCACACTGTGCCAATATGACCGTCACTGTTGTAACCCAACTCTTCCAGGACGTCAATATGTTGCTTCTGCAGTTTGCGTATGGACAGCATTAACCGCTTGATATCCCCCAGGACTTTGATTTCCAAAGGAGGGGATCGTAAATCGTACTCAGTAAGTGTCAGCAGTGTAATTCCATCCAGCCTATGTCTATTGCACAGAACATCCACATATTCACAGAAACCTTCTTCCTTCAGCCACTTGGCCACATTCTTGGTAGTCCAACGCCGAATGCAAAGCTGGTTATTGCCTGCCATTGTCCTTCTTTAGCGGCCAATCAAACTGACCTGCTGATATCTGAGAGGGACACAAGACCAGAATGTTTAACAAAGATTAGTAAAATGCCAGTGGTTTTTGTGCAATTTTAGGTGCTTAATTAGCCCAAGACTTTTTATATAAGACATAATTTATTAGGTAATATAAAAAATTGCCCTTTTTTTAATTATTATTCAAGCAGAACTAAATTGAGATTGTCTCATTTGCTCAAATAGAAATTTAAAGCTTCCAAGAAGTAGAATATTTCCTAGATATATCCAGTATACTTTTATAATTTTGTTATAAATAAAGAAATAAATCCGAGTTGGTTAATTACACTAGGCAATGAAAAACAAATACTACTGTTCAAATACCAGCTCAATCATTAGTCTTTGCCACTGTTTGCAGTTCAACTATCCGAGAAAGTATAGCCAGCAACCACGCAAAATTGAATTAAAGCTGAAATAATATATTAAAGGCCCAATATATTCCTCTGTTTTAAAATATACTGAAGTTTCAGTGGCATAACATTTCCCCATTCCATCCCCTTCCAAGTAAATCCATATCTAGGTATCTACAATAATACTGACCTGAAGTATCTTAGTTGTATGTTGATGTTACCACCATCATATTTCTATCTTTATTTCAGTAATTTAGATGCTTATTGTGTTGTGAATCCTTTAAAATACTCAGCTTTCAAAACTAACATTACTATAAATGACTGACTCATTTGCTTTAACTTTAAAGCGTGTTATAAGTGATGGGGTAGTAGATAACATAATAACACACCAAAGCCAGAAGAGATGTATTCTCTTCATACAAATTTCTCAATAACTGTGTTCCTGACTATAGAGTAATGCTTGAAGGAAGGAGACACAGCTCAGCAACATTTTAGTTACATGGTGGTAACAAGTCACCAGAACAATAACCAGACATTACGTGGAATATATGACAAAACTCTTAAAGGCTACCAGTGAAGTACTAAAAATTTATGCAATATTTAAGACCCACAGCAGTACAGAATGGATTTGTGCATAATTTATATTTGGTGGCTCATGTACAGCTACCATCTAAGAAACGGCTACAATTTCACAGTTCTTTTGTACTCAAAAAAGCATCTAATTAACTAGAACGCTTCAATCATGCCAACTGAATCTCAGAAAACACAAGACAGTACAATACACTAGTACCACATACATCATTCAAGGCTTTCAGAATGAAAGCAAGGAAACAGTGTATTTAATCTATTATTTAGCTTCTGTATATAGTAAACTGGTACTCAAACCCACCATGAATATTCAGCACAGTTCTGTATCTTTTTCAGGGGCACAGCTCTTTCAAAACAAGCTCTTTCCTTCTCACTTCTCTTTTTAAGAAGGTACAGTACCTATTGTGTTCTTAATATAATTACTGCATGCAACTTTTTCTTCTGGCTTTCATCTAATAGAATCACAAACTATTTTATACTGTATCAGAGAAGATTCAATTTGTTCAATGAGATCTCCCAGCAGTGCAAAAGTAATATTTTAGAAGAAAAACAAGTACACAAAGCAAACTTCCCTTCTAAAATAATTAAGGGCACGAAACTTCTGAAGATATTTTCTCAAGAGTTTACTGTATATTAAAAGCATGTACTTGATTCATAGCTTTAATTTCTCAAAACTCCATATACAGTCAGTATGTATATAAGCTTTAATACCTTGATTTAAATAGTTGCCAAAAATCCATTAAAAATTACTATGTACTATATGCTTCCTTCTCCATATAAAAGAGTATTTTCTCATTTTAATGCTATCTTATTATTTTTGAAAGTCTGGCTCAAAACAACTGTAATGACTACATTGCTTACACAGCTAGTAACAAAAGAAATTGTGACATGTCATTTGCAATTAGTAATCTGTTAATTGACCTTTTTTGTACTGCTTATGTTTAGATTACTTCAAAGTTGCTGTTTAACCCCAGGTGGCAACTAAGTGTCATGCAGCCACTTGCTCATGAACAGTTTAATATTCAAAATAAAGGAAAATAAAACAACAATGAAAATAACAAAGAGAGACAAATAACACCCCAGAAAGACAAGTGATGCACACTACAACTGCTCACCACCTGCTGACCAATGCCCAGCCCATCTCACAGCAGTGATCAGCCCCTCTGGGCCAACCTCCTTCTCCCCTCTTTATATACTGAGCAGGACATCCTATGGTATGGAATATCCCCTTGGCCAGTTGAGATCAGCTGTCCTGGCTGTGCTTCCTCCCAGTTTCTTCTGTACCTCCTCACTGGTAGAGCAGGAGAAACCAAAAATTCCTCAGCTTGGGGTCAGCACTTCAAAACAACTAAAACATCAGTGTGTTATTAATATTATCCTTATCCAAAACATCCAGTAAAAAGAAACAAACTTGAGTTGCTTATCTGAACTTCCAGCTTTCCGTACTCACAAACACAGCTGAAATACTTAAGAAAAAGTTGTTAATCACAGCATTTTTTATAACACAGTAATCATCACATGTTTTCTAAAAGCAGTGAATGTAGACTCACCACAAATACAATCAACTTACTGATTTGTTGTCTAACCAAAGCAACTTCTGTAGACAAAAGCAGGAAACTCCCTAACCTAAGAGAATTCTGCTCATGTGTCACAAGTAGCCTAACAGCAGCCTAGTCTTTCTTCATCTGGCACTGCCAGAATAAAAATCAACCCTTACCAAATGTGCAATAAAAGTAACCTTACAACACTGAATGAGCATACCCATCAAAGGTCGCTATGGGCTGGACCTGTGAGAAAGTCTATGTTAACCTCAAGGTGCAACTGATAGGATCAGCTCCTGTTTTTAAACCCTGTCAATTACAAGACATTTAACCAACCGGAACTGACAAAGAAATCAACACAAAACACAAATTTAAAACATGACACGCATGTGGCAGCTAAATTCATCTTAACAGCAACGTTAATTTCAGTTTAATGACAAGGCCATTTCTTTGAACATCAAAACTGCCTTCCCCTTCAGACTACTCAATTAGTGCTACTTTCATACTTTTAAGTGGAAAAAGCACTTTCACTAATAATCTTAGCACCTGGAACACAACACAGATCCCTGTGTTGAACTGCTCCTGTTAGTTTTTGGAACTGAAGAATGCTATGCAACATTTAAAACAGCACTAGGCTGTGCTGCCAGACTAATGTGGTGGAAAAGACCAAGTCCCCCAGATAACTGTACCTGTCTTCTGAAAGAAAACAGCACTGGTAACTACTTTGCCTTCCACATTACTGGTTTTATTGCTGAAACCACATAAAGATAACATTATTTAATGATGAATAACATGCATGAGTAACACAAAGCAAGCACAGACTTCAGCGTCAAAGGGCAAAATATACTTTTTCCTTGACATCAGCAATGTCTCTGTCTGCTCAGTATATAAACAGGGGAGAAGGCAGTTGGCCAGGGGGGCTGATCACTGCTGAGATGGGCTGGGCATTGGTCAGCAGGTGGTGAGCAGTTGTAGCGTGCATCACTTGTCTTTCTGGGGTGTTATTTGTCTCTCTTTGTTATTTTCATTGTTGTTTTATTTTCCTGATTGATTACTTTCCCCCTACTGTGCCTTACACTTAGCAAGCTCATCAACAGTACACATCATGTGTCCCATTTTCCTTCCCCAGCCTTTCAAATACCAGCATGAACACAACTGAATATGAACTGCATGTGTGTAAGTATTTACTTTTTAAAAAGAAAAATGTTACTTTATGAGCCATGAACATTCCTGTAATGTGGGGCATTTTAAAAAATGAGATGCCTCTGAGAGGCTGAGTATACCCTGGTATACAATATTTTTCCTAGATGTATATTTAAATACGGAAAACTAACCTCTCTCAAAATGATTATCCATGATTCTATCATGTTTCCCTCTACTGAACTACTGCCAGACAATCATTAAGTTCCTAACTTCCTAACTTACAGACTCTGAACAGTATATTGAGGTAAAAATGTGGAAAGTTCAATCTGCTTATCACTGCTCTAGCCACAGGAAAATAGCATTAATACCACAGTAACATTAGGTTGCAAACTTGTTATAGAAACAAAACTTGATTACACCAGAATCATAGCTGAGGGGTTAAACATGATCCTAGTTATGTCCACAGCAGTTGGCAGAATGCTGACTGGTTTTATTTATTCCAGACACACATGCAAAACTCTACCAGCACTGTTTACTGCTTTACCACCTGCCCTCATGCACCTGGCAGAGCCTTGCTGACATGCCTCGATTTTTTTCCCCTAGGTTCATTTCCACCATCCTTGAGAGGAATTTTAGGAGGGATGCTGAAGAACTATCAGATCTCAAGTGATTTAACCTACATCTCTTCACAGAAAGTTTCAATGCAGGCCAAGTTTGAATACAGGCAGTTCCAACTCAGCCCCTCCTTTGCTGGGTCCGCTGGCCCAGGAGCACATCTCACACCTCAGGGGAAAAGTTCTGTGCCAAGGCTGCTGTTTTGCAATGTGGACAAGACCCACGTTTGAGGCTTTGGTTCCCCAGGACAAAAAAGCTATACACAAAAACATGTGCTGTGCCAGCCTGCAAAAGTAAGGCTACTGTCACATACCAACTTAGTAATGCTGTGCTGGAAAAAGAACACACAGCACTGTCTTGTTATGCAGCAAAAGTCTCAGGTACTCTGCTGACTTACATCAGAAGGATGTCACCTGTTCTTCCTGGAAACTCTAAATTCTTAAGTGCTTATTTAAAGCAAATAGCACCAAAAATTTCCCTGCCATATAGCATATAGTCACTTAATCCGTACCTTCTAAATGCCATCACATATAGTATGGTATCCTATAAGCAAAAGGATAAAAAGGACACTTGCAAAAACAATACATGATTTTTCAAGAGTTTTTAAATACAATAGCTACCATACTATACACAAAATTGATCAAACACAGCACAATGTCCACCATGAGACAAAAAAAATGGGTAGTTTCATGAAGTAAGAATAATTTCAAATGCAGAAATACTCCTGCAAAACTTGCATTCAGTTTCAATTAGTGACTCTGCTATCATAAATGAGATTGTTAGCAGTAGCTTAACTGTACTCAAAGGTCTTAGTGCCATGCATGAAGGTAAGATATCTCTTAAAGTAACACTAGTTTAGTCTTGGGGTTTAAGCCATCAGGGAAGATGAGCTTTTCAAGAATTATTTATTAAAGTGCAGCACGTGGATCAAATATGACCTCTATATGCTTAGCAGTCTTTCTGCTGCAACACCTCCATGCAAGACTGACAACCACTACTACAGAAAGTCCTGAAAGCCAAACATACTTAGCTTAAGAACCACTAAGTGCAGTTACATATTGCAGTAAACCAAACAGAATACATATTGCTCCCTGATTTTTACAGCTCATTAAGCCAAACAGGTTCTATTACACTGAAGTGAACGCTAAGAGCAGCTCAACCCCTCATCTACTAACCAGCTAACAAAACATTTTTTATCCTACTGCCATAATTCAAGGCATACACAAGTGATTTTTAAACAACTGATCAAGTACTCCACCACTTATCGTAGGATGTAATTCACAGTATTTCATTGATATTTGTACAAGCTCTTGAACATTCCACATGCTAAATATCAGGTGTCAAGTATTTTTTCCTCTAGCTTCAAGAAACAGAGTATCTATCTTGTAACAGAATGTTGGCTTCTCCTTATCCCTATACAACTTAGCAGTAAAACAATTTGGGTTTATTTTCCCCCTTTTCTTCCACACCCTCATCTCAGAATTGAAATAGGGGAAGACATTAACAGTCTCTCCATTGAAATGAATATCAGAACAATATCTGGTATGAAGCTGTGTTTGATCTTACTCTCCACAATCATTTACAATCTGATCTTTCTGGTCTAATGAAAATCTAGTAGCTTTCCTCATTTTAGATACATTAAAATAAATAAGAAATATAAACCTTTTAAAAAGTATGCAATTATCAAATATACACAACATAATATGGTTACTGGATCTCAACCAGCTTAGCAGGCTGCAAAATTGAGCTCTGTACAAAGAAAAGTGATAGTATAGAACCTGAAAGATTGCAACTCCCAGGCCAACCTGTATTCTACCAAAATAACACTCCATCTGGCCAGTAAAAAGATCACAAAGAACATCAAACAAGATCATTCAAAATTCTTGTGCTTTACTAATCTACAAAACATCTTCTTCACATCTAAGCAGCACTTACACACAAAAAACTTAGAAAACTTCACACAGCAATTCCTTCCACTTGGTATAAAAATCACTTCATGCTAATCCTTCAGGTCAAGTCTACCTTTTTTCTGTATCACAGAAAGCAAAAGAACAAGACCACAGGCATTTCCTTACCCATGATATCCAGCAAGAGGCACCTCCTACCAAACAGTAGGGGCATTTAAGTGCCAGGAAATGTCTTCTGAGCTCTTGCCACTCCAGAGCACAGCATGATCAGCTGCTCTGTGGAGGTGGCACAGACTCCATACCCAGCTGCACAAGGGAGCTCTGTGGAGACAGAGCAGACTTGGCCAACTGGAATCTTCCATCAAGTCATCTTACAACACAAAATGCGTGATGTGTTTTTATAAAATTGATTTTGCAAACTGAAGCCTCAAATACAAAGCCATGAGACCACTTCAACTTCTTACAAACCAATAAATATGTGAACATTAAAACGGCCTGTAATTTGCCCCTTCTTCCATTAACTTATAGAGATGAAAACATCTACCCTTTTGAAATTGTTGGGGTTTTTTTACATAGCAATCAGCAATGAGTGACTGGTCTGAGGCCACCTAATGCATTAGCAATACAGATTTGAGAGACGGAGTGGACACCAGTTCCTGCAGTTCCGACTTTCTGAGCACACTCAGGCCTTACACTCGCACAAAATGTGTCCCCCAAAAGCGGATCCTTCCACTTAATCCTGAAACTCGAACAGCACAATGCAAACCAGGCACAGCACTTTCCACGCTGCCTTGTTACTATTCTAATCCTGCACGCTCAAAAGCATTTTTACTCAAAACTAAACACTTTGCTCTCAGAAAACCCACCAATTTTACAGAAAAAGAAGTAGTAAAACCGCTGAGTATCTGCCTTGACCCGGTATAACTGCTTGGTTATCCGACCGTAGGGCTGACACAAAGCACGCCGTTTCCACCTGTTTCCTGTGCAGGCTGACCCGGGACTCGGACCCCGGAGGGTTGCCCGTGCTCCGGGAGCCCGCACCAAACCCAGGCTGGGGGGCCTGGCGGAGCAGGAGGAGCCCGCCGGGCACGGGGCGCTCCATGCGGGGCAGGGCCGTGCCCTCCGGGGCGCGGTTCGGTGCGGGCACAGCACGGGGGGCTCGCCCGCTCCCGCGGCAGGCCAAG
>VXBX01008125.1:437641-510874 GCA_013400415.1 Scytalopus superciliaris
AGGAGGCATTCCCACGGGGAGCAGTTGAAGGGACAGGCAAGGGTGTCGTGCACATGCTTAGACCAGGCTAAGGGTGCAGTACTCTGGGAAATACCATAGCGTGTTTTCCCCATGTAATCTTTCTGTCCATCACTGGGACAGCTACGCTGTTCCTCTTTCCCGATGTCTGCAGAAGGAACACCACCGAGCTGGCTGACAGCGCTCCCTCAGTCCATCCACCCACCCACCGGGACCCAGGCACAGGGCTGAGCAGCGCAGGCGACGAGGAAAGCTCCAGCAAGGCCCCGTAACTTCGGCAGTTCCGTAACTAATACAAATGGAGGGGGTAGAAGGAGACAGACAAACGAGAAACAAACTGGTCCAGAAATAAATTTGCTTTGTATATTAACTGGCTGTGGTGGCAGCCAGCCCTTTGCAGCTGTTTGCAGAACATTCAGGATTTGCTTTGTTGATAGTGTAATTACCATGAGATGCAAGACAAGTCTAAGTTGCACCCTCAGCTGAAGAAAAATCAGGTGCCAGTGTCGCTCCATTAAGTCAATGACATTAGCCTTTCCAGAGAATGTGGCCTGCGATCTTCCTTCTAAAAGGAAAAAAAACCCAAATATCTTTTTCAATACTTATATGGTGCTACAGTGAAACAAGGAAATGTTGCATTTCAAAATGCTTCAAAGCTGCATCAAGTTGTCAAGTCATCAAACAATCTAATGCCAATATCCACAGTTGTAAAATCCCAGTTGCAATGGTCTATTATACTCGACATTCAGATCAAAAACAAGCTGTGAAAACTGCTGGTTTCCACAGGCCCTGATATTGGTTCAAAGGTGCTTATCTCTGAGCAATCTGTTCTGTCCTGCTTTTATTTTTTTCACTAATTGATGTGCTTTCCAAAAATCAGTTGCTGAAGTTGGAGGGAATGTTCTCCCTTTGCCAGTTTAGCAGCCTCTGCAAACAATTTAGGAATCAAGTGCCATTTCAATTGTCACAATGTTCCACTTCCTTCCCTTTACAGGCACTCAATGAAAAACTGCCAAATCTGAATTCATCAATGACAAGCCATAGAATATATACATAAGAATCTGAAAAAAATCAAATTAACCTTGTCTTCCTGTTAATAATGGATCTATTAATAAAGCTTGTTGAAAATTGAGGTAATTTTACTTACTCCAGGTCCACATATTTATATTCAAAAACCTAGCATTTATCTGACAAGGAAAACAAAATTACAGAAGACCAAGGCAATTTCGTTAAACAAGAGTTTGTGCTTCTCTGTTATGTGCATTGTTTATTCTTTTTGACATGAATTTTTCTTTACCAATTGCCAGCCAGTCACAACGTGTTTCACGCTTCCAGGTGTCATATTGGTACAGTTTAAAACACATTACTGCATTTGCTTGTATCTAAACAACTGTTATAAGGTAAAAATGTAAAAATAAGCACAAACTGAAATTAAAAAATGCTGCAAAAATAACTGTAGCAGGCTGCAGGGCTGTCTCATCATGGAATAGGTCACTGTGACGGTGTCTTAAGCACAGTTCTGAAGCTAACTTACCTTTCAGGTTCTCATTCTTAGCCGTTTCATGGGAGGTGCCAGGAAACTGCTGCTTTGTTCAGAGTGCTATGGCTTTGTGATGTGGTTTGTTGTTTTGATTTTTGGGGGGGGGGTTGTTTGTTTGTTTTTTCTCATATAAACATGCAGTAGAGTCTTAACAGCTCAATAAATTCCAGGAAGGAAACAAAAATAAAGACAAAAATTGCCTTACTGTTTCCTTACTCTGTTTATAGCAAGACCAGCAATGCAACTGAAAATGATTTCCCAAATTCAGTCTCTAGACTTTAGAAGTCCAGGTTGGGAAATGAGCAGGATTTAGACATGCATGTGACTCCAAGACTATCTGAAATTTACAGGCCCTAAGGTATATTATTCCAGCAACAGATTTCCATGCAGTGAACCCCTGGCCAAATGCTGCATCCAGAATAAAAGAGGGGAAGAGAGACAGACAGACAGACATATGCACACTGGAGAGCACTACAGAGGTTACTAGGCTGGTTTGCAGCAGTGACTTGTCCAATGACAGGACAAGGAGCAATGGCCAGACACTAAAACACAAGAAGTTCCACCTCAACATGAGGAAGAACTTCACATTGAGTGTGGCAGAGCACTGGGACAGGCTGCCCAGGGAGGTGTTGGAGTCTCCCTCTCTGGAGACACTCAAAACTCACCTGAACATGTTCCTGTGTAACCTGCTCCAGGTGACCCTTCCTCTGCAGGGGGGTTGGACTGGATGATCTCCAGAGGTCCCTTCCAACCCTAATGAATCCATGATTCTGTGAACCTCAGCACTGGAAAAAGGCTCGATGGTCAGAAGTTATCACTGCTAATGGCATTTTTCTGTTCCATCTAGTTTCATCACCCAACAAATATTTTGAAAATGACCAAATTAACTGCACAGAAAAGTAATAAAGAGCATAATTTAAAACTTGTAACTCTTAGATGAAAGTAGACATGTAATAGCTGCTAAGTTGTTGCCCTTCAAAGCTGAAAACTACTTCTCTGTACTAACATTTGATGTTCTTTAAAAGGGTGAATTATCTAAATAGTTTGTGCTTTATTTAACAGAAATTTCCAATAAACCTCATTCCATCACTTTGAGTTATGTCACTTCATGCCATGTGACATGAAGGCATTGATGTAAGTTTGACAGGCAGTGCCAATGCTGACATGTCAGTTTGAGAATTTATGACAAATTATATGCTACAGATATTTTTAAAACTACTGTGGATTGCCAAGGAAGAAAAAAGTTTTTAAAATGTGTAATAACACTGATGCATCTTTAGATTGAAAACAATTTATTCAATTCATATAGTTAGATTGATTTAATGTTCAGGCTGACACTTAATACAATAAAAGAAAGGAAATTTATTTTGAAAATTCAAAACTAGCTCAAGTTACAGTATATTATATAGCAAAGGAAAATTAGATGTGTTAATGTAATGGGGCTTTTTTAAAACATTGTCATTAAGTAATACTGTTGACATTTAATAATTTGAAATAATCTATCTCAAATTTTAAGACCCTACATGGGAAAAAAGGTCTCAGCTGAACAAAGAATGAATTGGTTATGAATTGTCATCCAGGAAAGAATACAACATGGCAAGTGGGGTATCTTTCACTAGAAGGGCTAATTGATCTCAATCATGCTCTTTTCATTTTTCTGTGCTTGGGGGGGTTGGTGCTTTAGTAATCTCATTTTTGCACAGGTCAGGTCCTGCTTTATAATTTCTTTGTAATCTTTCTATTTCAGTTGAAGTATTCTTAGGTCAGTCATGTGTGAACTTTCAAACATCTGTTTTATCTTCAAATTTCTTAATTCTGTAATGGAAGGAAAATTGATTGAATGCCTAAGGACTCATAAAATTAGTGAATCATAATAAGTTTTCAAGAAAGCAAATGAGCTTAGTAGAGGAGGATAGGACACAAAAAGGGGGGAAAAAAAGAATAAACTCTGTGTGCTCGTCAGACAAAATTGTTCCATATGTTAAAAATATATTAACGTTGTAGAACATTCTGTCTCACTTACTACAGACCAAATTGTACCAGAACTCAGATAGTTCAAGTCTTCTTCAATAGTTAATCATCCCAAAAATCCCAATCCTGAAAACAGGATGATGAGTGAAATGAGAAGATCTTTTGCAGCTAGAGATAATGTGTCTGTAGAATCATAGCTAGCTGAACTTCCATTCTGTAACATTTTCATTGTAAAAACTTTCTTCTTTCAGGATATGTGAAAGGAGTATGATAGAGGCCATATTTTCACTGGAGAGATGGAAAGGTGTTTCAGGCATGGCATCAGTTAGAACTGATAACAGTAATTTCAATGGAAGAAATGGAAGAGCCACTGTGAATTTCCTGTTCTTAACTGCTGAACATTTACCTGATAATGCCATGCTGTGTGCTACTAGAGCGCTCCTTGGCAGTTTACACTGCTGCCTCCTAATCTGTTATTAGCCAGAGAATGTTTGATTTAGGCTATTGCACCAAGTACTACCTACAAAGTAATCACAACGGCATCGCCCAATTAGGAGGACGCCTTCTGTTGCTTGTTCCAAAATTAATCATGCGTTAATTTCAACTAAAACAGCAGCTATTTTATGTTCATGTGTAATTGCACACAAATGTTTGGTTTAGAGCTGCCCACCGTTCCAACAGCCAGGAGGACCTCCAAATTCTTGGAATCTCAAAAAGTGCCTCCCGCACAGAAAGCTAAATTTGCCTCTATTCAGTGTGACCTCATATCAATTTGTTGCTTTTTGCATCCATTCTTAGTAGATTCAAAAGGGCCAGGAAAGGAGCACAGATGTAGAGGGGCAAATGCATCTGAAAGCCAGATCTCTGCCTCCTGTCTGTTTCAAAGGCAAGTCCTGGATAAAAAAGGTTGGTAACGCTGCTTTACCAAAGTCATGTTTGCAGAGTATTAAATGTTTTGAAGCAGATGGCCACGTGCCATACAAATGTTGGAGGCACACAGGAATTGGAGATAATTTTTCTGGAGTTCACATTTTTTTGTTTGTCATCTTTCACGCCACAGATGAACTTTGAATTCTTAGTCAGTGCATTTGGGGCAGAGGCCAATAAAAATTTTACAGCTGAAAAGGGATAGACTTAAACATGAATGTCACCTTCTTGACAGAACTTGATTGGCAAATGGGCTGGGGTTACATTTTAAAAAAACTGATAGCAAAGCCTCAGTTTGAGTCTCCACCCAGAAACCTAAGAAAAGTAAACTAAATTGAACAACTTAATCCACTCAGGCAGTTAATTTTCCTCATTCATGAGCACAAATTAATCAGCTTAAAAAGCACTAGGTATACGAAAGGAAAAGAAGAAGAAAACATTAAAACAAGGTAACATATTAACACATATACACATTGCTTGAAGTCAGACCATTTTTCCAGTGCTGTCCTCTGCTGGACGGGACCAGCTGCTTGGCTCACTCACAGCAGAGCCTGCGTGCCTGTCCCCCCGCGGGGCAGCGCGGACTCTGCGCGGCTCCGGCATGGCTGGGGCGGCGGCGCTGGGCACACGGGCACCGGCGGGCACCGGGGACATCCCCTCCCTTGGGGAAATCGAGCAGCTCCTGAGCACCGGCCGGCCCTCTTGCAACCACGTTGATGAAGTATGGCCCAATCTCTTTCTAGGAGACCTGTAAGTACAGCTTTATGGACACACCTCTGCCATACCTTCTGTATGTTAGTATGCCTCATGGGCGCGGCTTTAGACAGCACATAGTTTTGCTAATTGGTGTCCTTTACACTGCAGACAGCACGATTTCCGAGATAAAATTATGACCAAGCTGGTATTTGCTTCTCGGTCAGCCCTTAGAAGCAATGCACAGGCTGATGCTCCAGCTTGGGAAATGGAATCTCACAGTGATCCTGATGTGTGAATATCACTGCACCCATCTTGACTTGTTTGTCTTTGTCTTTTCCTTAGAGTAACAGCTCACAACAGATTTGTTTTGTGGAAGATGGGTGTGACCCATGTTTTGAATGCTGCCCATGGCACAGCATACAGCCACGGAGGCCAGGACTATTATGGAGCGACCATTGATTATTATGGTGTACCAGCCCATGACCTGCCAAGCTTTGATATAAGCCAGTTCTTTTTCTCTGCAGCAGAATTTATCCACAAAGCCTTGAACACGCCAGGAGGTATGAAATTATTGTTGGTCACATTCTGATGCAAGTTGGCAGCCTCTTGTAACAGGTCAGCCCCATGGCCTCAGTGGTAGACAAGTCCTGCCAGCTGCTGGTCACCTGCACAGTGGGTGGCTGGAGGAGGGAGTGCTGTGTACATGGACATAGGTCCCAAAAAGCTGATGTGAGCAAAGAGTTGAACAATACAGGCAAGAGACTGAGATGGAGAGGAAGGGAGGGGAGGGAAGGGGAGGGGAGGGGAGGCGAGGCGAGGCGAGGCGAGGAAAGGAAAGGAAAGTATCTGGAAGAAAAGGCTCATTCAAAAAGGGAGAAGTGTAAACATGGATTTAAAATGGACACCCTCTTTTGAGACCGTCTTAGAGCAACTGTATTATAAGAACAAACGAATAAAGAGACTAAAGTCCTGATTTCTACGATCACCAACCGTATGAAAAGGCGGCTCATATATTGCAGACGAGTTTCTTGTGTGAAAAGGGCCTGCAGGGCTGTGTCTCCAAGGAGAAGAATTACTTTACCCAAGGTGATTTATAGTGAGTTGAATAAGAAACTGAGCTTCTTGGCAGTGGTGCAATAAAATACTAATTAACCTGTTTTACATAAAAGACCATTTCTTAGCATGAGTAAACTGGCATTAATGGAGCTGTCTATATCACAGGTTTTGCCTTCAAAATAGAATTACAGTTGCATCAAATTGCCTTATTATGCAATGGTACTTGGCCAGTCATTTTTCTTGGTGGCTAATGTGTTAGTGCCATCCATTCAGGCCAAGTTTTAGCATTCTTCTTTGCCTAAGTAAGCCCTCTGAAACCAGTGGGTCTGATTTTCCTCTTGCTTACAACAGAACAACTTCATTGCTTCAATAGGGTTTTTCTTTGATTTGTCAGTGTTTCTGAGATCAGGTGGGGATCTCATGGCACTTCTCATACAAGTGAGTGTAACTGGCAAATTAGAGTTAATTGTTAGCAGTTCATGTGATGTATTAGAAGGTAAGAAATACATCATGTTTGCAGTGTTACTCTGACTAAGCTGGAGAAGGCAGAAGGACTTTGCTTTCCCTTTAAATTAGACTGCATGCACCGTATTGCTTCTCTTCCATGGTTCTGTTTTTTTCTGAATTTTTTTTTTTTTTTAACAGCTAAAATACTGGTACATTGTGCAGTTGGAGTTAGCAGGTCAGCTTCCCTAGTCCTGGCATATCTCATGATAAATCACCACCTCCCATTAATTGAAGCCATCAAAACAGTGAAGGAGCATCGATGGATTTCACCCAATCGTGGCTTTCTGAAACACCTGCAGAACCTGGATGTGCAGCTACGGCAAAAGGAGGACTGCTGAATGGGCAAACCTGTTTACATTCACCTTATTGAGTTTCAGCCTTCAGAGCCAGTGTGGATATACAGCTTCCTGTGATCAGTGCATGGTACAAAAACTAAGAAAATTTTGCATCAAAGCAAAAGATCAACAGAACTGGAAATAGATTAATTCTGATTGCTCAGTTTCTCCACGACCAGCATAGCCAACATAAGCACTGTATGCACTGTGCGCTGCGGCGCTGCTGTGCCTACAGTGGTGCTACCAGGTGAATCCACTGAAGTGGATAAGGTGGACCGACTTTCTTCCTGGTTTGTGCTGATGCCAAAGGCAAGTTCAATAACTGCATCTAGCTGTAAAGGATGTTTGAGTCCCCCTTACTTGGGACTGTAATGTAATCGTCTTCCTCAGTTTGGCTACAGTTCTCATAAGAAAAGCTCTTTGTGTTTCAGGCCTGGTGATGTGGCAAGAGCAGTTTTTTCAGAGCCCAGGCACAACCCAGCCCAAAAACATTCCTCTTTAACTGGTCTGTTAAATATTACAGGGCTGTAGAAAGCTGTGACAGTCAGAAGACCCACACCAGCAGAATAAACATCTGTGAAGCTCTGCAATGTGGGTCAGCAAACCCACAAATCTTTTTTTGTTAAATATGTTTTCAGCAAGATAATATATATATCATGTAGTATTTGGAGGACATTTAAAAAATGTCAGGTCTTTGAAGCATTTTGTAAGCTTGAACTGATCAGTTTGCTCTCACTCCAAATTATCCCAGTCAGTGGCTTTGAATCATCCATGGTTTAATATGAGGTAGAAGCTTAGCTTACATCAGTGGCTTGGCTTAATTAATACAAATTAGTTTTAAGCTGTTTTGAGGATGTCGCTTTTCCTATCACCAGGTAATCGGTACTTAAACCACTGTGATTTTTAATACAGCAACAGCATTTGAAATTCATGCTACCACTGACTGAAAATTAGCTTGTTACCTTGTAATCAAATTTAGTTTTGCCCTTTGCTACTGGTTTGATTTATTGATTAGTTGACCTTATAAAGACTCCCTGCCAGATTAAGTAAATACATTTCTGCTTGTTTGTTTGCATTTGAAGAATCAGTTCTGATTGTTTTCCTCTCTGCTGAAAGAGACTTGCAAGGTTATTAGAAGACTAAAATAATGGTGACTTGTGAATTGAACTTCTTCTTTCCTAGAAACCATATTCTCCTTAATTCTTGGAGATGTTATGACATAAATGCTGATTCTGCTGCGAATTTATGAGAATGTAGAAATCCATCCCTATTTCACTGTATACAAGTGCTTTGCAAAATAAGCATATATAGGATCCTTTCAGACATCAATTTGACTGTTCAGATTTTCCTAAACCTTGCCAAAGAGCTCCACTGACAAGAGAAAGATAAGACATTGTCATGTAAAAAGATCAAATAGGAAATCACATTTAAAAACCAACAGCGCTGGGACAATCTTTATACCTCACAAAGCAGCAGAGTGGTGGAGGAGGAGCTGGGTTTGCTTTGAAGTTCTCCATTAAAATTAATAGGATTTATATGAGTTAATATTTCATTATAATTTATACTTCATTCACATTACAGTAGGTTTTAGTCTAGAAACCTTTTGAAGACATGGCATTGAAAAATCTCAAATTCATGTGAGTGAAATAATACATCTTAATGGCTTTAGGCTGGGCAAAATTAGATACATGTGAGCAAGATTAATGGAAGCCTCCCATCAGGATAATGCTTTGCATGCCCCTGAACATCTGTCCTACAAAGCCACAGCTGTGAAAGCTGCTCCTGCTGTAAATTAGTACCTGCGCTCGGAGATACTGTTCATCCTGGGAGAGTATTGTTTCAGCAGGGGTAGAGGAGAGAAGAGTACAGAGTGAAGCTGAGTCAGTAGGGCTTCCAAGCCACCAGTGACATGGTAGTGATCTTGTAAGCAAGACTTACCTCAGTGGAGGGAATGAATTAGTGCCTTTTTCAAGGGCACTGGCAAATCACAGAAGTGTTTTTAATCTGTTGAGGCAGTGTTGCCTATATTTCCTGCCTGTCTGCATTGCTCCCTTTGTTATATACAGATTAACTTTGGCTCCAGGTTTGTTCAGGGAAAAAGACTCCAGTCAACATAAGCAAAAGCAGAACAGTTATTCCTCTAAGTTCTTAAAACAGAAAGCACTGTTTGCTGTGACATGCTAAGAGGAAAAGGGACCTCCTCACCAGTCACTTACGCTACCCATAATTCAAGTCATATTGTGATGACATTAATACTTCACTTCTTTCCACTACCAGCGTGAAAACTTGTATTTTGAATGTTGGTTTGGTAAGTTAGACTAAGGAACCAAAACAAAGGAAAAAATACTTCCTCACCCATGGCACTTCATTCAGAAAATGCACATTTGTCAAGAGGGTCTACACAACACGAGAGCTGGCCAAAGCACCTAGGCTCGTGCAGCTGTGCCTGTGTACCCTCCCAGGAGCTTGCAGGAACTTTCAGTCCTGGAGGTCCTTCCTGACCAGGAGCTGGATTACCTTCCATCTCCTCTGAAGCTACAGGTGCACAGGCCTTCCTGCCCCAGGCTTGCCTTATCATGGGGTCTTTGCTCAGTCTGTTCTTAATTCCTTTACCCTTTTCAACCTTTTTTTTAGTGTTCAACTGAAGGATGCATCTGACAAAGTCCACAGCAGAGTACATACAGTTCAGGAATGAGGTCTTCCATGGGAAAGGACTATGCCAGAAAGAAGAGTTAGATCTCCTTTGAAAAGGATTGGTGAAAACAAATTTTTTTGTTCTGAGAGTAAGTTTCATGTAGATCTAATTCCTGAGTCACCTCACCAAGTAGGTCATGAGGGCTAGTACCAGCTCTGAAGAGGCTCCGAGTGAAAGGAACTCTCCCAGCTACGGCTCTGGCAGACTTAAATCTGCTTAAAGCAATCACAAAACCAACATCACCTGAAGGGACCCACATAGAGTTCCAGTGAAAACTTCCCTTAATTTTATTTTCTAGTACAAGAACTGAGGGCATCAGATGAAGTCACTAGAAGTCAGGTCTGAAACAAGAGGAGGGGGCTTATGTGGTCTGCATAACACCTTGCCACAGGATGCTGCAGAGAGTAAAAGCCTATAAACATTCAGGGGGCAACTGGAAAAGTTTATGGGACAGAAATCCATTCAGGGTTACCAAATACTTAGAAACTCCATCCAGCTCAGGAAGCTCACGAGTTGCAGCCAGCTAAAAGCTGGGAAAGTGTTAGAAAGCAGTATAGTTAGTACTTGTGTATTCTTATTTTCTGTAGGCATCTACTACAGCTAGTCAGGCACAGGACAGTGGGCTTGGTGAACCCTGGTAAGGCACAGGACAGTTGCTGTCATTATCTTTATTTTGAACTCACCATTAAGATGCACTGTCCCCTCTTTCCTGGTAGCTTATTATTAGAACTGGGTCACATGAGGCATTTGGGACTGTGACTCAGTTGCATTGACCGACATTTCTTTCACAGGGAAAGCTCTTTCCTGGTAGGAACAGCAATATAGCTGATGTGGGGAGGGGAGTAGAGTGGGATAGCATTTTTTTTGCATAAGATTCACTTAATGCAGAATTTTCATTTTTTTGACTGTTGCCCATTGCATGAGGGATGTAGCGCTGAGCTAATCTGGGGAGGCGTCAAGGCGCGTGCCGTATTTAGAGTCAGCCACCTGCTTGGAACATCAAGCAGCAGCAAAGAACATGCTTCAGCAAAAATCTTGCCCTGTGCATTTCGCAGCAGCACCTTCCAGCAGGCCCTCCTCTGCCTAAATCTGCATGTTCCCTCCAAAGGCGTCTGTGCCTGAAGACAGTCAGACCGTGTCAGCCCGGGAATTCTCTGAGCCTGGCACTCCCTCTGCCCAGGAACTGCCAGATAATTTGGACAGCTGCAAGGTGGAATTAAATCACGTGGGTGAAGAGTGGCCTAATCTCTACATAGGCAATATGTAAGTGTTACTTGAGGCTGAGCTGTTCTGAAGGGCTGGGAAATACAGTACTCGTTAACATATGCCGTCCAACTTTATTTAGTTAGCGTTGGTAAATTTCATTGCCTTAAAATAGATTTAAGATTAGCATAGAAGAAGCAAAAGACTATTCATTAAAGAAAGAACCTACTGAACAGAAAAATCTTTAAAAAGAGAATTATTTTATAATTGTTCAATGTACAGATTTTATAAATGCTGCAGCATTTACCATATAAAGCACAAGACAGACTCATAATCCTGAGCAGCCTTAAAATTGAACGATTGGTTTTTATCTGTTTCAGTTTAATTTTAACTTGAATGGAAATTTTCACATTAAAAAGTATTCTGATTTTGGCTGTTTATATGACAACTTGATTTGCAGTTGAAATTTCTGACAGAAAAAACTACAGATGTTCTGAATGACAGCAGACTTCACTGTTTATTTCTCAAAGCTGTGTGGATAACCTATTTCATTCTGAAGCATGGGGAAAGCGTGCAGTCATCTCTACTCAACATGCCTAGTGCCCAGTGTTATGACAAAATTTTTTTCCCCACCACCAAGTCGCAAACTTGTTGAAGCATCTGGAAATTCTAACTACAGTAATTCTTACATGAGAGAAGCAGAAGAAACTAACAACTCATTGGCTGATTACCCATTGATTACAGCTAAAAGAGGGCATTCTTTTAGCTATGAAAAATCAAAGCCAAAAAATGAGCTAGGTGATGGAGGAACTAATCTGCATTTACAAAACTTGGTTTTACAAATTGTAGCCTCCCTCCTAATCTCGCTGCATTTACCTAGTGAGCAGTGTGCCACCCTGCAGGTGGGCCCTGCATGCAGCGGGTGTGACCCAGCAGCCAGGGTTGTGGTGGTCGGGCACTGGCTGTGGAAGGGCGGGCAGAAGCCAACACAACAATATGCAGTGCCTCACTGAACTTCTGCCTTGGCTGTGAGAGTGGGAAACCAATCTCTGCCTTCCCGGTTAAACCTTGCAACTATACTTGAAAATTAATGTTTTACTTGGTAGAACCATGTGGAGAAATAAGGATTTGTAGAATTGAGCCCAACAGATAGTAAAAGTAAAGATTTAATACAAAAATCACTGAAATTGTGTTATCTTAACACCAAAATGTAATTTTAGACAGTCTTCTAAGTGCATTTTTAAGGCCTCTTTTTAATGTCTTGTCTGTGAGTATATATGTTCCAAGTGATTCTTGGATGTTTATTTCAATCACATTCTGTCTCTTGAGAAAAAAAAAAAAAAGAAATGGTGGGGAATAAAATGAAAAAAATCACAGAGGTAACAACAGTGTGTATGTGTAGTAAGGCAAAGATGAACTTTGAGAACATTCAGTTAACAGGAATAAAAATGTAAACAGGTTTGTTTGCTAATGCAACAGCTGATTGCTAATACCAGTTTAAATACAAATTACAGACTGCAAACAGTGAAACTGGAAGTTGATCAAGTGCTACAGACAGAATTTTCTTTATTCTGCCAACATCAATTAGACAAATATGAACAACACCTGACGATAAGGTTCCATGGGATCTTCATGAGATAGAAATGGGGAACAGAGTATTAAATTAATAATTAAATATTTGCAATTAAGGCCCAACCCAATACTCAGTGAAATCAATAAACAGTGGATCACTGAGCAAACCCATGCCAGCATCAGGACTGTGGAACCAGTTGCATGCAGTTTCTGAGCAACTACTTGGAAATCAATCTAGTATTAATGCTGTGTTTTATAAGAAACATTTCTCCTTATGTATTTGTCAGAAATCTGATGACCAGTGTCTTTAAGTTAAGTCTATCTCAGAAAATAAAGTAGGGATGGTTGACTTTACATGGTGACTTTCATCCTGAAGGACTTTGAAGTTGTCAACGAACAGATTATTAAATATTTGTCTGGCTATCAGCCATTGCTGATATGCAAGGCCAAGGCCAAGACCCTCTGGATTTAAAGGTAAAATGTTTTTTGAAGTGCTACATAATAAGCAGCTGAGGGCACAATATGTAAAATATCCTGCAGAAATCAAACTTCATGCTGATCTTAAGCAGCAGGTTTATTAACTGGAGTTGAGCCAGATGGGCAAGGCTAATATCACTTCAGCAAAGAAACATTGTACAGCTACAGGGTGAGGCAAAATGGTTACTGGCTAGGCTAAAACCTTCTGTGTTCTTTCAACATACGTATTTCAAGTCCAATTATAGACGGACCTGAGCTACCTCCTGAAGTGCATTTTTGTAAGGTGTTTGGGCCAGCAATCCCCAGTGCCTCTGTAGTGAACTGAAGCCTGTAAAACTAGTTAAATTTATTTCTTTGCAGAAGTCAAATAACTTGGAATTCTGCATTTCCAGGTATGTTTTGAGTATATTCAGAAATGGCAACCTTTTACCATTCTTTTACTACCTTACTTTTTCTTACACATCTCAAAGGGGAAAAAGTGTCTCAAAGTGTGGTGGGCACTGGGCCCTACAGACAGGAATACATTACAACACAACAAGATACCTTGATCTACTTTTTGTCATGAGCTTTCACATGTGATTCTCCATAAAACATAACAAGAAAGACCTGAAAAGGCCTGGTGACACCTGTGCACTGAATGCAGCACATTTTTGCATGGAGAATCAAAGGAGATGCAAATTCCCGTGGCCAGGAAATGCATTATTATGGAATACCTGCAGAAGACATGATCAACTTTCACCTTGTTGCACATTTCTGTACTACCTCTGAGGGCATTCACAAGGGCATTCACATCCCTATCCTGATGGTGAACCACTGTTCCTACACAGCACTTCCATTAAGCAATCACAAATTACTTTAGCAGCATTAACTAAATGTCATTCAACCACTTGGGTAAACCTAATTATCCACTTACAGACATTGTTTCTATTGGCAGGTGGGAGAACAGCAGGATCCTGAAAGATTAGGAGTGACCAACACAACCATATCCACATCAGTGGCAAGGATGGTCTACTGCTAACCCATCAGGGTGTATCTTCTGTAGCCGTAGAGGAAAAAAACAACCCACAATCATAAAAGGGAATGATCCTGTATTTTAGTGAGTGGGGAGTAAGTTCTGAGTTCTCAGTCAGAAATCACTGATTGTTTCTAGCTTTTCTGTATTGATTAATCAGAATACACAACACAAAAATAGTTACTTTCTGGTTTGAGAAACAGCCAAAAGCTGCAAAGATCTATTGCAGAGGCATGCCCACTGGCCATTTGCAATGCCTAACGCCATGTGCTTTCTTCTGTTTCTGGACTCAAATCTCAAGTAACAAAAAGTGGTTCTTGATTTATGAAAGGGATGTATATAATACCCTGAAGTCTACCTTACCTCAGCTGCCATAAATTGGATCTCTTGGAGATGAGATGAGACGAGATGAGATGAGATGAGATTTGAGTGAGGCAGAAGAACTTACACAATCTATGACCATGGCACTATTCCTTGCAGCCTGTATTCATTTCTGTTATGAAGGGAAAATTCTCTATTCACTGTATTCTTTAAAAAAGCAGATCTGCTTCCTTTGTGCTGGCTTTATCTTATGCTCTTCTGTCACTTTCCTCTAGGCAGTGCTATCCAAAGAGTTATTCAGTAGGGAGCAATTTTATCAATTTGCAGGATTTACATATTGAATTAAGATACAGTACACACCCGTGTAAACTCTAAACTCTTAGACAATTAAAAAACCCAAAGTGACAAGGAGAAATGTCAGACAAACAATCTGAATATGAGATAAAGATGTAAGCAACATGACTTAAAGGTTTGGCACCAAACCTGTATTTCCTGTTTAGGGTGTAGAAGGTTTCTGAATTTTGTGTGCTCCTGTCACTTCTCAGATGTGCTAGATACTTGTCTAGGATACATTCCTAATTTATTGTCCATTCTGCTCATTAAAACTCTTAAAACTCAACTCCAAGAAAAAATAGGCCCCTATTTAAAATTAAAGCTATTAAGTATATCCTTGGACATAAAAATATGCTAATATGTTTTTCTGCATTGCGATCAGCAAATGAAAAGGGGAAAAAAGTTGTCCAAACCATACAAAGAGTCACCCAGATGAGACAGAGTTTTCTCACCCTAGTGACAAGAGATGCTCAATGGCTGGGAAATTCCCAGAGGTACCTTCCTCCTTCTATGCTCTCTGCCCAGTTCTGTCTTAGCTTTATGGACGTGAGAATTGCTGCAAATGTAGTGAATTTGCAGCCATAAATAAGTCTTTTTTTCACACTCAGAATTTCTGTTCCCATCAAATTTTTTATTCAAACACTGCTGTGTCTCTAGCACTAGCAAACACAGGAAGTTCTTTAATTTTACAGGAATATTTCATAAAGGAACTGCTCTTTCAACCCTACTCTGCTGACTCAGAAGACAGGTTTCTCCCAGTACTGTCTTCTGTCAATGTCTCACAAAGGAAAGGGGACTGTAAAGATAAAAACACTTTCAAAATGTCTACCCAAATTGGCTAGACTACCCTAGAGTAGTTCTCGTCTTAGGGCAGGTCTCAGAAAACAAATCGTAGTTTTAGACTTCATTCCTAAACATGCAGAGGTAAAATACCTGAGGAAGTTGCTGGTGGCAATTCAGCATCTCAGCAGAACCCCATGGCATTTGCCCAGAGTTCGTGCACATGTGTGCATTTCTGTAGAAGATAGTGCAGTGCAATGTCAGAACACCACTGCTGGGGCCAAACAAATCCTCAGGGAAACTCCCACCCAAAAAGCAGCGGTGCAACCCAGAGCTGAATTTGCCCTCCTATTTCCAAAAAGCAAAGTCTGCCAAGGACGGCATGGCCTACGAGGCACACTTTGCTGGCAGGCTCTCAAGTGTCAAAATAGAACCAGCACTGCCAGCCGTGCTCATCCTGTGCTTTGCAGGCGAGACACAGACAAGAAAAACGATCAAGTTGTCTGGTGAAAAAAGCAGCTTCCCGGGATCGCTCTGACCGCGGTGTAATTGTGATCAATCCACACTGGCAAGTATCATCTTTCCACGTGTGTTTCGCCTAATGCTGGCTGCCTGCGGAGAGCAGCTCGGGCAGGCTGATGCATGCTTGTTATTGCTGGCGTAAATATCTCTGCCTTGTGTTATTGTGGCACAAAGCAGCTGGACCATTTGAAAATCATTTAAAAAGCACTATAAAATTAGGGCTCCAGTGCTCTTATTTTATGACTTTCACAAGCAGCCATTGCCTAGAGAGAAATTATCCTCTTTATTTTCAAGGCTAAAGGTTCTTCTAACATTCATCAAAATCAAAGTGCACCCTTGATAACACATTGAGCTGTTACTTATCTAGTACAGACTCTTTACCTTCTGCATAATATCACATTTGAGATCTCAGTTCTTCATATACAACTCATTTCATTGTGTCTGCTGTTGTTTTCACCAAGTGAATTTGCATAGTTTCTGGAGAGGCTGGATGATACCATGAAACATATTCTTTCCATAATTTCCCCCCCCCCTTTTTTTTTTTAATTTTATTTTTAGAACTATAGCCTGGAGTGTTTTTGTTACTGATCCTTCTATAAAAATGGTCAATTACCTCTTTGGCAATGGATTTGCACAGCCCAATTAAGCACTGTAAATGAAAGACTTTCAAGGGCAGAAATAGTACTTAGGTGCATAACCTGATAGACTCACCTTTCTGCCTTCGAAAAAATCTCTTCCCCACATATCAAAAAAAAAAAGTATTTGATAATTTTCTTTTTTCCTATTCCTGTTTTCACAGATAGCTTCTTTACCAAACTCAGGAAAACGGTGAGTGGACCAAAGCAGCATGACAAAATGCAGACAGCACAAAGGGAAAGCCATTCTTTTTAGAAAGAAAAAAGAAGCACAGCTGTATCAACCATACTTACAGCTCAGATCTGAAGGGCTTAGGAAGAGACACTGCATGAAATCCTCAACCACAAAGGTGACAAGTGGGGAACAGTAAGGCCCTGCACATGCTCTGTGCTGCAGCTCAAGAAAACCACTGTGTGCCTCTGTGTTGTTTAACCTGCCTTGGGTTTCTGTAGGAGACTGGTCACCTTGTTATCTAGACATCAAATACAGGCTGAAGATAAACGTTTACAAAGACATAACCTTAGTTTTGTTCTCATGGTGCCCTCTTTGGCCAGGATTTTGTCTTTATGTCCTCTGGGGGTAGAGGCTCATTCCTGTGCCAAAAGGTAGCATGCTTTCAGATCCCTGCAAAGGGGGCTGGTTGGTGCTAATAGATCCTGCTGTGAAAGCATGTGTAGCCACACAGAGCAGATGTACCGTCAAGATGCATCATCCTGCATGGAGGAGGAGATGTAACCAGCCAGAAGGCAGGCTGCATGTATGCAAAGAGAGCTTTGCCACCATGCCAGCACCTCTGAGAGCAGAGGGAGTTTGAATTTTTAATGACAGAGGGATGAGATGAAGTTGTTTGGTAATCACTGTTTTTCATGATCCTAGAAAGGCAAAAAATGGGACAGGCATGACCAACATCTTCATGGATAAAGGAAGTGGGACAGATATTTAGTAAGTCAGGATAAGAAAGCCCCTCAGCTCTGTGGCACATTTTTCTATTCCAATAATCAGTAACCATCTTGCTGTGCCAGACAGCCTCAGAAATAGACAGAAGGGCCCAATTAAGCTCACCTAGCTCCAGGCCTCCTGCATTTCAGGTCAGATTTGATCTTCTGGGTTAAGACTGACCTGCCCAATCTCAACCATTATATGTGGCAATAGTGAAAAGTGGCAGAAGAGCAGAGGTCAGTGTAGCCCTCTCAAGACCTGATTCAGGACCACAATTGTGATTGTGTCACCTGTGCAGGAACCTCCTCTCTTCTGAGTTGAGGTGCACATCTGTTTGTTCCCTCTCAGGCATATACACCTTACTCAATGGGACAAAAATTAAAAACTCAGGGATATATCCCTCACTTGTTAGAATAGAAATAGATAATCCTTTCTGCCCAGAGATTGCAAATTTCTGGACAGCCCTGAATTTGGCTTTGCTTTGGGGATAAACTACCTGTGGTGAACAGTTTCTCACTATTGGTCTTCACGAAAAAAGGTGGTTACATTTGCAGTTAATGTTTCAGTGCTGCAAGGGGAGGATTTACCTTTCAAGCACTAAAAGGGAAAAAATGTCTATAGACTGGTTTTTCCCCCATATACACATATCTACTAAAACTTCAGTGGGTAAAGGCTTGCTCACCTCATGCCCAGAGCAGGATAAAGAATACCCTGGAGTTGCTTTAACCTAGATGATTGGTTGCTGAAAGCCTTGCAAAAGGACCCAGGTTGTAAGATGTCTTGGATGAGGCAGATCTAAAGCATTTTGTGCTCAGTTAAACCTATTAATTTCCAGGAAGGCTTAATCTACTTCCTAATAGCAGATGGGATCCCATAACTCTGAGGTGGGCAACCAAAGGGTAAAAGAAAGTTACTGGACGCTGACAGTGTTCTTGTGGTGCTGCCAGCATCTGCAGAGCTTCTATCACTTGCTTTCCTCACAAAATGAAGCTGATTCTGCTGCTAGCTGCAGAACCAAGTTGGGACCAAAGACATTTTACCAAAAGAAGCAATAAAGGAAAGAATACCTTAAAAAGCCAATTAGGATCAGAATCTGGAGAGGAAAGGTATGAGGGCATAGGGGTCTATGTTAGCATTATCTCATGGGGCAAGGGTGATATGGGCACCCATATCATCCCTCATTGTCACAGAAGTTGAAAGTTGCTTTGAACATTTTTCTTTTGCTCCCTCACTTTTGATCATTTTGTCATCCTCCTCCATGCCACCACTGTGAAATGGCAATTGGTTCATAGTGACAAATGTATTCCTGGTCTGGGAGGCAGATTCTGGATGTCTCGTGCCCATATTATAGAATTCACAGTTTAGTAATGCATGCTGTGGACATGACATTCATAAGACAGGTGGAAAAGGCACCAAGGCAGGTTAGACTTGAAGGTCTGGATAGTTACTCATTCTCCACCAGCCCAGAGCAGAGTTAGGGGAAGACACATAAGAAACATGACAGCTCCATATCTTCCAGCTGTTGGCTTTCAGTAGATTGACTACTTCCTAAACCTCTTGATGCTTTTAATTACTACAGACTGGACAGAAAGGCTGGTCCTAGTACAAAACTCCCTAGTTTCCCCAATGAGCACCTGGCCTCCATCAGCTCCAGAGAGGTTAGCTCAGGCTGTGCAGAAAAAAGGAGAGAAGAAAACAAAAAAGAAAAAAGAAAAGGAGAGGTGAAGGCTGGGTGAGGAGGAAGGCTGGATGGGTGAGGAGCAAGGCTGGATGGGTGAGGAGCTGGTGCTGGGGAAGGCTCTGGGGAGGGCCCTACCACGGGGCAGCACAGCTGCGCTGCCGTGAGCTTCGTCCCTTCGTCGGACGAACCACAAAGGCTGCGCATGAATGTCCTCGATGCCTCATTGTGAGGAAATGGGAAGGGGAAGGGGCCGCGGGGACAGCGCAGTGCTGCCGTTCGGAATTAACTCCTAGCGGTTAATGAGCACCTGCTAATTGGCACCGACATCCAGTAACCCTCTCGAGTTCTCCTCAGCTTTCTTCTGTTAGAAGGACGCAGGGGAACCACCACGCTGGCTGCAGAGGAAGAATGCCTTTGGTTAACTCAGAGCACCCAGGGAGACTGGCTGTACTTTCCAAACAATTTTCCATTCTTGTAGAGGGTTTATTTCCTGTAAGAAAAGTATTTGAAGTAAAAGCTGCTGGGGAGAGAGCATGAACAGCAGAGTCCTCCATCCCAGCCCTCTTCCAAAGCCCCGTCAGTACCTGCGAGGCTCAGTCCTGGCAGTGAAGGTGTTCCATCTGTGACACTCATGCGGGTGAAGGGTCAGTTTTCCCCTGGAAAACAGGCAAGACAGACACTCTGGGGTGACCGCAGCTCCCAGTCCAGCCACCCAGTGCAAGAACCTGTCAGCACCCAGGTATGTCCTCCCACACCGCCCCTGTCCCTGGTGCCTCCCTCAGTTCCAGACAGCCAGAGCAGTGGATGCTTCCTCTAGCTTGGCTCTTTTGCTACTACAACTCAAGGAACTGGGAATGGAAAGAGAAAGATATTTGGAAAGAGACAGAATAAAAGACTGAAATAATCACCCCACTCTTTACTTTGAGTTGAGTGCGTTATTATCAGATTGGTTTGTACTACAGATTTTGCCAGTGGAGCAAAACCAGGCCACAGTATACAGAAAAAAATGAGCACTGTCACAGGCTTCTCTTACAAAGAAAACCTGCACGGGAAAGGATACAGTGTAGATCTTTTGATGTACACACCCAGGTCAATACCAATCTAACTGATGCCGTACATTTCACATTTTTCTTCTGTCCAACATATTTCTTGTGTATCAGCAAGTGCTCCCTTTAAATGCCGGTCAGGAGCGGATCCCGTCGTGAGATGCCCATCGCTGTGTATTTTTAAATCGTTCAAGGTTGCTTTCTCCTGCCATCTCGTGGCAGTAGGAGAAATCACAGCGTTTCACTAACAGCAGCATTGCCCGCTGATCTAAGGCAAGAGTTGTTAGTAAAAGCAGTGCATAATTAGATTAGTTGGCATAATTGGTAAAAATATAGCCCTTCTTGTATTTTTAAAGCTTGACTAATTCTTCCAGCTCTACCAGTTGATCTTGTAGCAGTGGTTCTTTGGTTATCCCAGTGCAAAATAACTGTTTTGTAGACCTCATGTTTTCAGAATGTCTGTAACAGCACAGGAGAGTTGCATAACAGGTAAGGCATTACTATTTTATGACAAGACTTCCTCAAGCATAACCTAAATATTTTGAAGACGGTCCTTTCTGCCAGTTTTGCTCTAAGGTCTTCATAGCTCCTTAACAAAGCTATCTTTGTTACCCACGAAACCATGGGAAGATCTTGTCTGATAGGCATGTAAAGATTTTCTTTGTACTACAACAACTATTTCTGTCTGGTCTCTCAATGCAAATGCCACAAAACCTGCCAAAGCACCCTGCATTGTTTACTTAATTTGAAACAAACAAAAAAAAAGAATTATTTTGTTAAAACTGCATATAAGATTTATATAAGACTAAATTTAGGTTCCTGGGGATTTTTTTCCCTTTTTCTGCAATCACATGAACGTTATTTGAAATTTGAAAATGAATATTTGTGATCCCTGCTCTCCTGCCACAATAGCTTTTCTCACATTGTTGAGCTAAAAATATGAAGACTATACATGATAATTTAAAAAGGAAAAAATCCAGAAGGAAAAAATACAAGTATTTTTCCTTAAAATAAATGCAAAATTCAGAGCCAGTAAGAAAAACTACTCACAAAATTTCATCCTGCAAAAGGAACATAAATAAAGCACTTTAAAGCTTTGTTCGTTTTCACTTGCACCAGCAAAAATGACTGCTTGGGATGCCAGGCATTGGAGAGAAAGGGTGTTAGTGCTATTTATAGCTCACAGGTGGCTCCCATTACCATTGTACCTTAGAATCTCTAAATCCTTAATGTATTCCTGCTCATAGCAACTTTCCCAAGCAGAGGACAGTCTTCCCAGGCTGTGCTGGAGGCACTGAGGTTTGCTTAGGGAAAATGGACTGCTAGGTTTGCAGCGTGTCCCCAAACTGTCTGTTATAAACCACCTGCAGCAGGCATAACCTCCAGCAAGGCTGCATCCCACCCTGCTACCTGTGCTCGACTCCCTCTTGGGAGCCAGGAGGCTGCTGCTTTGCTGGAGGCTCTTCCTTCTCTCCATCAACCAATGTACCAGCTTTGGCTTCAATTTACAGTTCATACCAAGCCACAGCATGAAATAGCGTCAGAAAAATGACAGCATAAAACCTGGCAAGGAGAAGGTGAAAAGACCCTCCAAAAATTTGCTGGCACATAACAGTCCTTGCTCCTGCCCTGCCTGACCAACTGCAAGACTTGCATAACATCAGCATGGTGTCTGGAGAGTGGGGCAGCCCCACACTGCCTGCTTCCCATAGAGGCATCACAGCAGGGCCTGGCAGAGAAACTCCTTCCTGCCAGCCAGCAAATGGCAGGACAAGATCTCCCTGTGACCCTGGGACTGGGTGTTCCATAGAGCAGCAGCGTGTTCCCCGTCCTTGATCCCTCATCCATCACACCCTGGAGATGTGGGTACACATGCTGCTTTACCCACACCCTTGATGAGGCAGCTCCCTGCTTCACTCTGATTTACCTGGCACTCCAATACCAGGAAAACTGCTCGGTTTTATTACTTCAAGTTCAAGATAAGAAATTAGGAGCAAATATTCATCAGACACATGATCAAAAGTCTGCAAGAGAAAGCAAATCCCAGTTCTAGGTCTTAATGCCTCCTTTTAGTTGTTCTTGTGCACCTCATCAGTGGTCAATTCCTTTGTGACACACAATAGCCCTTCTTAAAGATGACTTAATTAAAAAATAAATAACCTTTTTAAAATCAGCAATTTAAAAAAAATCTGAAGAAAAAAACATTCCACTCTGCAGAGAATGTCCCTGGAAAGCTTTATTATGTGCCCAAAAATCTCAAGTGCCAAAATAGATCTTCCACTGTAGAGTTTTGAAGTCTTTTTTGCTCTTGATTCCACTGCAAAGAGTTTGTACAGCTTTGTCAACCTTAGAAAAAGGTGCCTTTTTTGTATGTACCCTTTCAAGCAAGGCAAAGCAAGGAAAGCACTTTACTGCTTACGTTAAAAGTGCAGAGAGACAGACAGCTCAAAGCTACCTCTGCCAAACGACTGAGGAATATCAAAACCCCTTTCTTATGCCTTCAAATATTCTGAAATCTTGCAAGCTTGACAGCATTGTCAATTTTGTATTGACAGTAGCAGTCAGATAAAAATCATTTGAGGAGTAAATCAAGGAGAAGGAAAAAAACCCTTTAATCCACAGTCACACAAATCCATACTGCCTGCAGAAGGGCAAGTGCTTTGGAATCCCTTTTAATAGCAGTATCTTAACATCCTTGTTTGTGTTTCCTGCAGCTTGCAAGACATTATTTTTTTCCCCCCTCTCTGAGTCTGGTCTCTTTGACACCATTTGTATCAGAACTGCCCATAACTTACACCTATCGACAGCCTGTGACACCAGTGAAATCTTGGCACAGCACTGGCTGTGACAGCACTCACTGAACTGTTATCAATACCAAGGTCACCTTGTTTTTCTTGCTCTCACTGCAGCTGCAGCTCCTCTGCCCTCAGGGCACAAGCTGCCCAAGAAAGCTTTCTGTCTAAGCTCCTCACAAGCCACAGCCTCTCTGCTCCATTACTGGCGTTATATAAGATTAGAGTGAAGTTTCTACTATTAGAAGCAGTTAGCTGCATGGTGACTGCGTGCTCCCCTGATTACAGCATACAGCACAGTTATGGCTGCTGGCAGCAGGACTTAAAACTACAGTGCTTTAATTGAGGGAGAAGCACGAGTGTAGTTGAGATCCATCAAGAAAATCAGTAGGTTTCATGGGCTTTAATTCCTAGCTGTGGTACCCTGGACATGAGTGCCCCAGAGGAGAAATAAAGGAGAAAGCATCACCCTAGGCTTGACAGATATTCACAGACAGTTGGAAATTGTGGTAGGAGCCTGTGGAGGGCAGCGCTGTCTTGCTGGGGATGGTGCACTGAATAGCTCAGAGATGCCAGCTGCTAAGGTAATACTGCTTTTTTTTTTTTTATTTTATTTGAATCTGAAATCTGCAGATGTAAGAGCTGTCATCATGCCACAGCCACGACCTGTCACTGCAAGCAGGACTCCCCATTTCCAGACAGTGCCTCCATTTTTAAAGGATCCTTTCCTGCAGCATCAGTCCCGTGCGTGGGCAAGTGCCTCTTCCTAGGCTGTATGGCTCTCAAATGGGAGGGTTGGGGGAGGGGGGGGCTGGAGGCAGCATAGAGGTTCTCCCCCCTTGGAATAACAGAGTTTTGGGAAAATATGTGCAAATCCATTACATTACAAAGGAAAGAAAGTGCTTTCCAGGAGCACTTCTGTGAGGTAGCAATAACACCCTCTCCCCAAAAACCAGCAGGGCACAGATGAAGCTCCCCCCTTACTGAGCCTGAGCTCAGCAAGCTCTGCCCCTCCCGGGTGCTTGCCTTGTCTAAGGACAACAGTGGCTGTGTGACCTGGGATGGGGCTGCTGGCATGTGCTGTGTGAGAGTGAGAGAGAGAGCTAAGATGTTCAGGCTTCATCTCTACCTGCATGACCTTACAGCTCTGCCTGTACCTGGCCATGCATCCCCTTGTCTTGCCACTTCACCTGGGACCTTCTTCACCACTAGGAGCATTCCTGGCTCTCCCAACTCTGCCCGATGCTGATTGCCCTCTGACTGCTTGCAACACTGACCCGAGGTGGATGCAGCTCCTGTGAGGCAGCAGAAGCTGTCCCTGCTCCACCACAGCCCCTCCAACCCCATGGGCAGCTCTGTGCAAGAACAGGAGGGCTCACAGAGGAAGGAGCCTTTAGCTTTCCAGCCCAGCTCAGGCTCCTTGCGAGCAGAATTTGGTACTTTCCGGCTCAGTTTGGAGAAATGAGAGGGCCCCATCATAAAAAAGTACAAGGCTGGATGTGAACGGAGATGTCAGGAGGGAGACAGAGCAGTGAAGAGGTGTGAAGACTTGGTATTCTCTCACCCTTTAAAACACAATTGGCAGTGTAGAGCGAGGGGGATCTGCAAGCTGAGCTGGGCTGGGCTGAGCTGACACAGCAGCCTATTCTGTGCAGGGTAAACCACATAGCAAGCGTGAAGAAGGCTTGCAGGGCTGCTCCTGATCTTTCCCAACACTGTGGTTAAAGAGAGGGCTGTGTTTTCCAGAGCCCTCAATCTGGCATCTTTCCCAGGTAGTAAATTCTCTTAAAAACTGAACCAAACAGAGCTTTGATTGTACATTCTGCTTTTCTCTTCACTCCAAAATAATGGCATTAATACAGTGCTGCATTGAACATGTACCCGCACTGAGGCTGAGGGACCGATTCTGCTTTCCATTATTCAGGGGCACTGCCTCCAGTGAGGCAGATCAGAGTTTAAACAGCAAGCTGGAGCAATGAACTTTCTACTATTCCCTGCTGTTTGACTGTGGGCAAAATAAAAGGCCATAATATATGATGCAGTCAGCCAAGAAAGCAATATTGCTCTGCCATGTGCACGGTCTACACCAAGAGAAGTCCAGGATCTCATTTCTAAATTCCCATAGGTGCCTCATTTAAACTATCAGCCATAACCTGCTTCTCATTTTCAATACCACTTGGTATTAGAGCTGCAGTGAACTGCTGGTGAGAGATTCTAATTCCTGCAAACAAGCCCCTGTAGGCTTGCAAGGAAAACAGAGAGTTCCCCTCTCGGTTGCCTGCTAGGTTCCCGTCTGGCTGTTTTAACTTTGCCATTGCTTTTAAATGTGCCTGTTTCTGCAAAGAAGCTTTCAGCTCTACCTCAAGAGACTCCGGGGTTCTTGTAGCATCGGATTCTGACCAAAGCATAGAGACACAGGCTAGCTCTTCTTAACAAAAAGGAAGATCATATTTCACATTACAGTATCTGAAAGATTAATTCCACTTACATGATCATTTCCTTGTGAACTTCTTTCCATCTGGATTTTTCCATCAGGAGGACAAAGAGCCATAGTGTTAAGCACTACCTGAGAAAAAAGAGCAAGGAGTGTAAAAGATTAGTGTAGAGATGCTTGCTGAGAGAAGAAAAAGCAGAGTAGACAGCACTTTCAAATGCATCAAGAGGCTGCCTTTTTTTTTTTTTTTTTTTTTTGCTTTCACATGAATTATATTCTGACCTCATACTTTGGAATTTTGAACCATTTAGTTTGTCAGGTTTTTGATTCAGGGAATTTAGAATATTTGGCTGCAGGATCTTTGTGCAACATGCTATTGTTAGGTAGTGTTTGTGCTATTGTAGTAACCACAGGCCATGCTGTGCCTGAGGCTCTCAACAATCTCATGTAAGACCTTGTTATTGAAAGACACCTGTCCCCATCCAGGCTATCAACATAACCACAGGCAGAGCTGTGCCAGTTAGGAAGGTGCTAGCAAAAGGGGAATTGGAAAGATGCTTGGGATCCAAATTCTGTCCTGCCAGACTCCTTGTGGGACTCTAGACGTCCATTTAATCTCTCTACGGATCAGTTCGATCTCAAAGAGACAAGGTAACAACCATGGCAAAACGGAAGGAGGCTTCCCCCTGTAACATAACTGAAAATTAGGGCTATGCAAATAGGTGGCTTCTCAGTCTGTGTTCATTTTTAGTTAAATAAAAGATGCTTTCTCAACCAGGAACAAGTAATTTCATCTTGTTTTAATTATTTAAAAAAAATTATGCAATGCAGCAAAACAAATTCCAAAACAAAGTAACTCAATAGAAAAACGGAAATGGTAATTTTTTTTTGGAAAAAACAAAATTAACTATTTCAAATCTACAATACTGCTTTCCCCCCTCCTGGACATTGCTGAGTTTTCTTTCAATGAAATCGGCAAATGCAACACAAATCTGTTAAATGTTTTAGCCAATTCAAGTCAGTAGGGGTTTGTGTGTATGTTTTTTTGGGATTTTTAGTTTGCCAGAAAAATTTTCAATAGAAAATGACAATTGTTTCCACCACAGAGAAAGAAAGAAAGAAAGAACAAAACAAAAAACAACCAAAACCAAACCAAACAAAAAAACCCCCACAAAATACTTTGCAGACTGTAGTACTAAAGTGGCCAAAGAATATCAGGGAGATACAAAGCTCAACTAGGTTGTTGTAGACAAGGTCCTGGCACAATTGGATCCCTCGGGAGCTGCACCCACCAGCATGGAAACAGCATGGAGTCACCCGCAGACCTTCCTGGGTGCTGCCTGCAGCCAGGAGATGCCACACCATGGCCACCTCCAGCCTGGGCTCCAGAGCAGCTCTTGGAAATCCAGGCTCCACATGGAACCAAGCAGGCCCTGGCTATTTGGGCCAGGTGTTTGGGAACTGACGTGTCACGACAAAAGAGTTTTAAACTTTGTGCTACCTTGTATTTTCTGGATTGCCCTTAAAAATCTCTGTTCAGCCTCAAAAGTCTCTCATAGGTAGAAGGGTTTCTTTTGTTTCTGTTGCTTTATTTTTTAAACAAAAAANCTAGCTCTGCAGTATCTTAAAGTGGGAGGAGGGGGAAACTCTCAGCAAAGTCCCTGGCCTTCAATTAAAAAATTCATATTGCTTTCCTCATTAGTCCAATCATGTGCTATAGCTATTTCCAAGCTTACCCTGAAGGCCCTGTAGAGCAATTCAATTTCAAGGCCAGTGCAGCGCAGGAGGGATCAGTTGTTCTTAGGAGGAGCTGTGCTTGTGTTGATGTGAGCAGCTCACTTGTTTGGCATTAGTCATGTGAAAAAAAATTATGTTGACACAGTTTTCAGAAAGAGGATTGCTGTATGAAAGGGAACTCTGCTGCAAAGCGCCTCTCTGGCTGCAAAGGATGGAGTCACCTCCAAAGTGTCACTGGCACCAAAATGACCCAATTCACGGAGAACCTCCTCAAAGTCAGGTCTTGGACAAAAGGTCTCACAATCTAATTCTGTCTGCTCAACATCTCCATTACTGTAACTAGGTGACATGCTACAACAGAAGTTTAAAGCAGTGGGGACTAGGAGAACTGAAAGTTTGGTATCCACCTGCTTACCTCCACTTCAGCCCTTAAGCAGCTGCAGCAACTCAGAGGCAGCCACACTCCTTGAAAATGAGCCTGTGGTCTTATGAATCTCCTGATGTAGAAGCTGTATTATCTTTTTCTTGATTTCCTTTTACTGCTTCAGCTTAACGTTCTGTGTCGGTAAAAGTACAAACAGGTCATCATGAAGATGCTGGTAGTAACTCTTGAGCACCATGCATAACTTTCACAAGGCAGTAAAATTTGTAGGGCAATGCACAATATCTGTTTCTGTGCTATTCTTCATGTTAATCTGTGCAAGGATTGCACAACATATTCCTTTACCAAAGCTCTTGGCATTACATTATCTGCCCTGAAAAATTTGTAGGCTTTTATCTCTATATTCCTCTCTACTTCCCTGCAGTTCTTTTCCTCCATCATTAAAAGTAAAACCAGTCACCTTTTTTTCCCTCTCTCCCATCGTTTTTCCTGTGCTTTTCATATTTTGCTTATTAAGTAGTTACCCTAGGGAGCTTCTTTTTTATTGGAACATACAAAAAGCTATAACTGTGCTTAACATTTGTAGGGAGGAGGAGGGAGAAAGGGGCAAGGGAAGCAAATTTAGGCTGAGGTCACAGAAATATATGTGATGTGTTCAATAATATGCTTCACATCATCTCTACTTCCTTTTCCATAAACAAAGAGATATTCTCCCTTGTTTTCTGTTTATTCCCCGAACCAGCCTACACTGTTAAAAATAACCTACCTGGATGTTTGGACCAAGTTGTTTTAGGAGCAACATCCATCTGGCTGCTGCTGCTGTGGGGGCAAGGGACAGACTAGATGATTTCTGAAGGTCCCACCTGCACTTGTTTTCTAGAATTGATGAGGAAATAAACTCACACTCTAGATTTAGACATTCGGGCATTAGACTGTAAGCTGATGCCACATAAGAATTAACACCATCTACCCTACTTTGGAAAGCGTTCTTATGTGGCTTTCCCATTGCTTTGACTGTAATACCACAAGCAACCAAACTAAACCCATCAGTATTTTCTGGGAGTGGGAACAGCAGTTCAGGATAATGAGAACCTGCCAGGAGAAATCCTCCTAAAGTCTCAGAGGTAGGGGACTGCTTGGATATCTTCACACTCTTGCTCTTGACTGAGCTCTGCTTTCAGCTGAACTGGCTGGCCTGAGCATCCTGCGTCTAAACCAGGAAACAGCATTGCAACAGGAATGTCCAAATTCCACTGTGTGATCTGTGAGATCACAGATCTGGGATGGATCACAGATCTATGATGCCTCACAGATCTGGGAGGGAGCCCTAGATGGGATAATTCAGATGTTCTTTTATCTCACGTCCCAGGTAAGTACCCCGTCCCTCAGACGAGAGAAATGGCCTCTCTCTGGAGGCAAGTAGCTATCACATTATTTATACAAAGTGGAACAGCTCCCAGAGGAGAGACAGACAGGCACAAGAATACCAGGATAGCTAAGTGTTCAGGGGTATTCAACTGAGAGAGAGAAAAAACTAGTTCAAGTTCTCGCAATTTCTATACATACAGACAGATACACACACATTTATATATGCACATGAAAATCCATTCACATGTATACATGTATGTGTATATGTGTGTTTAAATACATTCCTATAAATGAAGGAAAATTGTATGCACATATATTTTATATGTGTACACACATGCACTATACAAATGTCTCCCACATACACATCCTAAGATTTCCACCTTGGCCCTAGAAGCTTTTTAAGTATAAGTCAGTCCAATGATGCATTCTTTCAAAAACTTCCAGTTTTAACTGATTTGAATGAAGTCTGCACAAACACTTGGGTAACTCTTCTACAAAAAGAGCTGGAGCTTTTCTACATACACTTATCATAACAGAAATAATACCTGCACCTACAAGGTTCAGTCAGTGCTGCGTTTGGGCGGCGCAGGATGTTCTTTTCCAACAGTGTTACTTGACAAGAAATTAAGTCACATTGTCTTATACTGCTTTCTCAGGGGAGGAATTACATGCCTGTAGAGTCCTACCACAGAGTCACTCCTGCTCTCTGGATGCTTTTAGCAACACCTGCAGGCCCTGCTGCACACACTAGTTATGATAATGTAATGCTATTTGGAGGGTAATGAACAGGACTAGTTTCTAGGGAATATTATATCTGTATGAAAATTTCCTCTTAATTCATTTCAGAAAAGCTGTTTCTGATACAGCCTGAGTGCGTGCAAAAGAGCAAAAAGATGCCTCACACCAGAGACACTTCATCTCTGACTAGCAATGCTTCCTATGAAACACCAGCACTATCAGACCTCCAGCGGCTCCTGTGGTTCAGAGGAGGGTCTGATAGTCATGTGGACCAAGTCTGGCCAAACATCTACCTGGGAGATGCGTAAGAACATATGGTTCTATTGTTATCAGTCCCTGGGAGAAGGAAGGGGTGTGGTACACTGAGAAGCAGCTTTTGGGTCTATGGGAATGGTTTTGCAATACAGCCTTCCAAAACTGATGACAAAAGTGAGACTGGATGTAAAGAAAAACATGACATGCAAAATGGTGACTTACTCACTGTGTCTCACTTGGGATTTTTATATTCTGTGAGCCACCATGGATTTAGCAGGGTAAGGATTATTTTTATTCTAGACAAAAGTCCTCAAAGAACTTATGCCAAATTGGTGTCACTTCTGAGACACATTATCTGTCCTAGAAACCATGCTCTAAGGCAGCAGACAAGAGCATATTAGCCCTCACACTCAAATAGAGGTGGCAGGATCAAGAGCCAGAAGGAGGAGGACCTAAAGGAATTATACAATAGGGATTTTCACATTTGAAATCCAAACTTTCTTTCAAAGAATGCAAAACTGAAAATATCAAACAGGAATTTTCATGCAAATACCTTATTCTTGTTACCAGTAATATTTATTGCTATTTCCTTCCAATTGGATTAGAGCAGATCACATAGATGTTGGGCCCATTTTTCTCAGCTCCTCCTCCTCATGAATATATCACTTATTGTTAAGAGTTTTGTAAAATGCCTTTAGTCCCAGTTTATTATGGGAAGGAGGGAAAACCTAGCTGATGAACACAGTTCATTCACTTCATGTCCAGACAAGGAACAAGGTGTTGCTCTATTTGTGTGAGTTCTTACCCTTGAGACCCAGGCATAATATCAATGAAAGATTAAAACTTGCTAAACAAACATTTAAAGGAAAATCTTGACCACTTTATAGAGTAAGTCATGTTCCCAGGGATTAACCACTAGGAGGCCTTTGCTTAACTGACAGTATCCCACTGCAAATCTGTGCTCCTGCTGCTCTCCACACCCCCATATCACATTTCATGCACAAAGAAGCTTCTCAAAATTTGCTCCTTTTAGGCAAGATGCAGTTCCTGCATCCTTTTGTAGTGGGAGCAGGTACTAACTTTAAACCATGCTATTTTAGCAGAATGTTATGAGCTTTGCCAATGTGCCCTTCATGTCTTTCAACAGGTGGGCTGCCAGGAGCAAAGCTACTCTTCAAAGCCTCAACATTACTCATATCCTTAATGCAGCAGATGGTCCATATAGCATCAACACAGGAGCCAAATATTATGAAGATCTGCAAATAGAGTACTATGGAGTAGAAGCATTTGATGATCCTTCCTTCGATTTAAGTATCTTCTTCTATGATGCTGCCAATTTCATAGGGAAGGCCTTAAACTCTTCAGGAGGTAAGAGGGAAGCAATGATAAGCTTTGGGGGGAAGTTTCAACACAAGCCAAATGACTTCTTGCAGTAACAGGCACCAACAGAGCTCAGAATCGGCATGCAGTTCAAGGCAGCACACACAGAACCACTGAGGAGAGGATGGAGAAGGGCGCCTGTGCCTTGTGCTGCAGGGAAGGGAGGAAGGGCAAGCTCTAGGACCAGAGTGTAGAGGTTATAGCACTGCAGATGCTTCCCCATGATCCCATCCTGTAAGAATTGGGAGGGTGTGCTCCCGCATACACCTCTCACCCCTTGCACACAGGCATGGGCTCCGGACAGCAATCCTGCCCTGTATGCTGTTCCTGATGCATTCAGCTGGGAGCAGTGGCACTTGAGTGCTGGCTCGAATGCTTCACATGCTTAAGTACTTCACAGAATTGGAGCTTTACTCAGCCTGTCTATTAAGCTAGAGAAGCAGCATAAGTTAATGAACTAAGTCAAAAACGATGAGCCTGACCCACAGCCTGCTGAATTTTTGTCAGCAGAGTTTGGATTATGGCCTAGTTATCATAATTTCCATTTGTTCCAGAGTTTGCTCTGACTCTGACTGGCTGCAGAATCTGCTGCTTTCATTGGAGCGCTTTATTAAATCCCCAGTTATAGCTCACACTGGGCTGCTGAGATACAGTAAATTACAACTCCATTTTTACAGGCAGACTATCCCACAGAGTTTATGGGACTTGACAGTGATCACAGATTTGGGCCAAATTTTTCTGCCAAAACGTTTTTTGGGGATTTTTTTTTCCACAGAAAACTATACTAACAAGTTTAGTCACAGAAGGCTTCTCCTCCCACAGAAAATTTCTACTATTTTCATCTGATGCCTCAGTTAGATCCAGAAGGTCACTATGAAACACCACCTTGCCTGACAAGAATAGCACAATCTTCCTAAAAACATGAGGATCCTCCAATTGTTTTCCCAACTTGTTTCTAGTATTTTTTCCCTTCCCTGTGTCTTTTCACTTTAGAAATGCTAAAGCACACTCACCTTGCTGCCTCTTTTTTTCTGCAGGCAAGGTGTTTGTTCATTGTGCCATGGGTGTGAGCCGCTCCGCGACCTTAGTGCTTGCCTTTTTAATGATCCGTGAAAACATGACACTCGTGGATGCTCTGAAGACAGTGGGTGCTCACAGAGACATCTGCCCAAATTCAGGGTTCCTCAGCCAGCTCCGAGACTTGGACATTAAACTGAACGAAGAGAGGAAAGGAGCTGGAGCATCTACTACCAAAGAGCTGTAAGAGAGTGTTGCTGAAAGAGAAAGGACAAAATTTCACTTGAGTTGCCTGTACCTTGTATAGATGAACGCATTTATAAACAAAGGACAGAAGTTTATGCAACACCAGAATGCATGTTATTCATAAAAGTAGATTTTGCTTAATATTTTCATTTTGCCAAGCCCTTCTAGCTTTATACCTATGATTGATTGTGTACTCTATCCTTCACTCTCCACCTTAAAACATTGCTCTCTGTTGGTAGGAAAACAAAAAAAAAAGAAAAGAAAGATATCAGGTTCCACTTCAGAAATAACTGTGTTTTCAGCAACTAGTGAAGCTCGTATCACTTTATGAAGTGTTAGGCTATTTGAGGTGAAAGATGCCATATTATTTATGCTACAGTAATGCTTAGAAGTTTTCTTATGAACCAGCCCCCCATTCTTTTGCTCCCTGTATCTCAACTGGTTTGTATTTTGAGACTTGAATCTGGCACTGGTTAGTTCTTGCTTTAACATTGGTGGAGCTCCTGAGTTGGGGTAAGAGGCTGTTTAAAGGCAGCACAGCTGTGAAACAACACAAGCCACTCTAAGAAATTATTCCAGGTCTCTCTATAGCGTTTTCCCTTTGGCTGTTCATCAGTTTGGGGGTTTTTCTACATGAAAATATGTTCCTTTGAGAGGGCATCCAACTATTGTTCATCTTCTGTGGTAAAAATCATCAAGGAAATGCTGCAGAAAACACTTTGGAAGAAGAACGTGGGTTCCCAGACGAGGCTCCAAACAGCTGCCTGGGCAATGGGAGCAAGTGCAGGAAAATATTTGACGATGAAGTTCAATGTATCCCAAATTTGTCTGACAGTTCAAAATTACAAAACATGGGATTTTCTTGCTAAAAAATAAAAAGTTATTAACATTGCAACATCACAGTCTGTGGCATTTGCTTTTGTGAGGTGGACTCAAGTGAAAACTGAAGACACACAGGAATGGCAAGGGAGGTGTTGACAGGCATCAGGCTTTCATCTTTGTGTCTCTGGGCCACCATAAGAGCACTCAATAGCTACTGTCATCTGATGGATCAGTGCTGTGTGGAAACTATGTGAAGCACATCTGGCTTTTGGTTCCCAGCGGACAAGCATTTGCAGCACAAAAGCCAGCTTGGGGATGGCAGTTTGTGTTCGTAGTACCAAAGTCAGGAATGCAGAGGCACGAATACTCCCCGCCATGTGAGCTGGCTACTCAAAACTAGCACAGCAACAAGGGAAAACGTTCCTTGCCATTTCCAGTGTTGTCTACCAGGTTCACTTCTGCCTTCAGGACAGACAACTCAGCACCTTCTATAATGCTCTGAGGCAACATCTACATCTGCTCTGTGGGATAGACTGTACAAGTCAGAGCACAAAGCAGAATACTTGGCACTAAGGACCTGACCCTCACAGAAAGAGCATCTCAGGGGATTTTGCTTTGCACTAACCCTGTGGGCTGGACATCCCTGAGCAGCAGCAGAGCAGTACTGTAGCAATTCTTTGCTTTAGTTCCCTGTGTAAGGAAACCTGCTCATGAGCTCTGAAGCTGCTCTGCAAAGTCAACAAAACCACAGCAAGAAGGAAAAGCCAAATTAAAAGTATGCTTCAGACCCAAAACAAAATTTAACATGCATGTTTCCGTTACCAATTAAATCTAACAAAGCAATTTAAACTTACAAAACAAGTGGGAAAAGTATCCCCAGTGGGTCTGCCTAAAGAGATGCCCCCAGCCTCATACACAAGAACCACATTTTATTATGCTTCCCTGTATAGGAAGCAGGAACGAGGCCAGCCAGCCATTTTCGGCTGTAGAGCAAAGGGGCAGAGCTGAGGATGCTCTCGCCAGGGATACAAGAGCACCTGCACATTAAACGCGTTTCACAGGATACGAACTTACCGCGTTTTTAAAATACTAGTTGGTACAACTGGAAACCCGCAGCTTACTCTGAAGATAAAATACTGTAAACGCAGCAAAATAACACGCAAGAAAGTAACTTCTCACGCTGCGAAGTCACGCGCTCGGTTTTTCTCCCGAAGGCGCATCCTGCATCCACATCCCTCAGCCCGCACCCCATCCCGGGCCCCTCCCGCAGCACCGCACGGCGCCGCCAGGTGGCGCCCTCGGCCCGGCGCGGGCGGACCGCATCTAGACCCGGACCGCAGCGGGATCGGGACCCACACCGGGGCTGGGACCCGCACCGGGACCCGCACCGGGACTCGCCCCCGCGGCGGCTCGGGAGGGTCCCGGCGGGGTCGTGCGGAGCCCTGCCATCCCCCGTCGCCCACCGCTGGGCTGTCCCGCAGCTGCCCCGCAAGGAGCACCCGTAGCACAGCCCCGTCGGGGCAGCCGTCCCGGTGCCGCCCCGGTCACAGTCCCTGGCACCGCCCGGCCCCCGGCCCCGCCGCCGCGCTCCGGCGGGGGCCGCAGGGCAGGGGAGGGCGGGTTATAATTAACAGAATTAAAAATAGGCTTTCAATAAACTCAACACCCGGAGAGGCTAGAAATTTGTCGTGCAGCTGGCACGTTAGGAGGAAACTGGAGTGGTATTATTCAAACAAAGGTAACCCAAGACACCGCAGCGCGGGAGCTTCGGCTACCAGGCAAGTACCTTTACGCTTGTTTACAAACCAGCCCCCAGCGAACTCAGTGCCCGCACCGAGCAGCGCGAACACAACCACTGCCAGCTCCGCGACCACCGCAGGGCCGGGCCACATCAGCGTCTCTGCCCTCGTACTCGAAAACTCTGCTAGTGAAATTTTAGTTGGCTTTCCAGCGGGGTCACAGGCTGAGGCTCTCTCCCTGAAAAAGCTTAAATTCAACGGGTTTGGTTTTTAAAATAGCAATCTAGCTTGTATTCATAGTGCTTACAGATTTATCTATAAGATATTATCCAGGAAACACTGTATCTGGGTTTCCTTCTTCTCAGCTGATGTTCCAAAGTTGATCGTAGAACAGAGGAGACTGTCCAGCAAGTTACACTGGAGAAAATGTGAAACAGATTATGAATAAAATGCTGTGCAGTTCAAAAACAAAACCTGGGAGAAACAAAATGAAAGACTAAGAAGTTTGACAGGGGAGGGAGATTCTTTTTTTTTTTTTTTTTTTTTTTTTTTTAATACCAACTCTTTATAGCTTGGGGTATTTATGGATTATTTATAACCAGGATACAATTTTCAGACAGAAATGGGATTTTTAATATCAGCAGTTTTCCTCAGAACATTTTTACTGAGGAAATATATTTGTATGGCTATGGAAGCCACCATGATGCTTGAAGTAAAAGAGCACAGAAAGAGAAGATGGGGTTAAATTAATTCCTGCTAAATACCTACCAGCAGACTTGCTGTCTGTAGGGGAAGCTGGAGACAGAACTGTACCAGGGTAAAAAGGATACTCTGTCTATTTATAGTGCTGCCTTCAACACCATAGGAATTCAAAGGAAAACTCCAACTCAGCACACAGTCTTCTCATCATCTTCTGACAAGATTAAATGGGGCCTGAGATCATTTCCCTGACAAATCCCTGCTAGGAAGGATCTGTTCCTTTGTGCAACAAGGAACTACCATGGTACAAATCACTTCAGAGGTCAAGTCCTCACCCAGCCAAATGTCAACATTTTCCTTTTGGTAGTCAAAGGAAGGGGAGAAAGAGAGCCTCACAAGCTTCAGCACTTAAGCACAGGAAAGACCAAAGATGTTTCACCTGCCGTGCATCCCTGCTCCCTGTACTGTCCCCTGCCCTTCGTACACCAGGTGCTCCAGGGCACTTGCAAGCAAAAGGTTAGCATAGCTCCTGCACAATCCCAGTGCCAGGCAGTAGTGAAGGAGTAGGAACAGGGTACTGGCACATGGTCATAGTCATTCATGGTGTCAGTTGAAATGAGGCCCTTACCCTGTGTGCCCCTCTTGTCACTGCAGGACCATCTATCTCTGGGAAGGAATGGGCTCCAGTAGGCATATGGGACACCTATTCATCAGTAGAAATTATCTCTGATGTTGAGAGTACAAATGAGAGCAGCTTTGGAAAAGGTATTAGCAAAATTCTGACTGCCACTCTAAAAATAAGGCAGGTTCCTGGAGTTCCTTAGCTCCACTCTTCTTTTAGCATTATGGTGCCTCAGATCTTTCCTTCTCATCTTCCACCTTCCAGTTTCTTTTTAATAAGAGCTGCTTTTTCATTCTTCACAAAGCACTACCTACTCTACTCTCTCAGTGCTCCTCTTTTGTAATTCCGTTACCCAGCTGTCTGCTAGGTGGGGAGCAGAAGGTGCAGGACTTGGTGCTGCCTTTGAGGTACAGGTAATTATTATGTGCATCTGTTATTGTGGTTGCTGCCTCAACAGGTGGAAAACATGCTGTTCTCTGATATATTTGCAGCACTCCATGCTCCTGCCTTGTCTTCTTTCTAAAGCCAGTCATGTGGTGTTCCTAAAATAATAAACACAGCCTCACTGCTGCCACAAAAAACCCTGGTAAATATATTTTTATGGGAATGAAGTATTAAAGGATTTGAACACTTATTCAGTGAAAGCAAAATATGAGCAGTAAGGTTGGGTATAGATTCAAAGGCTGGTTTGCTTCCTTTCCCTGGGGCATATCAAGCCTATACTGTTTGCACTTTAGAGATGGATAGTGGGGAATTACTTAACCCAAAATGATGGAAACAATTCAGACTATAATAATATAGCATAAGAGTTTCTCACATTACATCTATTCCCCATACTGCTGGCTATACTCTGCCTTCAGATTCATGTGCACAATTCTCATTGGATTCTGAAGGAACTGTATTTGAAGCCAAAATGCATTTCACTGTCTTTCTGAAGTCTCTTTACAGTTTAGTGGCTAAATTCTGAGCTCAAGAACCAGGAACAAAGCTTGTCTAAACATTTCCCAGTGTCTGTCTCTGTGAGATTCCCATCTGTTGGGGTTTATTTTGAATTTCATCTTCCTACTTTCCTAAAAACACAAAGCAGAAACACACGTTTCCTCTGCCCCAGAGTGCAGGAGTCACCAAATTTCCCAGCAGGTTCTCTCACAACATATGATGTATCCAAGTTTGTCTAAAAATTCTACAAGCCCTTTATGGAGTAGAAAGGGAGGAGACCAGAAACCCGGGCCAAGTTTCTGAGTGTTACGAACAACCCCCACCCCCCCAAAGGGACTCCATATCCTGTTTCCTCTCTCCCAAAGATTTCACCTGGCTTTGGGTTTCATTAAGAGAAATATACATTACTCGAGTCCAGGCTCTAAATCTTCAGTTTGTGCTTCCTGCTGACACTGCAGAGACTACAAGAGCCATGAAAGCTGAGTCTGACTTTAGGGATTCAAATTGCTACCATAGCAGAGCAAATTAAACGGAGAGCATGTTAAGTGGGTTGGGAGATTGTTGTTGACCAACAAATCTTCATTAAGTTCCTGCACCAAGCTGTGCTGCACCTCTGATGGAACTGATCACTGTTTCTCCTGTGTTTCAACTATTTCTCCACCAGGTTTAAAAGAAATTCAAATTTGCTTGAGGTCTAATTAGAAATAAACCACAATATTAATCCATCTTTCCCCATACATGCACCCAGTTTGGAGGTGTTGGTGTATCTTTCAAACAGGCCATGTTCCACTCTGTTCATCACCAGTTATTTACTGTCCTGGTTTTTGCTAGCTCTTTTATTTACTGCCAGTGACTCACAGAGACCTTGTTCACTGGTTTATGGTTATTTTCTGGATCACTGGTTTGCATTACCATTACTGGTTTGCATCTCCAGAAGTTTCGGCTCAAGAGTCACCACCATGAACCTCAAGACTTCATACAACTTGCACCTCCCCAGAGCAAAGCCTGTGCCCAGCATAACATAAGCTTTCACAGCCAAGTCCTTTTCTGATGATGTTTGTGACTAAAGGGACAGTACTACAACTGGGGCCTCTGAGAGCCTTCCCCACAGACCACTACAGAAATACTGCTCCATAGGTATAACTCACATGCCAAGCTACTCTGCTGTATAGGCTTTAAAAACACTCCGCCCAGTTTAGGCCAGAGAGGTGTAAGGAAGAAGTGCAAGGCAAACAAGAGTAATTAAACAGCAGTACTGAGAGTTACATAGCTTTTTTTAGCATCTGCAGGGTACGTGCAGAGCAGGAAACTCTGCCACAGACTCTTTGCTGGAAGGGAAGAAACAGTTACTAGGTATTTCTGTTCTAAGTATAAGGTAAGAAATAAAAGGTACATGCAGATACTGCATGAATGGGGAGGTTAGCCTTCAGATTCTTTGACAGATACCATTTATGGTGGCCGAAGTACTTATTGGCCATGGAGATTGGCTGTTCCCCATACCTCAGAGTGAGATAACACTTAAAAAATTCAGACAGCCATCAACCTTTTCCATATAAAAAAGAAAGCATCAATTATTTGGGTTTATGCAGTAGCACCCCAGCACACAAACTGTTAGTGGTTCCCAGCACTTGGGCCCTGCAGTCTCTCCTTCACAAAGCTGCTTGTTGTGTTCCAGGCAAGACCGAAGAGTGCAACCACAGCAGCTGCCTTCTAATGGGATACAAATTTTTTTGTTAGTGGTTAACTGGTTTCTATGCTCTAGAAGAAAATGTGTTCTGTTTTTGTACCAGGTTATTTGTGAGCTTTGGCCATACATATTTTTAACTGCTAGTTAGTTTTAAAAAAATGGTAAGAGTTAACCTGAAGAACAAATGATCAGAAATACCTGAAATCCCAAGGGGTAACACAACTGCTGGGAAAATCTAGACCTCAAATCAGCTGTGCTACAGAATATAATGAGTTCCTATTTTTTTGTCTTCCACAAACTTCATAGTGAGATTTTACAATGAGAAGAAAGCAATTTGCTTAGCTGACTTGGGATTTCATCTCCTTCCGTTGCATCTCAGACTATACACACATCAGGAAGCAAGTCTCAGCTGTGTTCAGTCTCAGTCTGACCTCTGTACTAACTTGATTTATTTAGTTCTCAGATAGTATATTACATTATAACTCATAGGATCTGATTAGAACTAGCCAGTATTTTAATGATTTATGAGGGGCATCTGGGACTGCATGGGTAGCATACATATTGTGTCAGTACTATAGGAGGAATCTGTATTGATCATATCAGCATGCTCCAAGACAAGAGTGTCATATTCCAATAAGCCTTAGTTCACAAACCTGATCTGACAGGTGGCCAAGCTTGCACTGGGACTGACTGTAAGTTCTCATGGTGGGAATAAAACAAAACAGCTGGATTGCTTCTAGCCATTGCATTATGAGAGGATTTCCATTCCTTTCTCTTGTTCTATTTCTATCTTGCAGTGCTTAAGGAGGTGTTTATCCTTCCCAGTTCTGTAGCCAGAAACCTGGGCCACAGGAGCTTGCAATCAACAATGTGGTTTATCTTTCTGCCAGAAGACAGTGGTGTGAAATACAGGCTACTGGAACTAGCCTTCCAGACCTCTCCAAATCCTACCACAGCTATCACACTGCTAGGAAGTCTCAGATCAGAGAGGATGGAGTATGAGAAAGATAAAGAAACACTCACTGCATTTAATAAGGGTTCATACTTCTTTTTTTTTTTTAATATATCTAGAAAAGGACTTTGCAAACACAGACAGAAGAGTATCAGGAGCACAGCACAGTGATAAAGGGTTTCTGTGTCTTTGGTTTGATTTTATGCATTGTGAATTTTCTTTTGAGCGCTGAAGCCGACATCTGCCAAAGCATTCCTAGAAAACCTTGTCCCCCAGCATGGATGTCCAGCCTTGACAGTGACTCACCTCATATTGTAAGCTGCCTTTCACTCACAAGAGGCAAGTGCAAGCTTTTGACCCACCTTAAACCCGAGGGCCACTCTTTACCCAGGTTCAGCTATCACTACCAGTGTTTGGCAGCATTCTGTCACTGGGCTGCCTCCCAGCTCAGACTTGTGGAGACATGTAGAAAAATCATTCAGCTTAACTTTACCGTCTCCACCTGTGCAGTGGGAACAGCACTGTTCCTCACAAGCTCCCTGTGGTAACAACTATTAAAGGCATTCCACTGTTCAAGAAACACCAGGGAACCTTGGCCGCCTACCTCCTGCTGTTTCCCATCTTCCTTCTTAGCACATTACTCAACCCTCCCACTATGCCAGTGTAGGGATAAGTGTCTGCTGTCTCCTATAAGTTGAGTAGCACACAGCTATCTCTGTGGTGCTGGTAGAGACCACAGGACAAGAACAAAGAGCAGTGAAACTTTCAATGCCCTCAAACAGAACAGAACCAAAAAAAAAAAAAAAATTAAAAAAAAAAATTGTTTTTAAGATAGAAGAACATACCAGAGCTAGTCACAGGGGAGAAGTGCTTTGCCTTGTGCCATCCTTTTGATTAGATCCTTGGGGCAGAAACCATTCATTTGTAATGGGATTCTTTGAATTCTGAAGCCTTATGTTTTCAGTTCTGGGCTGGAGGACAGTGCTATATTAGTTATTGTTAAGAGCAGCCTCATTCACCTTCAGATGTGGGCTGCTAAACTCTGTTGGGCAAAAGGACACTGACCTAAGGAGACTGCCTTCCAGCTGGGGGTCCATTCAAGGTGTAGCACAGGAAATCTTTGGCCTTTGAACATTGCCAAAGCAAGAAATAAACATGACTTCAGATAATTTAGGAGTGACCTGGGAAAATAGATGAGGCTAGATTAAGAGTATGCAATATGGAGTAAACCTGAAGAGTAAAACCAAGGCTGAGAGACTGGCGACAACACCCAAGTCCTTCTTTCATTAAGCTTGATGCAACACACTCAGCAACTCACCTGGCTTTCTAATGTGTTCAGTTGGAAGTGAGATGTCACCCCTACAAGGCAGACTGTATACAAAAGAGCATAGTAGTAGGGTTGCTTGGCAGACAGTTTCATCCCAACAAGCCATGGAGATGGAGCAGAGAATGTGCCCTGGTGCATACAGCAGGACAGGCTCTGTCTCTCACACAATGACAGTGCTGAGGCTCAAATGCGTCACCACAAAGGTGAGCCTCCAGTCACCAGATCTACTTCAGAGAAACAGACTCAGCACATTTCAGGCCATCTGTGAATAAATTCAAGCTTGTACCTCTCTGCAGAGTCATGCTGTACTAACATCATACAGTAATGAGAGCAACACATGCTCTCTGCAACTACAGGCTGCAAATAAGGGTAAAGCATTGCTACAGGTCATGAAAAGGCAACTAGGATTTATGTTTTTCAGGAAGGGTGAGGGCTTTGGAGTGGTTGTACCAAAAAACCAATGTCAGCCAGACAACCCAGCTGGTTGTGACTGGCAGCTCCAAGAGGAAATCAAAGTGGCACATGTTGCTCCTGATTTAGAGCAACCTGCATCAACTTGCCAGCCTGTCTTTCAGAAATGTTTCATCCTTCAATTTTTTTCAGTAAGCTTCTGAGAGTGCTTCTAAAAGGAAAAACAGAGTTTACCTATTCAGACAATATACTGACTTTCACCTCCAACAAGTTATTGCTGGAGGCAAGAGAGATACAGTGATTTAACAATCCTTGTGCCCAGGAGAAGAGCTAACCTTAACACAGAACAACTGAATTCTAGGCAAGCTTGTCTTGAAGTGCAAGCATAGGGATAGCAATAGTGTTTCATGAATATAGCATGTCTAAGAGCTGTTTAGCACTACAGTGCTGTAGACAATGATTTTTGTTTTCTAAAGGAGGAGTGAAAATGTCGGTACTGAATGGAGGAAGGAGCTAAAGACTGTCAGACTGATCATCGGTGAAGTCTGGTGGCTGAAGTCCATTGCAGGGGAGGACACTGGCAACAAAGTTTGATCTAGGAGTGTGGCAGGGACCTAGAGAGACTGTCAAACATGGGCATGCTGTTGCAGCCACAAATAGCATGGGGATGTGGCAGATGCATTTCAGATGAGCTACTGTCTTTGGGTTATATAAAGTGTGTCTGATTGTCTACCAGGTCAGGTTGGATTAATGGGTATGAGGATGCCCTTGGCAGCTGCGAGCCAATGGGCTCCAGAGGGCCCAGTTTTGCAGCTGAACTTCTGTGCTTACAGCCAAAAGCCCTGCACATTTGCTGGGACTAGGGCTGGAGGGAACCTTTGCTTGCTTGCCAAGAGCCAAGTTCAGGTCCTTAGAGCTCTACAGTGCTCTTGCTCCAGCTGATGACTTCATGAACACCTCGTGTCGGGAGGAAGACAGCTCCCCGCACAGCCTTAAACGTTTGTGTTTCCCTGCATGTGCCAATGACATCATTGCCACCTGAGGGCCCGAACTCTGGTCTTGGCAGGTGAAAGCCTTTTGGGTCACCTTACATTAGGGTCCTTGCTCTCAGTGCATATTTATGTAATGATTATTAGATGCCTGTAATTAAATGACTGTAAAGCACCACCTAAAATGCACCAGTAATAAATTCTTAATAGATGATGCTATAACAAGCAGTTACAAAAAGCCTTATATATATATATTTTGTAACATGCAGATTGTTAACAGTGTCTGGGCCTGTTTAATACTCAGTTTTAAATAGTTACAATGCACACTATTAAAATGGCATGTAAAATTTGTAACTAGTACATAAAAAGTCCAATTCAGCAAAAAAATACACCCAAGCTTCAGTGGTGAAGAAGCCACAGAAAAACTTGGGGTGGATGAACTATATCCTCTTACCTCTGCAGTCCTACTGGTAGTGCTACCTATCAGCCATGGTTTCTGTAAAGCATATTCCATGTGCCCACCTCTGCCATACACACACTCTGTCCATGCTTCTGGCCTGACTCATAAACATGGCTAGGATCCCACTTATATTACAAAAATACAACAACATCCAGAAAAACCCTTGGTTTTGCATTTTCTAAGAAATTGGTGGGTCAGGGAAAATTAATTTTGCTGCTCATATTTTTCACTTATCCACTCAAAGCTGCAGTGTGGGCAATAACTCTACAGAGATTATTTCCCACAACTAAAGAATGAAATAAATATACATTCAAGACCCAGAAAAATTAGCAAAATCAGCAGGTGTCCAGGTTTTGCACACTTGGTACAGCATTGCTGCACATCAAAGGATGGCTGCTTCTGTCCAACCAGTCAGGAGCTGCAACATGGTTGATAAATACAAATGTACAAACCAGCTGATGACAAGAGAATGTTTTATGCTGCAGTTAAAAAACCCCAAGGCTACCGTGCCTTGGGGCCTGCATGCTAATGTACATCCTGAAACAGTCAAGACTATCAAGTCTGAGCCCTGCTGCCTGGCCCACAGACTTGCTATGAAAAATTTAGACATTTTTGAGGCTTCTGAGGCCTGGCAACCTATAACATCAGTGGAAACTATGGTAAATTCAGCACATTTGAGAACCAGGATGGATTGATTGATTTCTTCCTTACATTTGAGTAGTCTTTTGCATCAAAAATGTAGCTGCTCTTTTCCCTGGATGCCACACAGAGGAAAGAGGGGAGGCATTATAATACCTCTAAAGTTAGGACAGAAAATTTGCACCAACTCAATACTGAGGGGGGAAAAAACTCAATTAGATGTTTTCTGCTTCCTTGTACTGCTCAAAGCTGTCCAATACTGAGATTTAGTTATTCTACTCCTCAACACAGGTTCTGCATGGTCTGTGAAGAGCAAATCCACCTAGTGGATTTTGCCAAGTCACACCATGTGGATGACTTGCCCTAAATGTATAGCTGGGTTATAGTTGAGGAGCTGGAAGCATCTACTAAATTTGGAAGTGCTGTTCAGATTACATCCTCCATCTGCTGGAGAGATTTTCTTACAGTTGGCTACTCAAATATCTTGTGCCTCTCTAGAAACTGCCTCTGTCTCAGCATTCAAGTTCAGCCAGCCCTACCTCAGTCGTTGCTGTGCTTGATTCATACCATCTATATCTCCTAGTGCTTCCAGCAATTGACAAATTATGACTCCAGCGAGACTATCGGGTTAAACACTAAAGAAGAAAGAATGATGACAGTAATACTTGTCATTTGTGTGGCAGTGTAGCAACACAAAAATCCCCTCTCAAACATATGTTATCTTGGAGGAATCTTTCCAAGGGATAGGCTTTCTGAGAAATGTTTATGACTTTTGAATACACAATAGGCATGAACTTGACATGACCTACTCGGCCAAGCCCTGGGCTTCAGCCTGGTCTTTTGCCACCACAAATCAGTCTATTTGAAGTGTAGTCAGCCTGATATCTTCACTGGGATGATGAGGTTACAGCACATATCAGCTTGAGAAAACACAGGACGTAGAATACTTTGTTCTCAGGATTTAAAGACTCAGAAATATTTTTACTAACATCAGAGAGAAAAGCCTATGTTTTGCCCATACAGAAAAGCCAATACAGGCCTTGGAATTATTAAAATATTTGATACATAATTGAAATGAGAGCACTGACATCCTTATGTTATACTCAGATCCCTCCTTTATCGTGGCATTGGAAAATGCAAGGAAAAGCAGAGGATGTAAAGGCTTTCTACTAAACATCCTAGACACAAGAGTTGGTTTTTATCTCCTGACTTTCCACAGCACCATGCTGCAGGGTTTTGTCCTGCTTAGTCTCAGCCCTCATACCGTCCTCTCAGCTTGATCTCGTACCAGTGTAATGCCAAATTGTCAAATTACACTGACTTTTTGTTTTGTTCTTATTTAATTAAATATTATGGAGTTGGGGAAATTGGATACAAGGTGACATATGTTTCCAAGGACAGAGACATTGGTCTCTAAAGGTCCTCTCCTCATTGTGGCACTGTATGGCACTCATTATGTTATAGCTAAAGCTGTAATCACCGAATTAAGTGAAAACTAACCAAAGCATGCACAAGTATAATGCAGTCCATGGGGTCACTCACTGCTGGGGACAGGGGAAGCCTCAACAGTCAGGAAGAAGATACTATCCATGACCTCTCACAGGAGCACTTTCCTTTCTTCCTGGGATACTTCATATATAAGGAACCACTGACCTGGCTGCTCTCATAGCCCAGCTGCAGCAAAGCTACCAGTGCACACCAATCCAGGAAGGTGGCAGGTGCAGGCGTGGATGGTGACACCATGCTCTAGGTCACTCTAGATCATCAGAATGACCTGCTCTGCAATAGGCCTCTTTGATTGCAATTCTCCTGCTAGTCATAATTAAGGAAATTCTATTACATAGTTCAGATACAATTACAGCTGCAGTACAAACCAATTCAGAATTAATACAAATGTATGGTAAGATTTTTCCTATGTGATTGAATAATTACTGTAATACTGCTCCAGTAGGGCAAAGATCAGGAATATTTCATATCATCATCATTCAGAAACCAGCATTTTAAAATTGTATTGCTCATTCATACGACACACATCACAGAAACAGATCCACTACAAAAAGTTCATATAGAGGAATTGTGCTGAGAATCATTAAAAACATATTTTTAAAATGAACAACCTCCACATTATTGCATTTAATAATTTTCCTTTCACACTAATTTGTTTTAATCTATTCATGTTCCTTATAAAACATTACACAAAATTTTAATCCTGGTATTGTTTTCTTTAATATGTGCATTTCAGTAATGATACTTGCATGTATAAATTCAGTGAGTTAAAATTTTAGACTGATCCTGGAACTGAGCAGTCATTTATTCAGAAAAAAAATTGCCTTGTTTTCCTGTCTGTAAATTTTCTATGGTAAGTTATTATTTTTTCAATGTATTCATTATTCAACATATTAGCTGAATAGTCCTACAGAGAATTCTCTGCTTTTGAATCATTCACAGCCTGTTAGTTCCAGTTATTTCACATTTGAAATTTGAACTCCAGTCCTTCCTTTTTATTGGACATAGAGTTTACATGAACTGATGCTGTTCTTCAGTTGAAAAACTGTGACTAGAATGAAGACGAAATAAGTTTTGTACACAGCATCAGCAGTTCACATCTGTGTTTCAACAGGAGTAAATTCCTTAGCTATAATACAATATCCATGTGAGCAAAAGCTGAAAGTCATCTTAGGATAATTCTGAAGAAACACACCCACCTTATAAAGACCATTATTCCACAGCTTTTGATATCCATGTAGCCTACAGTACCTCCTTTTTTCCAGCCTATGTAGAAAGTCTTCTAGAAAGACAACTTTAACCAAAAAATAAACAAATGGAGAAAAAAGGAGCACTTTTCCTAATATGCACTGTATGTCAGAGTTATCCACCCAGCCTTTTAACAGCTGGAGTTACACACCTGGAAAGCACAGCTCCCAGAAGGGCTGTGCAACTGAGTTGCTGGCTCTCCCTCCCCATCTGAACGGCAACCCTAATATCGTGACATTACCAGGACTCTCGGGCAGTTCCCTGCAATTCTCTGCTCCCATAAGGCTTAGGAAAGCAAGACTGACAGCAGCCTTCAGTCCTCTGAGGTTAGGTAATAGGAAAATCGAAGTGGAGAGGCCAAAAGCAAGGGATAACAGTTAGTACTAAATAAGAAAAAAAAAAAAAACCAAAACAATTTAAAGCAACTTTACAGGGAGTGAGAAGTGCCCTAGAGTGGTCATTAGCCACACTGCAAGGAATGAGGTACATCAAAAAAGGGGAATATTTGCTGCAGATATTATGAGGTGGGAAGGATTGGAGAAGGCTGTTATTCTTGAAAGTACTTAATGAACTGGCAGACTGCCCTGTGGTCAGGGCACAGGAAATGCAAGTCCCATTTCTGCTGCAGACCTCCTGTGTGGGATCAGAGAAGTCACACTGGTGTCCAAGATCACCAGCAGGAGCCAGGCAGACGTGGCACAGGGGGCACTGGGGTGGCCAGTGTCAAATGAGCTATCAAAATCAATGGGAAATGCCTGTTCCAGTACGGGAATTCCTCCATGCCTCCTCTTGCATAAAGCCATCCAAAATGGGCAAGAACATCTGCTTTTGTTTTCACAGTAAAAGCTGACACTGGAGGAGATATGCACATTTGGGAGGGGGGCACATTCCACAGCAGAGCTCTTTGTAACGCTCTTGGAACAATACGAGACCATCCTGGGAATATCACTTGGTGAAAACTTACTGTATTCAAGAAGCCAAAGTGGCCACAAAAATAGTCAGAAGAAGGTGTACTGAAATAATAGAGGGCCCCTCTTGGCAACCAAGTGGCATGGCAGATCACCCCATGTGCACGGCAGAAGAGCGGCTTCCAGGGTGGCCTTCTTCTGTGGCCTAACACTGACACTTCCCTTCTCCTTTTTCTCCTCCATATCCTATAGCTATTTCAAGGAATTAGTTGCTCCATTTTCCCTTCAGCAAAGCAATGGATTAATATGAAGGTGCACTAAACTCCCAAAGCATGCTAGTCTTCAGACCTTCTTGCTCTTTGTGCATGCAAAGACAAATATTAAAAAAAAAAAAAAGAAAGAAAAAAGGAAAAAAAAAGGAAAAAAGAAAAAACAAACAAAAACCCCCAAAAAATACACCAAAACATGAACTTAGGGCTAGAGAAAACAGGCTGATGGGAAACTAGGAAAATCTTTCACCACAGCTGGTGTTTGGAATAAAATTGTCAATGGAGGTGTTTGAATATGAATACAACCTACTTGTTAGTCATCAGGATTTTCAGGAGAAAGATGTAAGATTTCAGATTTGCTGTCCTGGACTGTTCTATCCCAAGCCACCCCTCAATTAATTTATGAAGAAGACATGCTTCAGACAGTGCCAGAGCAAGACTTTGACCCACTGACTACAACTTGATCCAGGTCGTAGATAGATGCTTCTGTTTTCCAGCTCATGAGTTGACAGACTTTCTAATATTTCTGTAATGTGCATGCTTGACTAATTTTTAGAACACAGAATATATTTTTAGTATTTTCTTAGGACTGAACTCTGGGAAAAATGGAATTTCTATTCATCTCTTAAAAAATCCTCTCAACAGTTCAAATCTATAGCTAACACAAGGAACCACTATTTTAAAAGAAACAGATCACATGAGAACAGAGTAATTCCAGAGATAAAGTGATGCCTAAAAAAGTGTTTCTCCTTGTAACTAAAGTACTTACTTCAAGATTAGAAATGGGATAGCTCTTGGAGGGAGCAGAGAGGAGAGGAATGCAAATGAAACAACTTACTTAAAAAATAGGTTAATGCATATGAATGACAGCTGGAATCACTTTAACTCATGCAGATTTTTCTAACATAAACATTTGTCATGAGGACAAGTATGGCTGGTAACCAATGGAAAGAACCTAAATGCTCCTTACAGAGTTTTTCCCATTGAAGCTGACAATTAATATCTAACCAGTGAATAAGATTTTGCATGACTGATTCTCTTCAGTCCAGCTAAGTTTGTTGAGCAAATTATAAAAGAGAAATCAGATTAAGTATATACAAGTATATAATAGTTCCTTGATTAAAGGAAAACCTCAGCATAACAAATTAGTACCCTGTTTCTATACCCACTGAGTAAATACATTTACACAATATATGTTTCATAGCATTACCTCTTTCCTTTTGAAAGCAGAACTTTTGTGCTGGTGCATCAAGGTCTGGGCTTTTTCACTGTGCCAATAGTAGTGTCTAGAATTCCAGACAGTAGTAGGAACTTCCCCACTTCCTATAAAATAGAAGTCTTTAAAAATACAATAGTGAAGTTTTAATCAACTGTTTGACAAGGTGAGAGTAAGAGGGGGAGACCTCAGAAATGTCTCTGGCTGGTGGTGAATGTCTGCTCTCACCCTTTCAGGATGGCCTGGGACTCCTTGTGGAGCAGAGACTTACTGCGCCCCAAGATAAGAAGCACCTCAAGCTGGACTCCTGGCAGTCAGAGCAGTGCTGGGACACCATCCCTGGAGGAGCTGCGGCGCCTGCTCTGTGCACGCACATCCCCCACAGGGCATGTGGATGAAGTCTGGCCAAACCTTTATGTGGGAGACCTGTAAGAGAGAGGGAAGGGTTGAAGATGTTAATGCAACTCTTAGACCCCACCCTATTTCCCTCCAAATCTTCTTCTCTTTATTTAAAAAAAGAGAGCTAGACTGTAATTTTGGGACTCCCCCCACAAGAAGTCTAAGTGTTGAACAATGCTAAGCTTGCATAGGATCCTATAGCAGAGAGAAAAGACATCCTAAGTAACTAAAAAGAATATCTGCCCCCCTCCTCCCTGGGCCCAGTTTCTCCTCCTGCATTAGTACAGGAGTCCCACACTGCAAGAGCCCACTGGAGCCATAGCATCAGTACTTTAGGCAGTCATGCCAGAGCTGGGTAAAACAGGATCAACCTCATTTTTAACTCACATTGCCAGATGGCATCAGTCCCCTGAACTGATGGATGCTCAGCAGAGGTCACTTGGTGAGAAAGCAAACCAGAAAAGGCTTGTACAGAAATATCTCCACCACCACCTTTCATCAGTTGAGAAGACCCATCTAAATGGATGTTTGGGAGGAAAATGCAGGAAATCTAAAAGTCAGTTTCTTAACAAGTCACTGTCTCGAAGCATTTTGATAGACACTTTGAACCTGGTCGACCTGTCAGAAAACAGTCACTACAGCTTCATGCAGTTTTAACAGACTCACCATGAGCAGCCTGTTCTACCCCACACTGCAATGCTGCAGTCAAATAAAACTCACCCTCTTTCTTTCAGGTATGTTGCCCGTGACAAAGCCCAGCTGAGCCGAATGGGCATCTCCCATGTTGTCAATGCTGCTGCCGGGCGATTCCGCATCAACACTGGACCCACATTCTATAATGACCTGCCTGTGGATTACTATGGAGTAGAAGCAGAGGATAACCCAAACTTTGATCTCAGCATTCACTTCTACCCAGTTGCCCAGTACATCAGAAAAGCACTGAATTCCCCAAGAGGTAACTAGACCATCTGTGCATGTTGCACATCTTCTGCACAGCCCGCAAGCAGGGCAAGTTATCAATATTGTTTGACATAAACCAATAACCTACACGTGTGGGTAAGAATGGAGATACCCAAACCAAGTAACATCCCATCTGCCTCCTGAACTCCTGCAGTGAGTGGGAGTTTCCCTGTTTCCCTGAAACAGGGAGGGATGAACTGAATGGGCTTTCAAAGGGGTTCTCCCTATGCCTAGTGTTATTTATCAGCAAAAGACAAAATAGTAAGTATCCTTTGTTACCTATAGGGACACACTGACCTGGGAGAAGGCATATTATTTGATCTTTTCAAATTAGTGATGGGGTTTAAAATGAAAGAGAAGGGCAAAAATCATATTTGAGTAAGAAGATTCAACTATAATGCTGCAATGTGTCTAAGTCCTACCAACACAGAGTAGGGGAGAACTTGCTAGAAAGCAATTCTGTAGAAGAGAACTTAAGCAATACCACCAGCCACAAATAATGTCATGCCATTGCTGGAGGAAGTATAACCCTGAAATAAGAAGATAACACACAAAATCCAAAATCCTTGGATTCACTAAACAGGCCAGGTATAATGCCAGAGGCCTGAGTCTAATGGGGGATTATTACTGTTAAGGGCAAACGTTCACAAAAGCAAGTCTCCACTGTGCCACAAAACTGTACAGATACAACTCAAAAATAAGTGATTAAGAGAACAGTTATACACTCAGCAAACTGCTTTGCTGGCATCATGTTGAGCCTTAATATCAGTCAGGGTCCTAAAGTACTAACTACCCAGCTTAATCATATGCAGCCAGTAGCTCTGGTACACACCATACAAGCTAGGAAGGGGAGACACAGTGACTGCAAACCATGTATCTCCATGCTGGATTCCTCTGTGTTTACTGCTCTTTAGAGGGCTTGATCTATTCCATTAAGAAATATTTGCCTTTGTGCAACTGAGGGCTGCATTTGGATTTCAAAACCACAAGCAGATTTGGGGAATTTGGATCTGCACCCATTTCTATTACAGCATACACTATTTGCAATCAAAGCCATTATTGGCAATGCTCCAAAGAAAGGTAAGATCCAAAATTTATTCATGTGTGTGTAAGAGAAAACAACAGATGAACTGTGGTAGCCAAAAAAGCAAGCGAAGCTAGTACTTTGCAAAACGTATGCCCAAATAATACAATTATGAATGCAGAACAAGTTACAGCTCAAGGCATATTTATCCCTACTCCCATGCTTTTAATATTGTTTTACTGAACTCCATATGGAGGCAGGGTTCTGGGAATGGAGACAAGGTGAAATTTAATCATATACTGTCCAGCTGTTGCTGACATTCATCATTTTAAGGAAAGTGCAACAGTTTAGAAAATATATAAACAAGATGTTCTGGAAGCATTATTTCATGAGGTACAGAAATTTAGCAGCTAAATACCGTGACCTGTGCAGGGATGAGACAGGGAGGGGATTGTTACTCACATCACTCAGAAGAAGAAAAAAAAGAAGCATTTACTATAAGCAGTGGTGTTAAAAATAAGATATACCTGGTGACAAGAGGCCCATTCGTATTAAATTCAGGTTATAACAAGGTACTACTGCTTGACTGAGAAGTCATTTAAGACTGCTGCTTAACTATGACAAGATAATTCAACTTTTTTTCTTTAATGGAAATATATTATCTTTTTTACCTGGGAGGACAGCTCAAAGTTAAGGTTGTATGAGGCACAAACATATTTAAAACTATGAATCAAATACTTACTAGAATTAAGTAAGAACTGTTACTCCTATCTTGCTTGAAAAAATTCTTCTGATGCTTTACACCAGAAATACGGAAAAAAGAATGGAGACATTTATTCCAGATTTCTACCTTTTTGAACAGAATATGTCTTGGGTGATGCAAGGAATTTATTTTTAAGGCAATATCTTCAAACCCAGATGCCAGAGCGTGAGCAAAAGGAGGCAAGAGAATGCACTCTCATGCTCCTAATTGGGAGCTATTCCTGTCACAGTGGTCAATGGCTGCATCACACCCTGACTGACTTCCTTCATCATCTTTGTTGTACAGGTTAGGAAATACATGCACTACCATTGCAGCCATGACATATAAGCATTATTTTATGATCCCTGCTTCCTTGGCTGCCTTTCCTTTCAGCACAGCCTGGGTGTTTCTTTGCCCATGTAACAGAGCTATTTGGGAAGGCTCAGACAAGGGTGAGCAGATGTACAATCTGTCCCCTTCCCTAGAAGGAAAAACAAGGAGTCAGGAAAGTATTGGCTTTCTCCTTCATGCTCAAACTCAGAAATCAATCTTGTCCCTTTGCAATGGCCACCTGTACAATTTGCATTTTTCTGGAGTGCAGCTAAACCTAAAGTAAATGAGCAGGGTTTGGCGAAGTCTAGAAGAAAAGGGAGGGAAAGAGAACTTGATGAAAGCCTGTCACAGAAACCATTAAACTAACACTGTGCTGAGAGAAAGATTCCCAAGTAGAGAGCTTCACCTTTTATTGACCTCTGAACATGTTTAAAACAGGCAGGTTAAAATCGCCCATTAACTTCCTGAAATGGCAAACTCTCTCAAAGGCATTTCCCTTCTTCCACTTCAGTAGACCAAAAGAAAAGCTAGGCTCCCTCTCCTGCCATCTTCCTGCTGGTGGGAGTTGTGAAAGCAGCTTAACTTCGGACAAAAGTGTCCTTTCTCCTGACTCTGCCACAGGTGCGTTACATACATCAGACTGACCTCCCACTCTCCAGTAGGTGACAGCTCTTACCTGTTCCAGAGGTGTGGAAAAGGGGGACGTGGTGTCATTCAAAGCTCTCTGTAGGCTTCTTGTTATTTTCAGCTGTGACAAAACAGATACTTGGATTCATCATTAAATAGACAGTGGATTCTGCACCTGGCTAAAACCTAACAGGAGATGAGAAAACCATGGTGGAGTGTGAAGAGTCCCTGGGGCCCCTTAGCTCAGCTGAGCTCTTCTGGTGAGCAGAATGCTTCTGCTGGATCCAATGGAGTGAGGGCAGCTGGGGTGCTCACTACGGGTGACAGATCTGGAGCCTGGTCTTAAGCCAAATTGAATCCATCCTGCAAGAAAGCAAGGGCTAGTTCAGGACATTTAGCTCAGCTAATGATAATTAGCAAAAGGACAATAAGTTATTATGTGTTTTAATGACTGATTCTGTTCAACAACATTGAATTTCCCAACTTGAATTTGGCCAACAAAGTTGAATGTGCAAAATTTTATCCCTAGTGCAAACCCTTTGATGTTAGTAGAGTTATAGCAGGCATGAGCTGGATAGAATATCCATAATCTGCTATTAAAAACCAAGTGTTATTGTTCTGCACAAATCCCAGCCAGATGACAGTTATTGTCTGCCTCTGCAAAAAGTAGCTTGAGATGTGTGGTGCAAAATTTCAAATAAGGATTGCAAGATTTAATAATGCCAGAAGCTAAGTGTCCCTACTTGTCCTCAGTTAATCCCATTATTCCTAAGGGATCCTGTTGTATGCTCAGAGAGAAGGTTGCGACACGGTCCTCTAATGTGGGACCATTCCAGCTTCTCTTTGGACTGTATGTAATATCAAAGGGGCGTGGGGAAGGCAGAGTTGGAAGATGGCAGCTTGTGGCATGGACTCTGTGGTACAGAAGATCTAGTTATAGCCTTTTTATAGCCCACCACATGACAGGGGAATGCACCACAACTGCCTCTGTGAATGCTGCTTTCCCAGGCTGTGGTGCAGCAGCCACCCAGGAATCCAAGCCTCGGTGCTGGGACAGAACATGTCCCTGCCTCCCACGAGAGGCTGAAGGAATGCGCTGCAATCGCCCACCACAGCCGGCCCACGTGGTGCAGACATGCTTCGGGCACTGGGCAAATGCAGTATGGCACGGGGGGCTCAGTGTCACTTAACCCATTTGCAGCTACTGCTAAGAGGCAAGGGTCTGAACCTGTAAATAGAACCAAGCAGCAACACAGCTTGTGTTTCCTTACTCAAGTTCAACATTCAATTTGTTTGCTGCAAATAATCACATAGTAAATTCAAATCTGCTTTCACTAGAGCAATTTTACGTTAATTAAATCATTTCACATGACTGATCTATCTGCAACAAACAAGTCATTTTATTGTCAGTATACCAGCATTTATCATAACCTCTGTGCATGGTGAAACAAAGGCTAATAATGTGGAATTGATATTGCACATGTAAAAGAGATAATATACCTACATCCTCATGGGAACAAGTGTATTAGAGAGCCAGGTCCAAGGTCAGTGCTTGGGGCTTCTCCAGGTTTTAGCTGAGAGACCTTCTAAAGCTATTTGCTGATATAGGAGGACGCTTTTGAAGTGCAGATAAGCTAGAGAAGCAGGGAAGAAAATTCAGTGTATTCTTACTGGACACCGCCTCCTCTCAGACACAGAGCTAGACACAAAACAGTAGAGAGCCAGCCTGTACAAGTAGGAGCCTGGAATTTGTTCTGCTTTCTGTGCCTCCAAAAAACCCACAACAGGCAATGTTTAATGTCAGCATCTATAACCTGTGCTCAACTTTGTCGCCCGTTCGAGACTGCAGACAAAAATTAGCCTCAGAACATGAAGTCTCCTGTCCCCCATCTGATTTATGTCCAAATTTAGACTGAATTTCAAAACATATAATGATTTTTCCAAAGGTCTTTTGGACTAGCCCTATTCGCAGTATTTGTCAAAGAGAAATTGTGCTCCTAATTCATTTACACTCCTCTGAAAATCTCAGACCAGGATTATTTGGGTCCAAAGTGCCTCCTCTGGGAAAGATAATACGGCATACATACCTTACAAGGTTTGTGGGAAGGTTAATGGTAGTGAAAACGAAGTCTAGTGGGAATTCAAATTAGCATTATCTTTTAGCAGGGGTGCAAAACATTTCTCCATATTCCCATAAAAAGTAGGACTTCAATTCTAAGAATTCCCATGGAGTTAGTGGAATTGACAGATACATGAAGTTTAACTTGAATAATGGTGTTGGTATCTCAGTAAATTCTATGAAACTGTATCTGAATGAGAAAACACAAATAGAAATTCTGCAAAACTGGCATTACATTGGACAAACCTCTTGCTTCCCCCCAAGGTTTTGATGCCCAGTCCAACTCTGCTGTCACCAGAGCTGTTTTTGCCACTTCCTTGGAGACTATATTTGTCCCTTTATTTCTACTGAAGATGTGTCTATCTTTAGGTCTGTGCTCAGATTTCTCATGCCAGGATAATGAGAGGTGGCTGTGTCACATACATTGTGGAATTCAACACTTCTCTCAACCTGCTGGCCAGAGCAGGTTTTTACAACACATGCTCGTGGCTCTCTGAGCATGTGGCTATGCCATCATCATTAGTCAGAACTAAAGCGGTTGCTAAATAAATACTCTGTCATAAACAAAACAGGATTTAAGATTAAAAGCTGTGCACAAAATACCCAGAATTAACACCCGGGGAGATGGGGGCAATCAGGCTGATGTTTTTGTCTGGATCTAGGCTCATCATCCAACATGGATATTTTTGTCTCACTCCCTAGAGTGAGAATTTCAGATGCTGTAAGCACAAACATAACAAGGAACTGGCCCTGAAAAGCTGTCCATTCTTTCTACCCCTCCTTACATTCTGCACAGAAGCAGCCTCTGAGATGGAATAAACTGTCTCTAAAGGAAAACAAGTAACATGGGATTTTTGTCACTGATTTTTTATCTTTTTTTGGATCTAGATTGTATTGTCACTAAATTGCACTTTGTACAGATATGCAATTAGCTAACAAGAGACCAGAAATGTGATAGTCTAAAAAAATTAAAATTTAAAAAAGGCAGAAAATAGTTTGTTTCAAACTTGTGAAGATTCCCAGTGAATAAGTGTTCTGAATTTTTCATGCTAAAAAGACCACTTTTTCTTCAGTTGCCTTAATGGAAGACAGAGCTGTCCATTAGGTGCTCAGAAGTTCAAATCTGATTCTAATCACTTGTTACTTTAATAATGGCCACTTGCTGAGCCTCGGTCTCTGTGAAGAAACTAGATCTGATTGCAGAAAGGGACAAGAGAGTTTGAAAATGTTCAGGCATGACTATAATTGAGTGGAACAAAGAACAATTTTTCCTCCAATTAAAAATTTCTCACTGATTATACTTTTTTTGTGAAAGTTGAAACATTTCACAATATTTACAAGAAGCAAATTTTCAGGTTCCAGAATGAGCTCTTTGTTCATATCCAAAGGGAAAGGACTAAAAATCTAAATTCTTTCATCTGAGAGCAATCTCTTTGAAAAAAAATTCCTTTTATTTCAAATAAGACCATTTAAAAAGATGTTCATCTCCTTCCAGCACGGGTCAAAGTCATACATTAGAAACCTGGAAAGCAGTCAGATACAGAATTCTGCTTCTCAGGCTGCTTCCATTCGTTGTCACAGCAGGAAAACTGAAAGCAGAGGAGAGGGAAGGAGGGAGCTATACTTCTGGATCCCTGGAAGGTGTTCTCTGAGGCTTACTTATAGCAAAAGGGGAAGGACTCACAATAATACTCTTAATGAACTCCTAATGAAGATGCACACCTCACGTAGAAATCTTTGAAAAACTAAAATCATTTCACAATTGTCTTTCTATTGATCACTTAATAAAGAAGGGAAGATAAAGGCATTAGGAAAGGATAATGACTAGTATGGGGTAGGCTATAGAAATAAGAAAAGCATAAGTGAGCTGGTGGAAATGGAATATACAAACAAGAGCTGTTTTTAACAGTGATGCAAATTTTCCTCACACATTTCCAACGAAGTCTGGGTAAGAATCAGCNCTGTAACAGTGGTGAGCACTACTGAGCATTGCACTTTTGAAATCCCAAGTTTCCAGGCCCTGTGGTAGTAAGTAACCTGCCAAGGCTGCTTCCCACAGCATGGCCTTCAAGCGTGAACACTTGAAACTTTGCCAGGAAGTACATCACTCCCAAAACCACACATGAGCAAGCAGGGACACAATGGATGTCAGGCTGGGCAGAAAGGATAAGGGCATGCTGTCAGGCTGACAGCTAAACTCAAACAAGCAACCACAGATCCTGGAACACAATTGTGAATTTTCTGTCCCCAGTCACTAAGAACCTGGAGTTTCCCAACCAGCACTGCACCAGGGCTGCTCTGCAGGGCTGTGCACACCTGCCTGCCCAGCCCCAGTACCAGCTGCATCTCTGCTTCAACACAATGACCCCCACCACTTGGCATACTGGCCTAATAGCATCTCTCTCTCCTTTTTCCAGGGAAAGTACTGGTTCACTGCGCAATGGGAATCAGCCGATCTGCAACTCTTGTGCTGGCTTTCCTAATGATCTGTGAAGATATGTCCCTCGCCGACGCGATTCGCACTGTGCGCTCACACAGAGGGATCTGCCCCAATTCCGGCTTCCTCAAGCAGCTCCGGGAGCTGGACCTCCAGTTAGCAAGGGGGACAGGCAGAGGAGCAGAGGCCTGCTAGTGCCAGGAAGGCATGTCTACTGGCACCAGATCAAGAGATGTTGCCCTCACTGAAAGCTGCAAGGATGTTGTCAGGACTGCTCTGTAACTGCACTGAGAAACTCTTTGGGAAAAAGCTGAGCATGAGCAAACTGCTAGGAGCTGTTAGGCATGTATTTTTTTGATAAGGCCATTAATTGGAAAGAAAATTAAATAAAGAAGGATTCAAACTGGCAGTTTTGCTCACCTGGGCCTATTTATTTAACTACCTGTTGGGCAGGGCATAGGGAGCAGTTGGGTTTTCATGCAGAATTAAAAGGCAGCACAGTCAACTTGAAAAAATACTTCTTACTTGCTTATAATTGTATTTATATGGCATGAGGGAAAATGGCTAAACTAGTAAAAAGGAAAAGAAAGCATGAGGCTTTTAAGCAAATCTTTAACATTTTGCATCCAGCTGGCTTAGGGCGAGACTTCAGGCTTTGCAAGCTGACACATTCCTTTGGTCTGACATGGTGACATTAGTCAGGATCCAACTCAGACCTTGGGCTCCCTCTGTTACAAGCCATGGAGGCTATTGCTGGACCTCCACAATTCCTTTTAGCTTCAAATCTATGGCAAATGCTCAGAACTTAAAGACCACAAAATCCTCAGGAGGCAATACTGGAGGTCCCAACTAGAGGCTGCCCCGGGGGCACAGCTGTTGACAGCCACTGTGCTGGTCAGAGGGGAGGAAGGTGTCCCCTTGCACGTGCAGAGCAAGGGGCACGCTCAGGGCACGCTGCCTGCTGGCACACTGCAGGGCAGCAGCAGTGCCAGACAGATATGTCCTCCTCTTAGCTTGCAACCCAACACTCTAAATCACATTTCCTAAATTTCCCTGTTTTAATGGAAAGTCAGAACCTAGTGTCGTCATGTCAGAGCAGAAATGAGCAATGCTTCTAACAAATCCAAAGCAGCAGCTCTGCATTTCAATTACTCTTTTACGCCCAATTGGCCACATTTAATCTTGTGAAGAACTTGAAGCAGATATTTGCTTCAGTGCAATTACAGCCACATACAGAACATTGGCAAATGCAAACAATATAGAATTTCCACTTGACGGCAGATTAATTTGGTGTGATGTTTTCCCTCGAGAAGTCTTAAAGGCTTGCAGTTCTGAAAGTACCCTACAGTTTGTATTTATAGCACTGTGGATGTTGAATAGAAAGAGGGAAGCATATACTTCTTCTGAACTGAAGTTTCTTTTGCCTCCATACATTAAAAATATTAACTGAGCATAGCACACTTCCACTGCATTTCTCATAATGCAATATGGAAACATGATTCCCCAGCAGAGTCTACAGAGAAATTCAGGTGGTGTTTCCACTTTCATAAGCATATTAAGTAAAGCATAGCAATGCTACAGACTAATTTCCTCTCAGGGAACAGAGGCACGGGTCTTCCCTCCAGAAAGGGTCCCATCCTCTGAGACTGGAGTAAGCAGTAAGAAGGGAGGTCATAGCTAATGATGGAAAAAATCAGTGAGGTTATAGTTTTCACAGGCCTCTTATTGCCTGCCACAGCAAGGAGATTAGATTTCAGTGAGCATGGTGACTGAATCACTCCCAGCACTTGGGTCTCTTCCACCTTGGTCTGTCTGGGGATCCTTTTTTATTGCAGACCATACTGAAGCTGTTTCATGAGTAGTCTTTTCAGTTGCCTTACTAACCACTCCCTTCAAGCCTCTGTAACTCAGCCCATGCCAAGCCAAATTACACTATATTAACACACAATGGGTGTATGAAATACAACAGTCCAATATCTGTGCATTGGGCCTATCATGACAGGTCATAATTTCCAGCAAGTTGCACATCTTGAAACATCTGTGGTTGTGGGACAGAATTTAAAGTGAACAACTTGTCAGAGTGACTGAGCCTAAAGGTACCCCAGCTGAGGCCTGTTGGCCATTGTGGGACTATCAGCTGGCCAGGGCAGGCCACAGATTCCCCTGCCATGCATGACTTCCAGGTGGGATCAGTAAATCTGTCTGGAGCTGCAGCTTGCCAGGTAAGCTAGGGCACTGGCAGAGCAGGGCTTTGGGCTGATTGTCACCATTACATGTTTATAGTAGAAGCTTCCTCTTAAACCTGGAAAAAAGCCAACTAAACAATGAAAAACAAGAGGTCAAAACCACTCACCCAAAGACAATAAAGTAACTATCAATCCCAGAACAAAAAAAAAAAATCCCTTTCTCTAAGAGCCTGAGCTAGAGTTCAAGTGCTTTGCATTGTGTAAAGTTCAGACAGTGGGAACCAGAGCCCCCACCTCCTTCCATTTTCCCCACTCTGCAGGAGATGACACACCTGAGCACACCATTACCTCCCCTCTGGGTGAGGGCTGCAGCATCGTGGAGGTGGCCTCGCAGTGACATGGGGGCAGGGTCTGTAGTTGATGACAATTAAGCAGTCCTAATCTCTGATCTACATGCCCTGCACACTGAGGCTTATTGCCCCTGTGCTTAGTTAAATAAAAGTCTCTTAAAATTACAGCTGGAAACAAGGCAGAATGGAAACAATATTGGGGGTCATTCCAGGTACATCTTGTGCTACAATTGTAAGATCCAGAATTGCAAACCACCAGCTCAGCCCAAGGAATGAGCCACCCTTGCTAACAATGAGGTATTTGGTCCATTTTGATGCTGCTGAGTCAGCTGAAAGAAGCTCCACTCATCCCTGCAGGTTTGGTGCCTCTTGCTCAGTGCCCTTCTAAATATTACTTGCCAAAGCCATGTCAGCTGAGACCAGAGGCAGGGTGGAAGCCACCAAAACAGCAGATATATTAATGGACAAAACAGCAGGGACAATACCACCAATTTCCATGCCTACCTTTTACCCAGTGCAGAGCAAACACTGAGGTTTACTTACAAACACCTGTCTGTTCTGTGCTTATGAAGGAGGAACCTTGAGCACTGTGGTGGTGCTTGTACACATCCCACATAATAACCCTGTGAGGGAGGATGGGTGCCTTACCCCTTTTTTGCAGACAAGGCATGTAGAGTTTGCCTGAGCTGCAGCAGGATGTTTGGGGAAAAGCACACAGCACACAGCTCCCCAGCCTCCAGAACTGACACAAAAGCACAAGAATAGTTTTGTCACACATGATATCTTGCCTTCACCAGTTTTTCCTCTCAGACTTTCAGCAGTGATGCAAAGAATATTGCCGTGGACATGTCTGCACTGCAATATTTATCCTTTGGATTTGCACTTAGGCTTTTATTTGTAAAAGGAAAATGAGACCATAAATCTTCTCTGCAAGGAGCCAAGGGAAGAGAGGACAGAAATTTTCAACAAGTTGCATGCAGAGATGGTGCCAAGGACAGGTTTCCCATGGAAAGAAATGCCAGCCAAGATACTGTCAGGTACTCACCATGTGTAGTGGCAACAGCCAAGAGTGTCAACCTTTTTCTTGCAGGTGCATTAATTCACTCCTCCTTGCACAGGTAGCTTTGGGGTTGCTGTAGCAAGGATGGCCCTCCTGTGGGGCCTTCATTTATAGCTTTTGCCTCTACTGACAAACAAACAAACAAAAAAATCTGAACTGGAACCAGAATAGACCACAAAGCTGAAAAATGAAACATGACCAAGATTAACTTGTCCAGGTTGATACCAAGCCACTGGACAAGACTAGTGGGCCACATTCCAGAGTTAACATTTTGTTTATGACCTCCAGCATACACAGGATCACTCTTTGGATACAGCATCCCTAAATAACCCCCCACACCTATAAACAAGGTTAGAGGGAAGCAGTCTCACAGGCTGGTTCTGCATTACACCAGCCTGTTCCACGGCTCTGAGTTCTGCTTCAACTTTGGCACCGCTCACGAAGACCAGGTGACATTCTTATGTGTAGCCCTGACACCTTGATCAGATCTGCCCAGCTTCTGCCAGTCCCTCCAGAATTGCAAAGTGCTGTCAAGTCCACTTTCCAGACTTGATCCTTCTCCCATTGTTTTTGTCCTGTATTTTTCTGGTAACAGGGCTGAGCTACTTGTTATTGTGGAGAGGGGCTTCAAAACAGCTTGTGCTTTGCAAATTTACTTCATAGTTCAAGGTTCAAACAGTATATGCAGCTCCTGGAGCCAAGTCAAACAGGAATCTAGGGCCTGTGGGACTTTCAACATTAAACTTTTTCTTTAGGCTACAATTATTTTGCTTATAAACTAGACCCTTGATCTGTTGCAGGAGGCTGCAGTTTAATAAAGTCAAACAATTTGCTCTTTGCAATGTACTATTTGCAGTACAAGTATCATTGAGTTACACTGCTCCCCCTCACTGCTGCCTCCTGGAACCTTGTCTGTTTATATACAGAAAGCACTCTCAGGAAGCAGTCCTAAAAATACTCAGTGACGTTAGCTGAGGATCTGGTTCTGTCCTTCTCCTGCTTCTGCCTCTATAACATCCTTCCATCATCTTGATGCTCAACAACACCAGCTGTTCAAGCAACCTTATTCTTTGTTTCACTCTCTAAAAAATTGTCCTTTTCTTTCCTCCTCTGCCAGTAGCCATTCTTACCCTGCCACAGAGCAGCTTCCATGATGTTGCCATGTCATGTCCCATCTAGTGTTTGCTCACTGGATCACTAAGTTACAGTGAAGCCCATGTTGTCTTTATCAAACCTTTGAGTACACCTACATGGCTCTGCCCATTTTTCAGACAATAAGAAGGTGCCAAGTCAGGGCAATAATGGTACCAGAAAAAGAATAACGTCTTTTCCTTTAGTTTGTAAAGGGGCATTTGAATACTGCAAAACAAGATGCAATATTCTCCGCAGATTAACTTTTGAAACCACTCTCAGGGAAGTTACTCTGGAGATAAAGCATCTCCCAATGGAAATACCACTGCAAATAAAAATATTTTTCACGGTAGTACAAATCGAAAATCTGCACAGCAGAAGTCCAGCCAGCTGACAAAAACTTCAGTTCTTAAACTTCAAATTCAGAAACAAGTCTGGGATTCAACTCACACTTCTGATATGTCTGTTGCTCAAGATGTGGGCAGAGCCTCACCTCACACGAAATGTCACTTGTCAAGGAGTAGGGTCTTCCATTTACTGCAGTCTAGTCCTGCTTCTTGCCAAACATCTTCATGGCCACAAAGCTCTTCCAGCACATTAAGCAGGCATCCAGCACAGACTGAGATTCACAGCCGCACAAAGGACCTTTGATGCTTCTGTCTGTCCACACATCCCCCATTGAGTTGAGTGTTTCTCTTCTGTAGGTGTTCAGCAGACAGACACTAAAAATGAAATTTCAACAGTTCTACTATTGTAGTAGACAAGATCTAGTCCTGTGGTTATTCCCAGTGTAAAACTCTGACAGTTGCTGCTCTACAAACTCTTTTCTATGAAAAAAAAGCGTCTAATTCCTCCTAATTCAACAACAATTATAATTCATCAATTCATTTAATGTTAAATATTGACAATTAAATGTTCACAAAAATTTACAACCAAAATGATTCATCAAAGCCCTTAAGATTGCTTTTGGAGGACCAACAGTTGTTCAACAAAAATTTCCAAACCCCAAGAAGCACAGAACTGTAAGAAGTGAGACACTGAAAACTTTTGCACCAACATAATTTAGGTTACTTACAATGAATAAATAAATCAGTTCTTTACAAAAACCCCACCCATCATTGGGAAAACCATCAGCCAGTGAAGAGTGAGCAAGGAATTATTTGCTCAGCTCTGGCGACAATTGGCTGTTACTAGAGTTATTCTGACACATTGTTTTCAAGAACATCTGTTTCCACTCCAACTCCTTTAACTTTCAGATGTGAAAAACAAAAGCTCATTTTCATGCCATGTCTTCCATCTTCAGTTGGCAACAGTTGCATGATTATGAAGTTATTGTTATGCTGGATGATCTGTTTGTCAGTTTATATTTTCCTATCATATCTATTTTTAGCTACTCATTAGTATAACTTGGAGCCTCTCCTATAAATCTTAAACATTTATAGCACATCTCAACAATTCATCAAATGGAGCCAACCTCCAAGGAAAGGAAACCCAAACCACTTCCCCTGCTCAGCTGAATGAGATTCAGATCCTTGTCTTTTAAACTTCAAACTCAACATTTTCCCATCTGCTCTTTATACACAACAGCCCTTTGGTCTGCACCAGTATTTTATTCTCCATTCATAACTTTTTACTTCCCTCCAGAGGTTTCATGATGCTTTTAGTCTGCTGGACTCATAGAAGACTTGGATTTTGGAGGGTTCCCTCCCCCTACACTCCATTGAAGGGGAAAAATAATCATTCAGGAATGAATGGCCACTTTTCATTGCTCATTCACAAGAGAGACACAGCAGGATCCCAGGGCTGGACTCAAAGACACTTTTCTTTGCTATTCTCACTAGAGGGAAAAACATTTTATCAGAGACTATTCAAAGTAAGAATATTTGGGAAATTAAATTTACTTTTTGTTCCATTCACTGACTTGCATTTCCAATCCTTTGTGCGTGCATGTAACTATCAACCAACTGCACAATTTTGTAGCTGTGGTCATGCCTGGAGGTACCAGTACATGTGATTTGGCCAGGTCACCCATTCAGGGAACATTTCTAAACGGCTGAGTCTATAATGGCCAACAATAAGATGATTTCAATAAATAATAACCAGAAGATGTTGCCTGGCCAAGAGTTTTGAAGAAGAAATATCTACACTGGTGAAGAAGCAGCCCCTCCAGCCAGGCAGCACTGGGCTGCTGGGAGAGGCTGCGCCCCAGCTCGTGGCTGTTGGGACCGAACACTGCCACAGGCCAGGGGAGACTGCTCTTCTCCTCCTCCTCAGCTGCTCTAGGAAGTCCCAGCCTTGCACACCCTGCAGAGTTGAAGACTAAGCAACACGTTTCTCAAATGCAACTGTTAATTGTCTGGGTGTAATTAGGTGATACCTGACTAGAACACACAACGGATTAAAAAATCAGACTGACCATCTTTTTCATTTCCTACCTATTTGAATTAATCAAATGAGACATCATGTAACAAGAAATGAAAACTGTACCAAGGAAAATAGTTCTGGCACACATGTTAGTCTCGGAGTGGTTTTAATTTAAAAAGCTCATCTGATCAGGCAGCATAGCACTATGTGACAGTTCAGAGAGGTAGGGAGTGCTTGGGAGAAGTCAGTAACACAAAGGAGTATTTAGATTTTTACAACCAAAATTGCTTTCCATCAATTCACGCCATTCTTCAATTCACCTGGTATAATTTCCTACTGTCAGTTTTTTGGAAGAAAAAAAAATAAAATTCTTTAATACTCAGTTACACCTCCATGTGGTTACACCCCAGTTTTGCCATCACTACCAACCTCCAGCAAGTCCTCCAGTTTCTAATCCAGCCTGCTTCACACCAGACATATGCCAACTTTCCTGCATCTCTGCTACCCCAGATCCTTTTGGTCAGATGTCAAGTACCAGTGCCACAGCAAAACATCTGGCCAGTCATCCAAAAGCATTTTTACAGATGAATACTAATATAACTCTCTCATGATGATCATGTTGACAACAGTTATCCCCATGCTGAGAAATGCCTGCCTGCCAATAAAGGTACTGGTCTGCTAAAAAATAAAGAAATTAGTTTTGGGCTACTTGGAAAAAAAAACCTGGAAGGCTAAAAATTCTATATATTCTAGTAGTCATCCCATGCAATGTATTGCAAGAGCACTTCTGGAGTGCTGTGATTATACTGGCAGAGTATCATACCACAAAATATCAACTTACAATGTGGAATAGACATTTTGAAAATAAAAAAGCAAACTGTGCAGACACAATGATTCACAGAGATGAGAGATTACAGCAGCAAACTCAAGCAAGTCAAAGAAAGCACCACCACTTCAGCATCCCCTCCCCACTCCCAACACTCTTCCCATGAAAAGAAGCATGTCAAATCCCTTACAATTCTTTCAAATTAAAACACAAGATTAAACTGAAGATTGACACAAAACACAAGGCTCAAATCTTACCCAGATTTCCCTTAGCACTAGACATTTACAGACCTGGGACCTTAAAAATTTACTATGGTAATAGCAACCTTGGATCCAGAATCGCAGCTAGACTCAGACACACATACAAATGACTCCTGTATCTACCTAAGCAAGAACTGTATTTCTGCCAGCCCCAGATGTTCAGAACTCTTGTATCACACATATATACACCCTTTCCCATTGTGAGAATGTCTTTATAAAGCATGGGATTTTACTATTTGTCTTAAAGTTCATTGTTTTCATTATTTTCTTGACAGGAGCAATAAACTTAGATTCCTCCTCCTCTCCCCTGCCAAGGAAAGCTGAGACTCTCTGGTAGATTTAGGAGTGCATACCATGTTATGAGACATAGAAAAAAGTACAAGAGCCAGAGTACTGCCACCTGGTACACCACAGCCGTGTCCCAGGGCTAAAGCAGCTGGGAGCATATGCTGTTTCACTTACTTGGCTATGCCTTACAATGAGCAGTGCCAGGGAAGGAGGTATACAGACATATATATTACAGCATCATCAACATCCATGACATTGGGACATTTAAGAAATCTTTTCAATTACCAGCAGCTCCAATCCTTGTTCTGTCAGCTTTGGGAAGGAACAACCCTTTGTGAGCTGTCAGTCGCACTAAGATCCCTACTCAAACCAAGATGATTCCCACCAGAAAGTGGAAATTTGACCAGGCCCTGTGTTATCACGTACAAACTGATGGAATAAATCTGTGTCTCAGTTTAAGGGGGATTGTTTCCCAGCAGAGCCATAACCAATCAATTTTTAATTTTTTTTTTTTTAAACATCTGGAAAGACTATACAATAATACCATTTATTCAAGGTTTTAGTCTTTCAAAGGCAGATTTAGCTACATTAGCCCATAAGATGCATGAATTGCCCAGTTTTGGAGCTATCCTCTTAGCAGTGTTGCATATATGTGCTCAGATGAAAGTTCAGCTGCAAAAGCAGAGAGAAAGTTGCATGTCTGTAAAAAGTAAAGGTTATAAGATGAACTACTGCATAGTCTGAAAGAACTCATCTGTAACAATGAAAACATCCTAATTTGGTTTGGTAACTAATGGTATAAATATTCCATAGCATCTGGAAACATAACTCAGAAACAGAAAACACTTGCAATCACACTTCACACTAGCAGGATGCAAGAGATGAGCCCCCAAACACTGCTGAGACCATGAGCTCGCAGCAGGGGCAGGTGCCTGGTGTGTGCCAAGCCACCACCTGCTCTGTGTCTGCCTCTAGAGCCTCCTCAGATGGTACTGCTCACTCCCCATGGCCCTCAGCACAAGAGTCACATGACTGCAGGGGGATTAAGAGAGAGAAAGGAGAAGAGGGCAGGATATAGCAGGGACCTCAGGAGGACAGACACCCTGAGTCACTCTACTGAGCCACAGCTCATCTTGTCCAAAGGCTTCCCACTGGAGCACAAAGATGCTTCACCCTGGTTCGTTCTTACCAACATTAATATGGGCTTAAAGGTTTTCACTGTCCTGTCGTGGCTGCCCAAAGGATTTAGAGTTCAGGCTGAAGACTTTTAGTAATTTCTGCCACAGCAGCATAGCAGGGCTCTGGAGACGCTGACGGTATTTATAGCAGCCTGAAAATTGTACCTCTTCTCACCAGCTGATCCAGTTCCCTGAGCTGACTGCTACAACTAATTGAGAGAAGACTGTCATATACCATCAGCTAAATTTACTGCTGGTCCTCAAGATTGGGTTGTGCTGACTGCAATATGACAGCAGTGTCTAAAGGGAGGTCATCTTCATTTCTACATTTTCTCTCTAGGAACAAGAGTTCCTTCTGTATCTGCACTGCTAGGTTTCTATTTATAGGCTTGAATCCTGTGATGTAATCTTCCTTTTTGTTTCCAAGGAAACAATATTTGATGTATTCTACTTTCAAGTTTTTCTTCCTTTAGGTTTTCCCCCCTCTGCCTACTCTCTCCCTCTCTTTTTAAAGAGGCAAGTCAGTAGGTAAAAACCTGTATATATTTATCTTTGACATGCAATATAGTTCCGTCTCTCTAAAATCACACTTATTCATATCACTAAACAATTCAAGACATTGAAAAAATATGCTTAGCAATAAGTTTATGCAGTGTTTACACATATTACTTTTCTGGTAGTAAATAAACTATAATTGAATTAGCCAGCCACTCCTGATGATAGCTCAATTTTCTCAAAAACCTAAGCCCCAAGTCCTCTTGTCCTGCAAAGATTTTTTTTTTTTTTTTAAATCATCTGACCACCCAGTCAGCTTTCCTCCAGTTTTACTCCTCAAGCTGGGGCTCCTGGTGGCCAGTCTTGTCCCCTGGCACTCCCTTTCTGGTGGCAAGTCATCTCCTGATGCCTCTTTGCATGTTCCTCTGTGGCACAGGGCTGTGTTCTCAGGTCTGTGGTGGCTTGGAGTTCATTTTCATTCATGTGAAAATCCTTTACATTAATGTTCTTTTAAAATAATTGGTTGTCACTTCACTGTCTGTAAGTTAGGAGAATGCAGGGGACTGAATCTATAATTTATGTTGAAATCAGCATCTGTAACAGCTGAAATAAAGTGTGTTGGATAGATACTTGCAAGATGCAGGTGCTTTAGAGTCTCACTGGAAAAGCAGTGGGTCAAGCTAATAGCTTTCCTTGAAGTTTTCAGCACAAACGTGTTTTTGTGTATGGGTATGTGAGAGACTGGCTGTTTTAACAAGAAGAGACTATTTTAACACTGCAGAAAAATGAAGAGTAGCAAAGTTCATAAATGTAGTTGATTAATTCTGACTGGGAAACACTCATTTTTATTACTCTTGCCTTGTGCCTCCATGATATAAAACAGTAAGTGAGCTGGACTGCTGATACGCCACTCTAGGTACAATGCAGTAACAGCCAAAATTCTTTTAAGGACTACCCATTTCAGAACATAAAAGGGCAGGTAAAATCTCAGCCTAAGAGATGGTGTGGGCCAAGAACACTCAATAAGAGTTTGCATGGTGAAAGGGACAAAAGGTGTTAAAGCACATACTGGATGTAAAGTAAACAAAATACAGAAATTTTACACTGTCAAAGAAATTCTCCAAGTGAACATGGAAATGATCTGTAGTCAGCATTGTTCATTTTGGGTCATGTTATAGACTAATACCCATCAATTCCTGTGCCAGTTTTGAAAAAGGTCATGCTCTTAAGGTATCTGATCTTGATTCAGAGGCTCCAAGTCCTTCCATAAGATCTCCGACTTGGCCACAGCAAGGGATGGGGAAGGGAAAGACTAACATTATACAGACCTCTGCTAATATCCCTGGATTCTTTTCAAAAATTCATCACAGTTTTCCTCAAATTGCAAAAATAAAGGTTTCCCATGCTCTGCAATCCTACTGGAAGGTGCTCCAGGAAGCCACTTCTCTCCTTCCACCTCCAAAGCTTTCCTAGTCTGTTTTGTTCCAGACAGTCACAGTTGTTATCAAACTTTCATATCTCCTAATCCAGCCATGACTTGACAGCACTGTCTCCTTCCTAGTGGTTACTCAGTCTCTTCAAGAACCTCAGTAAAGATCCCATTTAACAGGAAAAGTAGCAAGCTTGCAAGGGTGTTTGTCACTCTGTTTTGTTAGTTTATTTCTGGAATAAAACATTTCTAGTAGCTAAAATGCAGAGCCCATTTCATGGTCTGGCAATGCATTGCTTTAGAGATTATGGCTCTGTAGAAAAAGAGCTTTATCAACTTTGTTTGCTTCTCAAAGACAATCCTTGTCACTGGACAGGTCCAGTTGGGTCTCAGTAAATCAAACACTTATTTGATGTCAGTGAAACTAAGATGCAATTGCTGTTTTGCTCCAGGTTGTCAGAAAGTTTTTCAGTAATCACTTTCAGTCAGAATAGATGCTCAATTGTTCTTTCCTGCTGCAAGGGGGAAAAAACAGCAGCTTGCTCTTCCTCAATAATTCCCTCATATTTCATTTTTAATCTCTTAAGCAAATTACAAGTGAAGACCTTTGATGTATGCGCCAAACTCATTCATTTCTCAGTACTTGCTGGACTAGCGAGGATCTCCCGTTCTTATGCATGCAGATGATAATAACAACTTCAAAGCCCCCGGGCATGTGTTGGCTTTCCCTGATTTCCTTTCTAAGTATGCGTTTTGTGGGCCAATACCAGTTAAGCACCATAAACAGCTGCACTTGAATGCCATCTATTAAGGCAGTCTTGCTATCTCTCTCATAATGTAACAACTCTATTTCTACTTTACAGATCTACTCAGTCTGGTTTTTGCATTTTTCCTGAAATGGAGTACCTAATTTCCAGCATTTATGGTGTTCTCAGCTTAAAAGAATCTGGAACCTGATCAAACTCAGAGCAAAAAGTCATTAAAAGGCACTTACCCAGAGGTGGTGTGGAACATTCCTGGTGGATTACAAGGCATTGTTTTGCTGTTGTGGGGTTTTATGACATGAGGTGTACTTGATTACTTCTAGAAGGGCGGTAGGTCATAGCCATATGGTACCACAGGACCAGATGTTCCAAGTACATCAGAACAGCTGCACCTGAGCAGTGGCTGGGCAAACTTCCCCCAAGCTTGCTTAGGAAAAATGAAATGGGGACATATTTCAAAGCAGTTCATGTTGTAAGTTATAGTTGTTATCATTATTTAATTTGTTGAACTCATTGTCAGAACACTTGGAGGCAAAGAGCATAGAAGAGTTAAAGAGAATATCGAAGAGCCACATAAATAAGAAAAAACATCACCAGAGACAATTTACATTGGAAGAGAATAAATAGTTTCGGAAAAGCTGTAAAACTTCATGCTTCAGGCTTCCAGCCAAGCTTCATCTAAGGAGGTGGAGTGGGAAGAGTAAACAGATTTTCTGTGGGGCAGAAAATTGATCCCATAAGTGGGGAGCACGGATTTCATGTAGTTTTCTTTAAGAGTGTTGTTCCTGACCACTGTCAGGGGAACAGACACTGGACCAATGGCCCCAGCATGACAACTTTGGTGTTTCCCCATCTGCAATGCCAGCCAGCAAGCCAGAAGCCTGTACCAAGTGGACTGCAAACGTCAATCCAATTTCTGGCTCTCAGCTCTATTTAACTCTAGATTTGGCACTCTATATACCATGAGATTACTCTGACCTGAAACCTGCTCTCATGTCTGGACAATTTTTCTGATCAGTTACATACCAAGTATCTACTATTTTTGTTTATTTTTTTAAGTGTGTTATGCTTAGGAAATAGGTTGGACCACACATTTCTGGAACCTCTGCAGCAATATGTTATTAATGATACAGAGAAGTAGATGAAAAAAAAAACAACATTATCCACATGAACAGTAAGAGTGGAAACAGACTGTGGCAGTTTCCCAATTCTCTTCTTTGAGACAATTAGGTGCAACCCTCTATGTGTCACTGTGGTACATTAGGGACAAAAACACCTTGAATTTTGGCTATGCCATTTTCTTTTTAGGGCAGTTTAAACACTAAAACCAATTGGAGATGCTTATCTTTGAAGCTGGGGAGCACATCAGGATGTCTTGCACAGCACAGAAAGATGTACTCACTGGTTACTCTCTCTGTGCAGGATTTATCTGGTAAGATGTTCTTCTCACAGGGCTTCCTCTTAGCACCGACTGAGCAACAGGGGAGTCAGCAGTTTGGGGCCCCAGGCTCTTCCTGTTCCCAGCATTCTTTGGTAAGAGGAGGTAACAAGAAAGCCCTCAAACCTTATTTTCGACATTACTATGCCTTGGGATCTATACTCCATTTCAACGCAAATCTCCCAGAACATTTTTTCTGCTGACAGTGAGAGAAAAAGCAGAACAGTGAACAAAATGCCTTTCAGAGCCCTGGCCTCAGCCTCACCCTACAAGCCCAGGGACCCAGGGAACCTTGTCCAGGACTGGGGCCCTTCCTTCCTAACCTCCCAAGAGCTTGCTTTATCCCTTTGTCTCACATACCCTCTTACAAACACAGCTACTACTGCTGGGTATTAGCCCTGTCACAGACACAGCAAGAGATGCACCGGCCAGTAAACTTGACTCCCACCAGGTCAAATCCAACTTACCTTCTTGACAATACTGCTTAAGAAGCTAATTAAACAATATTTCTACTTGTTATACTACTTGGACAAACAACATCAACCATAATCTACAAGAACACTTGCTTGTTCACTAGAAAGAGAAAACAACCACAAAACATAAAAAAGTAATGTACCATGAGTATATAAAAAAGTGATGGACTTTTCAGTTGCCCCAATTTTCAGATGTTCAGAAATGCTCCTTAATGTGTCAACTTAAAACACTCTGACACTGAAACCCTTGCCCTGTGGAGCAAAGCTGTCCCTTTGATTTGATTTGCACAATGGCCTCACAAGTCAGCTTAATTCTGATTCCCCTGCTGATAGCAGCAAGCACAACCGACATCTAGCTGAAACAGAGTAATGAACACAACAGACAACACTTATTAAAGAACCAAATAAAACACTAAATACATCAATCAAAAATAAGCATACAACCAATATTTTCTGGTAATCCTTAACTGGGAGATGAAGAGAGCAGCACAAACTCGAGCTCAAACAGTAGGTCACATAGGGCAGCAACTGTCATTTTTGTTTTACGGGTCTGCAGTGCCTGCCTCAGCAAAGCCCCAACCCTTGATGGGGGCCATTAAGCCGTACTTCAGTATAAAGAGAAATTAAACGAGTAACGCCCAACTAGATACTCATGCACACAAGGTACCGTCAAATAAGTTTTATGTGGTGCTGCATAAATGCCAGTTGACGTCAGCAAGAATCAAGGGCACACAGCATTTTGTGAGGTGGGTGCACAGTCATTTAAAGCATTTCTCTCTATCTGCAGTAATCAAAACAAGTTATAGCCAGGCTACAACTATGTGTCTAGTTAGAAGACTGCTTGTCTGTGTGAGACAGAGCCATCTGGATTTACTTTACAGTTAACTTTAAAAAATATATATATAAGGTTTCTTAACTTTTGCCAAACAACTGGAAACATAATGGTTTCTGCATGCTGTTAGCATCTCAGTACAGCAAATGTCTATTAGGACAATCTTATATAATTATATACTTATTCTTGCCATGAAATTGTTCAAACCCAACTTTTCCAAATAAGAGCATATTTTGTAGTGAAGAGGAAATCTTCCAGTTCACCAGGTTGGAATGGGGGAGGGAAGTCTTCTAAAGAAGAACTTTATTCAAAGCATTTTCTTTAAACTAACATGAAAATTTCAAGTCTTAGTGTGTCAGATTTTTTCAACTGTACCTCTAGTGTGGTCTGGCCAGAAATGTACAGTTTCTTTCCCTTTTCCTTATGGAAGAAATTAATTAATGATATTTTTCTCTCTCTCTCTTTTTTT
>VXBX01008125.1:510922-581040 GCA_013400415.1 Scytalopus superciliaris
TTTTTAGGGAGGGGAAAAAAACACTTCCCCTCTGCTCCCTTCCCAATCCTTCCCTCTGGATGGAACTTCAGTTCTCATCCCTTCCCACAGCTCTCTGCTCTTGTACCACACAAAATGCCACATGGGAAGCTGGTCATCGACATTTTTTTGGCCCTACTCTTACTCATTCTGCTTGGGTGTCATCTTTTTCCCATCTAAGCCTTTGTTTTTTTCTATCTATAGCATGAGCTCTCTAGGCTAGGAATTGTATCATGTATCCGAACAGCGCCTGGCACTGTTCTTGGAGGGCCCTTTGACAGGGATAATAAATTTTGCCCCAGGGTCAGGTTGTAGGGCTGGAGCAGTGGCTGTGCTCAGACAGGCACACAGGGCCAGTGGGTGATGGCACTTGAGTGGCAATCACCGACAGCAGAACCTGCCCACAGACCATGAGCAGGCTGACTGCAGGCAAGGCTCCAGGGAGAGGGAATGATCTGTGTGTTCAAACCACAGTCATCAGCCTGGCCAAGATTTTCAGAAATTACCAATAACACGGCAAACATCAGCTTTTAGGAGTCCAAGGCAACTATTCAACTTTCCAGAAGGCAGGTGCTTACCTCTTCCAAAATAAGAGCCTTCCTGCTGTGTTTTCCATGTGTCCAGGCTTCCAGGCACTCCAAGCCATCAGGCATTCTCAAAACATTTCAGCAGCTAGTGTATTTTCATTAACAAAAACAAAACTAATGGAAACACAAACAACTGGTCCCGAAAATTGGATGCAAATCTGTGCAATGTGCTCTAGAATGACCCTGCTTGAGCAGGGAGGTTGGAGCAAATGACCCACTATGGTTTCTTCCAATCTTACACATTCTGTGACTTTTCCAGGGGGTGAGGGATCTTCCCTATGTGTTCTCAGGACCATATGGAAAGAGTGACACAAGGGTTCATATTGTTTTGACAGCCAGACAGACAGAAAAATATTTTTTTTTTCAGATGGCTTCCTGAAAAAAACAATACCACAAAACATGGCCATGCCTTTGATCTGACATCAGAAAGACAGCCCTGATCAGAAACAAGCAACAGACTCCTACCCATCCCTAAGACACACAGACCTTCCACCACACAGAGCAGCCTCCTCTCACCAGCACTGCTGGTCTGCTGTATCATCTTACTTGTATTTCCCCATACTGGCTCACCTGAAGGGATAAAAATAAAGCAACCACTGCTACTTTCTGTCATATGAGGTCTGTATCTCCTTCTCCACAAAGTTTCTCTGTTATCAGTATAGAATTAATTTGCACAACAACCTTACGAGGTAACTTAGAAGGCACAGCAGGTTTCTTATTTTAAAAGTGGTTATCTGAATAATTGGCAGGGAGAAGCTTGGCTGTTCTGTAATACAGAAACTTGGCTGGAGTGATGCTGTTTGTATGAAACAGCAGCAGATCTAATGCCCAGAACTTGAACTGAAACTGTTTGTTATTACTTCACATCTGTACTGCAGTATTAGCCATAGGCCATGACCAAGTTTGGCCCTGGTCCTTCTGGGATGAACCTTTATCTTTTAAACAGACAGGGGATGACAGAGGTGCTTGAAAGGATTTGAAGCAACATTTAAAATAACTGACATAGTCAGGAACTTATGTCCCACTGAAAATTAATGGCACCTACCATGCTACTTGGATACTTTGGGAAAAAAAATGCTTGTGAAACCTGAAACTTTGGTCAGGCACAGGCATGTACAGTCACAGAAGACTGTTTCTGTTCTTACAAGAAATGAAAAAAGTTCCACAGTAGGTTTTCATCAACAGTTGGATGCTTTTGGCAAGCCCTGCAGTGAGAGTAGAGAGCACTGCGAGCAAGCAGTGCAGGCAGGTCTGCTGAGCAGGATCATTTCCAGGATGGTCATCACAACAGAAGGAAAGCATGTCCAGAGACCAATGGGCTACTTCCCTGTGTCACAGGCTTGCCCTGACTGGTATCTGACTCCTTTCCCCACTCCTAGGCAGAAGGCAAGTGATCTGAAGAATTTCCCTTAAAAAATATGAATGCTTATGTGACAGCTTGTTGTCTTATGTCACTGCAAGTCTAGCTCCAACAGCACCAAAATCTCATTACTCCTACTGTCTGAGCGGGCAGCTCTGAGGCATGGTTTGCTGCAGAACAAATGCCCAGGCAGAGGGTATTGTGTACCAGCTGCTCACATGTGATCATCAATCCCTATAGCAGACAGCCCTGTGGGCCATGAAGGTCACCACTTTTGCAGTGGACAAAGTACTGGAGTGGAAGAGGACACCAGGGAACCCAGATTTGACCATTGATGAATCTGGCTGAGAGTTGCTAGAGAAAGTTGTCAGCTTTCTTCAAAAGGAGGGCATGCAGCTTTTCAAGGAACTTTTTTAGGGAAGTAGAGAAATTTTCAAAGGTGGGAGAGCATACCTCTGCCTCTTTTTGGCAAGCTATGTTCATGTCACCAGAACTGAGCAGGGCTGAGCACCATGTTGCTTTCTCAGCAGAGAAGGCATTTCACAAGTCAGATGGATACCCAGAGTGTTGGCACTGAAGAAAACAAGACAGTAGGTAGGGGAAGACAGCTTTCTGGTGGTGCATGTGCAAGAGATGAGGGCCTTGTCAGGATGCCACCTCTGCCATTGCCCATTGCTGTGCCAGTGCCAAACCACTTGTGCACAGCATGGCAGGAAACAGCAGTGCAATACTCCTCACCCACATGCAGCAGTAAACATAGCATCGGGCTTGACAAGCCAACAAGATAAACGATGAGATTTGTTTTATTATAGTCAACACACAGGCATCATATTATCTTCATCATACCAAGACTAGGTAACCAAATTGCCAGGTTTAATGTTTCAGGTCACATCAGGAATAGTTTTACCAGCAGATGTAAAGATCGTTATTTGGAGTGGGTAGCAGTCAAGGTCAGAGTCAGCAAATCCTCCTCTAAAAATAGACTCTAGTTGCAAAGTTAGTAAGGTTTCTTTTGTCGTTCTCCTGCACTTCACAGGACCCACTTACCTACAGCACCCACCTAAACTTACAGGTAAGACTTAGCAATATACGTTTTCTGCTGTACTTCTTGTGCTCCTTTTCTTTCTTTTACAACCTAGTTTAATAGACCAGGGAGAGAACTGAGAGTTGGAAAACTGTCCAAGGTAGCAATTTCATAAACTTGTTGCAGAGGAAAAAAAAAAACCTAAAAATATTACAGAGTCAAAAAAGTTTTAAAAGTATAATCTGTGATTTTAGAAAACCAAATTCGTCTTGTTACAGGAATCACTTTAAAAATTAGGTAATTAGGTGCCAAAAGGGTATTTATTTTAGAGATAATTTAATTTTAAAACTTCGGAATAAAAATGCAATTTAAGATTTGTAACATCTGTGATCTGTCCCAAAATATTTTGCCTATTCTTCAGTAATTACTCCACCCTCCAGTCAAATCTAACTTTTCCAATTGAATTGCAATCCTCTCAGACGATGGTGTGTTTTAAGTTTCTTTGGGCACTCTCACAATATTTAATGAAATCTCAGCAAAATCTGTTTTAAATTAACTAGTCCAGTCAACAATAAAGAATGAGGGCAAAAATAAGTTTTTAAAGTCACCAGTGGCTTAGAAATTCATTGAAATAACTGGTTAGTTTTGAATATTCACAGCAGGAGGGTCTGGGAAATAATTGCACAGAGGCTACAATTCTTCTGGTTTTAAGCTGTTTAAAGATGAATGCATTGGGTGAACTATTTTACAGTCCCTGAATGCTTGAAGTGTAAGAATGCAGGGGTAAAATAAAGGAGCTGAAGTAAAGGAATTTTGGTGAAGACTAGGACAGCAATATGTAACCCAGGATTGTGTTATTCTTTGGTTGAATATACTGCAGGTACCTGGGAAGTGTCAGTTTTGGAATTTGCTTATAATTCTTTCAGGAGTCTTTTAGAGAATGAGCTTTTTTTTTTTTTTAAGGACTACTTCTCTGTCCCAAGGGGTATTTGGGAATAAAATAACCTTTTCGGCCTACCATTAGGGGAAAAAAACAAACAAAAAAAATACCAAACCAAAAACACACCCAAGGAACCTTTGCAGCCGCACATCTCATTGCAATACCCTGGGGTGCAGCAAGTGTAAGGTTACACAGGAGAGCACACAGCTCTCCATGGCTGCTGCCAGCCTTTGGGGTCTTGAGCAAAGTGTCATGGGGATGGCGTATCAGGGAGCACCATTTTAAATTCATCTAATTAAATCATTCGACAAAGCAAGCTGTTGTTTCTGCAGCTGACCAGCTCTCAGCTCAACTGATGTGCTTTGAGTCACAAAAAGCTTAGAAACCAAAGCACTGTTTACCCTTCCCCGAAGTGCAAACACTGCACTCCAGACAGCATGTGCACTGGCTTCTGCAAGAACTTTCCAGTTTATAAAACAGCCCTCTGCTTAGTCATACTCAAAAACTGTAAGCACTTCTTCACCCTGAAGGGAGGTATGTGTCTGGCATGTGGGCTGGAAATGGAAGAATTCAACAACTTGCTCAGTAGATTCACTATTTCTGAAGACCCTCAGTCATTAGATCTGATTTCTGTCTGCCTTCAGCACCAAGTGCTTGCCTGGAGATGGGTTACTAAACTAGATTCAAGCCTTTTGCACACTTTTTTAAAAGTGTAGAATTGGTATTCTCCATCCTTATCTTATTTTAGGTACTTCCCTCTTGTACATACTTGTTACAGACACTGTATCTCCATGAAGGTCTTATCTGAGGTAGTTATAAAACTGAAAGAAGTAAATAAATAAAAGTAAAAACATTATTTTTGCAGTTGTCTGGAAGGCAAGGAGGTCTCAGTTTTGAATCCTTGAAAAACAGATGTCCTCTGATAGCAGTGGTTTTGAATTCTACCTGATAAATAAAAACATTCAAATAAATCAGCTCTCCATGCAACATCAGAAAAGAAAATGGGAATCACTTTTTAGTAACAAACTCTTCATGCACAAAAATAATTTCTCAATCAAAATTACAGAGGTTTTTATCTCACTTTTTTGTTCTTCTGTCTAATTTATTGTTCATGGCAGTAGATGAACTATTTCGGTCCCCAGACTTGAGGGTCAAACAGCTGATTAATTTCAAGGGCACCATGTTTATCTCCCACTGCACTGATGTGGGTATAAGGTCTAGTGGATATGTCACTGCTTCCTCATGAAAGGCTCAGAGCTGACAGATAGTCTGCTTTCGTTATTTTCTTTCCCTCCCTTGACATCTTGGAAAAAAACTCCTGAAGATACCACAGCTCCGCTCCTTTTTCAGAGCTGACATGAGGAAAGAGGTAGGAAGTAAAATCTGAAAGTATCAAAGTGGGAATAAGATTCAAATCTGCATCCGCATTTACAAACAGGTTATATTTTTCTGTGTTTGCTAAATGCTGAAAACCTTCACTCCCCAACTAAACCAGATAAATTTGTGAATGCTTGGTATTTTCAGGGAGAAGTAGCTTTTAGACAACTCTGAGTACTAAACCAAGGCTGGTACACTTGTGCACACCAAATATTTAACTTCATTTTTTAAATAAAGCCAACATCGAAACCCCCACCAGCACAGGTGATTGATGTCATATGGGCTGGGAGAACTTCTAAGAGTGGGAAACATGGGTGGCAAAGAATTTAAACTATTCTGCTATATAAATAAGGACTGAAATGGGCATTAAGGCAAGGAAGCCCTATGCCAGGCAAGACAGAACAGTTAATACTTCTGAAGAGAAGACTGAGAAAAATTGTTTTCTGTCTCCATTTTTATTCTCATGTTTTACTTGTTTAGCCTCTCTCATTGCATATTTTTACCAATGCCACTGGGCTCCAACTTTATTGAAGATCCATAGCTTCAGGCACACACACAGCCACAAGCTGGCAGGCAGAGTACATATGCTTGGGACACCAGCAATGATGGAGAAACCCCCTGGGTCAGGGAGGGGTGCAGAAAAGAAGGGGACAGAGTATATAGGCCCTTGCAGAGGACAAGGACAAATGCATCCTGGTCTGTCCATGTCTGCTTTTTTTCTTTTCTTTTTAAGTCTCTACAGCTGACTTAGATCTTAACTCCCATTCATAAATCTTGCCAAATTGTTTGGCATCTTTATACACAGCACTAGGGCTTGCACAGCATGTTGAGCCAAAAATATTAAGAAACACAGTATTTTGTTATGTAGCTAATGACTTATAGCTCTCAGTCTCAAAGTAGTCAGAAACTTCCACTACATGTGGAAAACCAGCATTAAAAATGTACACACCACCACCATAACTCTGACATTCACCTTAGACATAAAGCTCAGTTTTTCTTCCCCATCCATGGGATTACCAAACTATAGAGCTCATGACTGACATTTCCAAAAGCATTAAGTTACCCCCTACAAATTTTGTGGTGGGATTGCACATCCCTTCTATTGAATAAATTTAAAAATGAGCCATTACATTACTCTGTGACTTCACAGGGCTTTACTGGAAATTTTGGGTTAATTTGAATAGTTCAAGAGACTCCAAACATGGTGCAGAAGGGAAATCTTTCACTGCCATATTACTGGTTCAGCGACTAGACTGTGTTCATGCTCTGAATTAAACAGCAGATAGACTGGCAGATTTTCCTTTTTTTTTTTCCCCTCTTGCACTTTCTTTCCTCTCTCCCTGTTTTGTTAAAAATAAAATAAAATAAAAAAAGCTAAAGAGCTGTATAAGAAATTCCATCTGGCAGCTGTAGAGTGGATAGTGAACATAAAGAAGAGATTCCTTTGCTGTGCCTAATGCATGCTGCTTATCCAAATTAGCCACACAATTACTTCTATCAATGCAAAACTAGTTTAATGGTTTTTTTCTAGCACACAGCACTTGAAAATGACTTAAAATGCAGTGTAATTTGCCACAGTGTATGTCCTGAAGTGGCTCACTAATGAAAAGAGGATTAACTCTCCATTATTCTGAATTACCATTTTGTGAAATCACTAACAATATTTTCATTTATATACATACAACCCAAGGGGGAGAAATATTACAGCCATCCAAGTGATTAACAAATAAAATTTATTAGATAACATGCACTTTGGTCTTATTTATGGAGAGAAAGATTAGGGTATAAAAATGCAGATGACTGAATTTTTATCTTCCTTGTTCTGATAATACACTGAAGGCCATGACAGCACTGGCAGCTCAGCATTCCATGCACACCCTGGACTGAGCAGCAGAACCCACAGGATGTCGGGCTCAGCAGGCAGAATCTCACAGGCTTGAGCATCTGCAGGGTCCCATTGAGGTGGACCCAGCACTCAGTTGCTGACCAGCCACCACAGGATGGGCACAGGGAGGGAACAGGAATGTCTCAGCAGCTCACACAGCCTGGCCTTGGCATAATGCAGCAGAGGAGGAGAGAAGCTGTGGCTTGGGCACAGGGAAAGAGTGGAATGAGCCACAGATTGCCCTGCCTCCCCGGAAGGGAACTCCTGGCCCCATGTGCAGGACTCTGTTGCTCACTACCCATCCTGAAGCTGGGCTCAAACCTTCCTGCTGAGGAGAACCCGTGTGGGATGCCGACAGTTCCCACTAGCTGACTTTCCTCTTCATCTCTCTTCTGTGAAATAAAAAGGCTGCCCTATCCTGTGCTAGAGCAGCACTTCCAGGAGCAAGCAGGGTGCAGAGTTCTTTATGCAAAGGGCACCAGGACAGTCCCTACTCCAGAGAGTTTTCATATCTAAGTTTGCATGTCCCCAGCACAGTGCAATGCCATGAAGTGACTGCCAAGCCAGTACAGGAAAGCTGCACTGGCACCTCATTTAGCCTGCACTAACTCATCTATAACGCAAAGGATTTTAGCCCAAATGAAGCACCACAAAGGGTGGGAGCCTGCTCCAACAAGCCTGTGCAGAGGTATTTCTGCAATCTGTCTGCCACCTGACTGCACTGGGTGAACACTCTGCAAGGGATGGTCTCCCCACCCCAGAGCTCTGCAAAAGAAATCTGAGCTTTCCCTGCCTGGGCTTGTGCTGAACAGTCTCTTATATCCACAACGGCCTTAAGAACAACCACCCCAGAAAAATCCAATCTACTTTTCACTTTTTATTCTAAGAGGGCTGGTCTAGGGAACAGTCTTTCCTCAGCTCTGTTTGGTGTACTCAGAACAACCAATAAGATGTCAGGTTACACATGTTTGATTATTGGAAAGACATGTGCCCTTCTGTTCTTCTGCCCCAACAAAATGCTTCATGGCAATTAATTCCAGAGTTCAAGCAGCAAACCAGACCATTTTCCCCCTCTTCTCCTCCTCTTATTTAAACTCTGTTACTTCTTACTTAGTCTAGAGTCAAATCTGAAATACATGTTTTATTAGAGGAATTTCCACTGATGCTTTCCTGTGCTCTAACTCAATTTAAAAATCCCCGCAGCAGATAACATTGGCAAGGCATAAAAGAACATAGCATACTTGAAAGTTCAGGGAGCATATGGCTTCCCAGGACAGACAGAAACAAGTATTTCTCAGCAGTGGTCTGACTTTCAGAGTGCTAACCCAGCTTCAAACTGCACTGGTGTTACAGTACCACAAACGATCATCTGCAGATGTGACTGTCCTGTTCTGAGGGGTAACAAATCAATGTGCTGTGGCCACTGACTATGACTACTGACTACATTGCTTTCTCTCCTTCCCTTCCTTTCCTCCCCTCCCATTTTACAGAGCTATGAATAAAAGTAGTCAGTCCTTCAGCATCAAAGCAACAGGCTCTCAGTTAATTCCTTACTAGACAAATAGCAGTTCTTATCAAGTTTTAGATAACAGCCTAATCACTCCCAAAGTCAGACTGTATTAGATTTGTATCTCTGATAGTCTAACATCTACATTAATAATGAATCTGCAGGTAAAATTAGCATAATTCTGGAATGGGAAGGGAAAAGGCTCTCCCGGGGCATGGCTACTGGGGGCAGAGAGAAGAGACTTGGTGCTATGCCATAGGCATGCAAGACCAAGCCCAAGGTAAATTTGCTAGAAGATGGAATTCTCAGAGCCCTTTAAAAAAATCTCAGCAGAGGACCACTTAGCTAAACATCATCATCATGTTTTAGGAAGCTTGGCTAAAACACAGATCCTCTTGCCAGTGAAAGCAAGCCAATTTTTGAACAAAGGTGCACACTTGCCAAACAAAAACTGACTCCACAATCTTGCACGGCTTTGGAGTAGGAAAACAAGAATCATTCGGCTTTTTCAAATTTTGCAGAGAAAGAGAACATGACAGACACAAAAGAACCCAAACTGAGCAAACAAACCCCATGGGTACATGGAATGTCAGTGAAAAATGGTCATCCTTTCAGGATGCTTTCAGGAGAGATCTACAATAGCTGGATGAAGGAATTAGCCAGATTTTTGGAATTAGAAGGACACAAATGTCCAGCAGCTAATATAAAAAAATTTTTGGAGCCACAACAGGATTTGTTGCCTGCAAGGTATGTGAATTTTTGGCAGGCTGTAATTGCACACTTCGTAAGATCAAGCCCAACTCCACCTCTTGTTATGAGTCTCCTACAGAACCACAAGGCTGCTCCCTTCAAACAACCAAGAGAGATGAGCAACTGCTCCCCGGAAACTTCAGGGATTCCAGTAGGAGAAACAAGACAGAGGCCACATAGAGATGTAGATGACAGGAAAGTTTGCAGCTGGCAACACAGGAAAAAAAAGAGTAGAAGAGAGTAGAACAGGTACACCCAACATTCACCTAAATAGACATTTCACCTCCTTGTGTTGCTGAAAATAACATAAAGGACAAGCTTTTAGAAGACTCTTAATGATTAAAAAAAATTAATTAAATGTCCCCTATTTGGTTCCCGTAGGTGCGCTAGACCCTAGCTGTTAGACCTACCAAATTCTTACTAGTGGATTTTCCAGGAAACAGGTTCCCAGTGGAGACTAAACTTCAGTAATCACAAACCTTTGGATTTTGTTCCCATTGCAGGTGAGCTCATCCAACAACACATTCCTTGCTTAGTTCAGGGGAGGCAGAAATCTGGGTGGAAGTCTCTGTTTGCCACAGAGCACGTTCATCCACCTCATACAATGTGCAGCTCAGTCACACCTGGTCAGTGCTGCTCCCAGCATTGCACAGCTGAAGCAGAAATCACTTGCTTTGTGCTTCCTCAGATTAATCTGTTCTGGTTGCATTCCAGTTTGTTGCACATCCTGAGAACACTACTCCACGGACAATATGTCATCAGGAAGTCGGAGTGCTGCGAAGAAAAATGCATACACAGCCATCAAAGTGGATCCTGAAGGGGACTACTGTACCCCAGGGGCATTTGAACTGGAGCGACTCCTCTGGAAGGGATGCCCAAAGTACACCCATGTCAATGAAGTCTGGCCCAACCTCTACATAGGAGATGAGTAAGTGTACACAGTAACTCTCTACATAGCAAATGAGTAAGTGTACATAGTACATCTCAACTACATGGGAGATGAGCAAGCTCTAGTAAGCACAGCTCACCAACAGAGCAAGGTGTTTTGAACTCCTGACAGATGCCAGAGTTCAACAGAGCAATCAGAGCCTGGCATGGCCCTTACTGTTATAGGCACACCATGTCTGCTGCTGCTACAAGAAAGCACAGGTTAAGTGTGGCTGGTCTGCTGTAAAAGGCAGAGTAACAGCACTGGTTGTGGTACCAGTGTAGGATGCAAAGTTTCAAGCTCATTGTGATCTCTTTTTCATTTCAAGGAGTAATTTGTCATTTATCTCTGAACGAAAGGTGTTCCACAGTTACACTGACAGAAGAGTGTGGCCTAGATATGTTGGACCACACCTTAAGCTAGAGTTTATGCCTGAAATGTAATTCTTGCAAATAAAGAGACAGCTCACCCTGCAGTGGTATTTCTGCATTTCTGAGCCTGTGCTTGTGTACATGGAACACTCTGCATTTCTAAATTGCTCAAGAGATTAAAACAAACAGAACCCTGTGGAAGGCAAAGCTGCAGAGATGTATCTCACTGATCAGACCAAGTGTGATTTGGAAAAACACCAAACCCACAAAACAGACTCAGTTCTGCCGAGCACAGGACTAAACTAGAAACAGCCTACTCTGACAAGCAGAGACGACTGCCGCAGCAGGGAGACATGCCATCAGAAAATCCCCCAACCCAAAGCCAGAGCAGAGAAAGAGAGTTTTTCTTACCCCTTAAGCATTATTGGTCCAATTCCCATTTTCCTCTACCCCCTGTGCTAACATGACATTTATTTTACATCATCACTGAAAGGCACAAGTAGGAGCCCCCCTGGCTCCAAAGTTCTCAATAATTTTTTAAAAGGTCCTAAAATTCATCTGTTGCCAACTTATAAAAGAGGAAAGATATACAGCTTTGAAAGTTACAAGACTCCTAATATCATCCACCAATTACTTCTGTGGCGCCAGAGGCAACAGGAAGACACAAGAGTTCTGGGCTTGGACCAAACCAGGGCTCCCACTTTTAGAGGTGGGGGTGGGAGGGTTTGTGGTGTGGTATAAAAAAAACTAAGCCATGGGAATAGCCTGGCCAAATGATACACAAACAAAAGAAAAGGAGGTCTAGTTTTCCTCTCCACATCCCACCCTGCCTGCCCCTCTTTTAGATATTTCTCACTCAAGATTAACCATAAAGAACAGCCTCTTCCAGCATTTATTTACTACTTTCTTGTTCAGAATTACCAGCAGAATTATTCTGCATTGTTAGAATTTCCCTCTTATCTCTGTGATGAAGCTATAGCTGTGCCCTCTGAGCAAAGAGATTTAACAAGAAAAGAAGTCAGTCTCTCAGCCCACGACACCAGTCACTGACCCTTGCCTGTAATCCTTCCTGTAGCAGTGGCTTGTTACACCTTGTAATTTAATAATGCTAGGAGGTGTAACTCTGAGTACAGCACACACCTGGCACTTTGCACAAACTAACAAGCAGAACACAAATAAGTTTCTTGAGAAGCACTTGTACATACTCTCACTTGTGCTGGGCAGTATATTTCTGCAGGGGACAGACTTAAGTCTGGAGGAAAACCAGTGGTGCTTTAAGGGTAACAAGTTCCCCACATGACAAGATAAAAGAAGGAAAAAAAACAGTGGAGAAGAAAAAACAAGTGAGGAGCAGGTGGGGGGTGAACAGAACTAAAGCTTAACCAGAAAATGTGACTCTTTGAAAGAGAACAACTGTTGTCAGCCAGGTAAGGGCAAATTTGGCATGGGAGAAAATCTGAGATGAGAATTGATCTGCAAGAAAGATGCAGCCTTTCCTTACCATAACTAAAATTTGATTTGAAGCAGATTAAGCCCAGGGACCTCTGTGTCTTTCCTCAGCCAGTTCCACATCTTACTTCTGACCAACAGCTTAGCCCTTCAGTGTAGCAGGGGTTTTTGTATTGTTTTATTTTAAGATCTAGTTGGAGCACTGGTGACCAAAGAGCTGCCATAGAGACACTAACAGATGTTGGGTGCGTTTGCATCTTTAGCCATGCTAAATTAAGGTTGATCTTGAAAGAATTTAGTGGAATTCATCAACAAAATCAAGTGAACACACACATGCAGAGTTGATCTTCAGAGCCTTCACATCTGTGCTTCATTCCTGCCTCCTGCATTTACAAGGTTAACAGGACTTGTGACTGCTTATGGAAATGCTAATTAATTACCCCGACTACGTAACCACATCTTCTTTCTAATGCAATACAGGCTATCAGGGAGCCCTGTGAGGCCACTCAATCCTTTCGTTACAAGGCTTCACTGCAGATGTTGCCCAGAGGCAATGAAATCTCCATGAGCCTGTCAGACCCAGAATAATCAAAGCCCCAAAATATAACATGCTGTGTTCAGCTCCAATTGAAATTTTCCTCCAGCAAGTTCCAAGGACTTTTAAAGACCAGACACTGGAACTTGTATGAGACAGCCCAGTGATAGGAATAAAACATGCTCTGCCAAGATTTTTAATCAGCTGCTACCAGGATTAGTGCTTGTGTGTCTCCTCACATCTACAAGCTTTCTAAAGGGATAGAAAGCAACTGTCTTGCTCCTTTCTTTCACTGGTCACCTGGTCACTTGCACAGACAGTTTTACTGGCTAATCCCAAACCTGCTTGGTCCACCCCAATCACCTAGAAAATCTGCCAGTTACGCATCTTGTAGTTTCTCCTTGCAGCTCTTCAGTGATGACCTTATTACCTGAGATGATGTTCAGGGTTCCACATTTCTGAAGCTCAAAGAGTATTTTAGTTAAAGACAAAGGCCTACCATGAATTTGTTTTCCTCTTAACCATCCACTAGATCTCAGTAGTATTTAAGGCCTGATCACATTTTCAGTTCTTCCTATGTTCTCAAACTACTCCCAGAGGAAAAAGAAGTCTTCTGGAGTCTAATTCTCTACAAGTTAAGTATGAAAAATAATTTTCTGGATACGCAGCTGAACAGAGCTTGCATTTCACAAAAGCTATGGTCTGTGCTTGTCCCAGGCTCATGGTCTTGAGAACAAATGCAGGTAAGGTTTAACACAATGCGTGAGTAAATCAAACTTACAAATTAGAGTGTATGATAATTCAGAAAAATAACTAAACACTAAATACATGCTTAGCTAAAATTCATTTTCTCCTCTTACCTTTCTGCAGAAAAACAATACAGCATGGCTTTTTCCAAGTGACTAAGTAGAAATTCAATTTACCTAAAAGGAAACAGATAGGGCTGGCTCAGGGTGGAAAACAGTTACCTCCCACCATTTAGGATTACCAACTCCCGGCACCTACACCAGCATTCATCATACAAAAATGGGCGCGTATGCAGATTTAGATTTTAACAACACTCTGGAGGACATCGTTTCGACTCGGTTAGTATGAGAATCTGCCAATTGTAACAGCAGCCTAACAATGCAGAAAATCAGATCTGTAACACTGGACCATAAACCTCAAAGCTCCAGTGGTTTCCAAGACACTTTCCCACATAACATGTCTGTCTGTAGGTGAGTTCTAACACTTGATGAGTGACTGAAGTCAAGACCAGGAATGACTGGCTAAAACACATGTGCTTGAAGCCTTTGCAGAAAGTTATTTCCTGTGTCTAGGTTGTATCACTTATGAAAACTACATCCACCATTTCGGGCTAAGGGAAAACAAACTACTAAATCTTTTTCTACCACATATTCTGAAGATCCTGTTCAGTATTTTCAGTGGTACCTAAAAATTCTTCTAATTCACACTGAACAGGAGGTATCCACAGAAACGGAGCAACACCTCGGAAGGAAACGGGGATACAATGCTGTGCTATCTCTAGACTCCCTTAGTGCTGGAGTTACCAAAGAAAATTGGGTCAGTATTATTGGAAATTCTCAACATCTCTCCTCAGGAGGGAGAACTGCCAGATTTTCTTAAGAAACTGTCAATATTGCCTATATTCAGGAAGCTTCTTTCTGACACTGACCATCTGGTAAATTATCATCCTGCATCAAGTTTTCCTTCAGCATTTAAGAAAATGGAAAAGCTTGAGAGAGACGATTCCTCTCCTAGTAACATGTTGCCTCAGATTTCCTTGTGTTTTGTCAATCTGGGTCACGACAGTCTGTGGCTTTAACAGCCTATACTGAAACATGTTTGCATTGCACAACCTTTGCAGGAAGTTTAAGAGACTTGACTTTACTTGAAGCTTACAAGCATACCATTCATCTGGTTGACCAGTACCAGCTGTACGGTGCTGACTTACCTGTGGAAGGAGCTGCTCTGCCTATACCCTTCATGAGGAATTTTGCAGGATTACTTCCCTTCCTTTGGATGCACTTGCGTTTTCATTATGAGCCGCCTTGTCTCCCCTTTGTTACTTGCTTTTAACATACTTAATACTTCATGTGGAGGTGCAGGCTGCAGTGCCTGCAGGTTGTTTTCCCCTCTCTTCCAACTCCATTGGTTTGGGCAACTTTCTGATGAAAGCACCTGGGACTAAAGCTTATTATGACAGTATTTTTTGAAAGAGCAGGAAGAGGGATTTGGTACACTGGAGACAGCAACCTGAAAGAAAGCATTTTTTTTCCTGTTATAACTACTTACATTGTTTCTTCCAGAAAAAGGCAGAGTTTGCTGCAGCACTTGGTACCAATCCTATGACTCTCAGTCTTAAAACTGACATAAGGCACAGTTCGAATCTTGGACGAGCCCTTTACTTGCTCTTGCACAACCCAAGAGATATAAATAGTCTTTTGGGAACCATCTGAAAATGGATGACACTTTTGTTTGGGTCAATTTTCCCTCTTGGTGAGTCCGTTAGTATCAATATATCCCTATGTGAAAGTGATTTTATCTCAAATTTTCACCATTTAGGTGGCATTCCCACATCAAAGTACTCCCCCTTGCCTCAGAACTTTAGAAACATGTTTATGAGTCCATCTGCCCCACAGTAAATGCAGGGTCTGATTCAGCAAAGCATTGAACTTTTGCTTAACATAGAGAAAAGGACTTCTGGGTATGCTTAACTTTTAGCATAAGTGTATGCATTCCAAACTGAAGGGCTGATGAGCTTTTACATGGGACCAATCTGCCCAGCTCATCTCTTACTAAACTGAATTACACTGAAATTTTCACTGTTATCTCCCAGTGCCACACTTCACCTTCCCTACACAGGAACACATTCAAGGCAGACACTGGAGACCACAGCTGAACCATGTAAAAGGAAATCAAGTGCTAATAGCACAGATGGTGGAGATATACAGAATGAAAACAATTGCAAGAGCAGTCAAATGCTTCTGGCTTCACCTGCACTGGCATTTGTAACAAACTCTTCTTTACAAAGGTTACTTAAAATTCAACCATAATCATGAAAATTAAAGAAATTAAAGTATTAATTTCAATTTAAGAGGAAACAGCAGCACCAAAGAAGGTAAAAAGAGTATTGTTAGCTTGACTATTATGCTCTGGTAGTGAACCAACTCCCAGAAAAAAAATCTGTGCCATTTCTAGTTGAAAGAAAGTTATAAATTCTCCAATAAAGTATATGAGTCTTATACTCCTGAATGATCCTATGCTATTAGTAACCTCAACCAACTGAATATTTTCAGGTATTTATGCTTGATTTATTCTTCCCCTTCCTCTAAATTACTGATACCTCAGGCATAGTAAAAGATGCAAGGAAGACCAAATGCATTCCCCTCTCCTTGGGGTGTAACCAGAAGTACCACATGTGATGAAACACAAAAAAACCCCAGAGATTCTGATTACAGTGTACAGATAGAGGGATGCTTTTACAGCGGCATCTACACTACAGATTCAGCTCAGCTTGGAAAGCAAGCCAGTCCTCCACACAAAGCCAGAGCTCACTGATGGCTAAAGCCAGTCCAAGCAAACATGTCGAGGGGCACAGTAACATTTCCATTGACAGATATACAGGTCCCCCATACGAGGGCTTTACAGCCTGTTTCCCACTCTCTGTTAACTGGCAATCAACAGATTGCAGCCCAGCATGACCTCAAGTTTAACCGCCTATATTATGGCAGTGTCAGAGTCTCAGCACAGGCCACCTCTGCCTGGTAATGTTTATGATCAAAGTACAAAGATGGCTGATGGGAGGTAAAAAGGAGACAAACCTGAGCCAGTATGACAAGCAGTGGTCCAGCTGTGCTCTTTGCCTAGTTTTGGGGGAAAGATTTTACAAGGGCGGGGTGGGGGGGAAGGAGGAGAAAAAGTTTTCAAAAAACAGCAGTGAGATCTTTTATGAAAATGCAATTATCCAGTGCAAGAGTGGGGGAATGGAGAAAAAGAAGAAATGGCATAAAGTGCTTTCTAATCTCCATATTACATTTCAAACCAAGCACTCTTGCTCTTGAAAAAGACTAGGTGTCACTTCAGCTGTCTTCAAAAGATGCAGATTCTAAAGCCCAAGGCAAGTACCTCTTGCAGTCCAACAAACTCTATTTTCTATTACACAATGACTGTTTCTTAGTATCTCTACACAACATTATATATTAGAAACCTTAGGAAAAGCTTTCCATAGATAAAATTGTCCAGTGTGTCTGCTCTAACAAAGGTGCTTGACATCCTCTTAACAGATTGCATGCAAGAGCTCAGCCTGTAGATGCAGAAGCCACAGGACCTATACTGACCCTGCTCCACTTAGGGCAAGTATTTCAGGTTTTGGTTCCACTAACAGGCTCTATAACACCTACACACAGTTTGAGTGATAGCTATTTCAGTGAAAATGTGAAGAACTTAACAGATTTGAGTGCTCAACACTGAGCATTCATTTTTTTGAAGTTCTTCAGATTAGCAATGTCAGTAGAAAGAAGAAAATGCACATCCATGTCATAAAGAAATCAATTCCATTGGGTAAGGTTCCATTCAGTCCAAAGGGTATTGCTGAATCAGTTTTCATATCAAGGAAAATTAGCAAGCAGATGACATTTTAAAATCAGCCTATACCAAACACTGAGGAAAATAGCATAAATTCTTCAGTGCCAAAGATACAGGAGTACAAAACGTCCTAAGTATCTCCTTGGTACATTTGCAATTCGCTTAAAAAAAAAAAAAGTTATTTCACAGAAGATGACTTAGTTACATCTGACCATTTATAATGGGCTTTTTGCAACAATATGCAGGGTTGATCCATTGTTGCTTTGGATTCCACTTCCAGCCCAAGTCATGGAAAACACAGGGAGGTAACAGAATAACAATGTGCATACTCAAACTCCAACAGGTCAAAAGCAAAACAACAGCTAATGCATTTGTCATGCAAAATGAACACCAAACTCCTCTGCCTTTAACTGATGAAATAAAATGGAGAAGCAATAATTCCACCCTGGGACACAAATTCACAGAATGCAGCTACAGGCAAGACTGGGAGGTTAAAGTTGGAAGTTCCCTGGAGCTTGTCCCTGCTGACTGCTTATGCAAGTTACTGAAAGACAGTGTCCCTTCTTTCTGAAAACCTATTGGAACACTGACACCACCAAACACTGAAAAATGAGATCCTAAGACAGAGAACATGACTAAGTGTGACTGTCAGCAATGAATGCATTAGTTGCACCCACTGTGTCAACAGGCAGTCTCCAATCAAGGAAACAGGAAAATTTGATTTCATATAAATACAAGTGTCAAATGTTAATGATTGTAATGCAATCTGCTGTTTGATGACATCCTTGCTTGGAATAACATCATTTAATTCAAATGTTATTTATTATCCTGAGCAATGCCTGCAGAAGCCAAAGTCTGGTAGTATCTACTGTCCATCAAAACCCTTGTTTTTCTACTGACCCTAACTCCTCTGCAGTCCTACTTACTAAGCACGTAGGTCTCCACTTGCAGGGGGTTCTAGTTGAGCACAGATGTCTGACCTGAAGCCATCAGTCTTACACAGTTTGTTGGATACATGCTTTGGGCCAAGTCTGGTGGATGAAGACCATATTTTCTCTATTCCAGCATCAGGGAGGCAAAACAAAATACAACTTACTTTGAAAGCAGGAACTGTAGCTCACCTTAAGTACATCAAAACAAAGACTAGCAGTTATTCACTGCAACCTTACTCATCAGCCAGGACATTTAACCTGTTTAAATACTGTCCACCCCCCATCACAAGGGGAAGGAGAAAGCATTATTTAACATGAGGTGAAGGCACAAGGCACAGCACTGGCAGCAAGATGCCACTGCTGCTCTGTCTTCCAGAGTCTACTGAGCTTATTAGGTAGGCATTACCACACTAACTGGAGTTTTTATTTACTGTTTACATGATTGCAGAGTTGACAATACTCTACTCAGAACAGCCGATTATCATGAGCGTAATTTAAGTAAGACCAAGCATAGGTAAAAACCTTCAGTATCCATATCCCAGTTAAATGGTCCCATCACTAGGTTCTTGGCTGCTCAAAGAGGGGTTTTGACTTAGAGGCTGAAAAGGCAGCCCATTTTAAGCTATTCTGGGCTGTCACCACCAGAATTATGAAACAGGTAGCCCACCACAATATCCCATGTGACAGCAGCTGCATTTACACATTCCTGGAGAGAGGCACTTTTGTTTGGAAAAAGCTGTTTCACATCATGCAGTAGTTATGTGAAACTATAATAACAGAATAAAGTCTATGGGGTTTTTTTGGCTTAGTTTTGGGTGTTTTTTTACCAAAAATCTTAGTGATTTTCCTATGCACTAATGAAACTTGACAGCTTTTTCAGAGCAAAACTTCCCCAAAACAAAAGCCATCCGTAATGGAACAGAAAAAGTTTTTACATGCCTGTCCACCAACTACATTTTTTGAGGAATTTCATCCTGCTGACAAGCATTTAGAGTGGGTATCAAGCACACAAGGATTTTCTCTCCCATCTGACTTCCCTTGTCCACGGGAAGAGAGGACAAGAACAAATCTCCGTATCTAGTGCTTTTTGCTTTATACCTCTGGTTTGACCAAACATGACAGTAAAATGTCCACAGAAGGGTGGGTTCTCTAAAATTTTGTTTATTTTTTAAAGAAACGGGACAAAAACTTGGTAACTTCGTTTGGGAAAGAAGAGCTTCTTTTTGAGTATCAGATGATTTTACTATACTCACATATTGCTGCCTCTTTTTTTAGTTCTGCAATATCAATTGATGGGACAAAAGGAGAAAACAGCATTCGTAGGTCATATTTCAAGTTCTGCCACTGATTCGCTTTTATGACTTTAAATCATTCATTTTATTTCTTTCTGTAGCTCATGTTTCTTCTTGTATAAGATGAATAGAAGCCAGTATTGCCTACATTACAAAGGCAACAGGAAAATAAATTCATTTTAAACATGTTCTAAGGACCTGGGAGGCATAGTTATGAACTCCAGAAAGATTATTCACTCCAAATGACAGTATCCTAAGATTCTTAAAATGGTAAATGATGCATTATTTCAGCATTATCAGTTTCATTAACATTTAGAACCTACCAAATTGGAGGTTTTCTTAAATTTATTTTCTAGCTTGGTGAATAAGAAGCTTCTTGACTTACAGGACAGCTCTTGTTTTAACAGAAAAACTGCCTTAGATCGCTACAGCCTTGAGAAGGAGGGATTCACCCACATCCTCAACGCAGCCCATGGTCAGCGGAATGTGGACACAGGATCAGAGTATTATCACAGCATGACTGTGGAGTACCATGGAGTGGAAGCAGATGATCTCCCCACTTTCAACCTCAGCCAGTTCTTTTATTCAGCCTCTAAATTCATTGATAATGCGCTTCAGGATGAAAGAAGTAAGGAGGGTGCTGAAAATGGTTAAACACAGAACAACATTTACTCCACCTGATTAAAAGCCTAGTTCCACAGCATTTAACCTTGTGGGAATGAAGCAAGTCCAATAAAGTCCAACAGAGACTATAAAACTAAGAGTAGGGAACCAGTTTAAGACAAGTTAGTGATGTAATTATGACCTTTCTCAGTAATACTAGCCCAAGAGCCCCTGACTAAGCACTTTGATAAAAGTCCTCTTCGCAGCTTGAATCAAGGCATCCTGTCTGACAGAGATTTTTTTGTTGTTTTGATTCCTTCACACACACATCAGAAAGAACTGAAACTTGCAAAGGTGCCACCAATTAGCTGTCTTTTCCTCAAATTATCCCTATTAAGAAAGGTTTAATGAGTATTAGTTGTATTCCATGCTGTTGCTCCACAGCTTCATGCTCTGCAGCATTAGATTCACTCTATAAATACAGAAACCACCCTTTCTACCTGGCCATCAGATCTACCCCAACATATAACAATTATCTCTCTGCCACCTTCCAAGCAGCAAGGGACCAAAACAACTCTGACAGCAGTAATCTAAACATTTCATTAAAGTATTTTGTAATTTCTCAGTTTGATTACTGCAATTCATTATTTGCTGATCTCCAGCAATGTCCTATTAGAAAGCCTTACACTGATGTGAAGTGCTGCGGCCTAGGCCTCACAAGGACTTTCAGTATTATTCCTATTCCTTCCCCTACATACTTGCTAAAAAATCTCCAAAACTCTACAGTATTTTTGACATGAAACCAGTTGAGAAACTTCAGACTTTCCTGCTGACATACAGAGACCTTAATATCAGAGGGTCAGATATCAAGTTTCTAGCCTTATGTCAGCTTCTGTTCTCGCCTGTTTAGCTCAGCTGTAGGCAGCTACTACCTGACTTGCTTCCAATAGCCAGCCAGGTCTTTACAATTCCACCCTTTCAGTGAGTGCAGTCCACAGCAATCCCTTCCCCTGTTCAGGAGAAAACCTTGAAAGCAGATCAGTTTTAAAAATCAAAGTCCTAATAGCAAGAGAAACTGCTTCAGGAGCTTACTTGCTTGTGCAGAAAGGTACCCGGCATTTCAAAAAAGTATGTCTGAAGCAGTGCCTTTGGAAAGGAGTGGATAACTAACGTGCACCTGTGTCTAGCCAAGGCTGGAGGCCAGAGGTCAGAAGCAGACTGGAGTAGCTGGAATAAGAAATGCAGACTTTCTCATTCCCACCAGCCCCCTGTTCCTGTAAGATCTCTGTCTGCCGTAGTGAGGTAGAGAAACAAGCACAAGGGAAACAGCAAAGGCTAGAAAAAAACCCTTGCATCCCAATAAGTACCGTGGCAGGAAAGGATGGGAAGGGGGTGGGGGGAGTATTAACCTTTTTGTTCCAAAAGCACATCAAAGTCCTGGAAGTTCTGAGACAGTATCAAGCACCAGTCCAACACTGAAGCATGAAACCAAATCAAAAAAATTACTGCATGAACTATGAAACAACAACAAAAAAAGTAGATACTACCAACTGCAATAATTTCTGTAGCTGTGCAGTGCCTGCCACATTCAGGAGGCCTTTAAACAAGATAGACAGCTAGGATCTTTTCTGATGGAGACCAATAAAATAAAGAATTACTGTAATACTCATGAAGAAAAAGAGGAAGCTCTTACCTTTTTCATGAGCAAAAAGTACACTATATGTACACACATCTCTTACGCCAGTCAAGGACATGCATAAAGACACAATGCATAGCCCAGGGAGACACTGAGATTTAAAGCATGACAATGGCTTTCCAATAAACATTTACAGAACAGAATGACTCAAGAAGCCAGACTAAAGAGCAGACTGATGCCTCGCAGAGAGAAAAGACTAGAGGCAACTACTGCTCTCCTCCAACAGCATAAATGTATTATTGTGGATGCACATCAAGTGGAGAAAGGTGTTCTGCATTTCAGGTGCCTAATGAACTAGCTATTTGTGTACACCTTCCTGACTAAAAGCATCCAGATTCCTTCACAGGATTTTATACTAAGTAACTAAACACCAATCTCCAGTGGTAATGACATGGGACTTCAGCATGTGGTGCTAAATGCTCCTGACCAATAACATCATTACACTGCTTTGCTGCTGTGTATTAGAACGGAACAAATACAGAGAAGGGGAAGGGGGAAGAGAAAAAGTTTCAACTTATGTGACCAGTATGTATGTATTAACCAATTTACTTCAGCTGTATTACATTGTTTGGGGTGTGACCTTCAGCCAGCCAAGTGATCAAATTAATTGAATAGACGTCTTCATACAATTATTTTTCCTGGGAAGATGCTCAACAGCCAATGTTGTTGAAACAAGCTGTCATTCAAGAAGGCTCTCTCCTTTTGTAACAGACAAGAAAGCTTGGCAATTTGGATGCTGTCAAAACACGGTCCTAACACAGTAATTCTGACTTAAAATTCAAACTCCTTATGATGGTGAAGAAACTCCTTGACCAGAGCAATATTTGCAGAGTGTAAGCATGGGCTGATGGATTTAAGAACAGTTATAAGAGGAAGTTTTACAAGCCAACCATAATGGTTCATAATTATGCATGCTATCATTCAGCTATGCTTAAAGCTTTCCCAAAACATGCAATTCAGATCACAGGACAGCTTAAAATTTTTATCTGTGAGGCCCAACTAATGTGAAAGGAAGACATTATTTTAAGAGACTTTTAGGCTCCCTATTATGCTAGAGATTTAGTACTCACTCCCTTGTAATTTTAGTTCCTTGAGATGTAGAGGGGAATGGCATTTTCACTTCATGTGAAAATGTCATGGGGGAAAAATACACTAAAGACAGAGACAAAAAAAACCACAAACCAAAGTGAGAAGAAACATATGAGACAGATTCCAAGACCCCAGGCATTTGACCAAAGACACCTCAACATTCATGGCTCTGTCTGTGTTGCATCTAGATAGACAAATTTTCAAGAAATACAAATCCAAGTCAAGTGAATAAATTAGTTCAGGGGACCTGTCACCGCTCAGCAGAACTCTGTCTCCATGCACTGATACTGGATATTCAGGCACACCTTGAAGGATGTAAGTGATCAGAATCTGAAAGAGCAGACTTCCTTTTGGGGAAAGAGTTCAGAGTAGTCTTTGCATTAGAATGAAAGAGAACACAAAATAGTGCAGAAGCGATGTGGCTTTGCAGAAGAATATTGGTGTTTTGCTGTAACAGGCAGTCAGATCTTGACTATTCACACAGCAAAGGACAGACTTTTCTTCAAACCAACAGACATTTCAGAAAATTGTACAGCCATTTTTTGCCTTTATCAACAATATAAAACTATGTTTTCTCCTAGATCCCCTGCATTTGCCATCCACACAATGCAAAGCATTCCTTGTCCTATCATGTATTTTATCACCTCAACAGCAATCCACTTACAAGGTGGGCAGCTCCAACGAGAAGCACTGAAGGGCTGAAAAAATGAGTTTTCATCCATTTTAAATATTTGCAGTAATAATAGAAGGGATTATGATTTTCCAGGAGAGGAATAGGCACTTCTAGTCATCAGAAGGACTGGAATTTTGCCAAGATGCCTCTAAGACTATCTGCTGGGATTAGGACGCAGACTGTAACCATTAATCCTCTAGCGTTGGCAGTTCTTGATGCATCCATTACATAGCAATGCTACTTGTGCCAAGACATCCTCTTGTGCCTGGAAGTAAAGGAGTTAATCAGCAGGAGTCATGGCTTTGCACCCAACACTTCTCACTACGCACAGCTGACAGAGATAAACTATTATTGGCCCTGATAGCATTTTTTTTCTCCTGTGGCAATTGCTTAGCAGGGTGTTAGAGAGAATGCTCCAAATCTACTTTCTTCAGCAGTTCAACCCTTTGTGAGACCCCCTCAAGGGCTTTGAATCATTTTTTGAAATCTTTTGAAGTGTTTAAAAACCTGTCAATCAGACCTGAACCACTTACTGTTTTCTTCCTCCACCTCCCCCAGACACTGCAAACACGAAGGTTCCACTTTGACTTACAACCTTGCTAGTACCCAAAGCCAAGGACTTAGTGTCTCCAGAAGCCCCAAGTTAAACCAGGCAATGTCACAAACCTAAACCTCAAGGCACACTTATTCAGAGCTGAAAACTACTGGCAGACTCTGCATTCACAGGATACAAGACAGGCTCCTACTGCAAGGAGATGATCATATTAGAACACTCAGATGACTGTGGGTGGTGGTTAAACATTACTTTCCTTCAACACAACAGGGTGACTACCCAGAGATTTCTACACAAGCTTTTCTACAGTGTAAGTGGTGTTTTCTTTCTACTCCCTGGTTATATGCCTATGGCCTTTCTTATCCTCTGCCCTCAAAAATGGGCATGAAGTGATGCAGTCTAGATCTCAAAGGACATTATTGTCAGAACAACTAAACAAAATCAATTTTGGTTCTTTTTAGTGTCTAGCTAGTAGAATAGAGAAAGATGCCCCACATGCATCCCATTTATCCCCATGGAAGGAGGGTCTGATAGCATATGAAGTCCTGCCGCACCCTTGTGCTTTGGTCAATATGCTCAAACACAGAATTACATACACACTGTCTGTCAGGCACATAAGACTAGGCAGCAGCAGGGCTTGCTAGATTACTTAATGCAAGTCTTCAGCCCCTAGACCTTCTCTGCAGGCTTTGTTCACAAATAAAAAGATACTTAGTTTAGGATTAAATAGATCATCTCTACTGTAAATGCTGTTCAGTTACTACAGTAAGATTTACAGCCTCACTTCCCCCACATGTGAAAAGACAGGACTACAAAATACTACTAAGGACATTCATATCATCAAACAGAGCAGGGGCACTAGAGAAAACTTCACTGTCAAAGAAAAGGATTACCCAGTGTCACCTCTGCATCATTTCTCTTTGTTCCCACAGACAAGGTTCTGGTTCACTGTGCCATGGGTCGCAGCCGCTCAGCCACACTGGTCTTGGCATACCTGATGATTTACAAGAACATGACAGTAGTGGATGCCATTGAGCAAGTGTCAAGACACCGCTGCATCTTGCCAAACCGGGGCTTCTTGAAGCAGCTCAGAGAACTGGACATAGAGTTGGCACTGCAGAGGAGGAACAGCAAAAACAGCCTACCGCCTAACGATGAGCAAAACAGCACCACCATCTAGTATTGCTCCTGGCAGGGTTGTGCTACTGGAAAAGAAACTCCATCAGAAGAAGGGAGGGGAAGGTGTAGTTAATTACACAGTCACAAGGGTCATTTGCTATTTGCTGGGAAAAAAAACAAAGTAATTTCAAATGCTGTCAAGATGAGAGAGGGAAGCAAAATTTTAAACCCATTGTTTTAGAAAGTTCCAGCCTTAGCAAAATCCTTTGTTACATCAACAAATACGTTTTTCTCTCTGTAGAAAACCTTTTACAGCACAAAAGCAGGCACAACTTAAAACTCTTTTCTACATGAGTACCCCCAAAATCCTGATCCTAACCCAAGCACATGGCCTTTTTAAAGGAATGCAGCTAGGCACTCCTGAAGAAATTTTGCAGGAAAAACATGGATGAATTGTTTAGTCCAGAGTCCTGAAGGATTTCACAAGAGTTTGCCTTTTTGCGCTGTTTCCTGGCATCTCCATTTCTTCCTTCACAGCAATAATCTAGGACAGCACAGCATTTAAACAGCCTCCACATGAGGATCAACTACTTGGTCTTCTCAATGGACTTCACAGCTCACCACGCAAATTAGAAACAAAGCAACAGCCTTAAGAAGGTCAGTTGCATAAGCAGCTGCAACAGGCAACAATTCAAGGAGATACATACATGTGATATTTCAGGAACTTCAATTTTAACTTGCTTAACTTGCCCTAAATCCTTCAACTGCCTGAATTGTATAAGGTCATATACATACATAAAGATCCTTTACATTGTTATGAGGAAGTTCAGTGATGAACTTGTGGAGCCCTAGTAGCCACTAAATAATTATGGATTATAACCAGTTCTAATGAGATTTTAGAAAAGGCAAGAGACACCAATGAAGCCTTTAAAAAAAATCTGTGACCTGACTAGGCAGGAGAAAGCTGCTGCTGTGCTTCCAGACATGGTTTATATTTATCACTACCAAATGTTTCCTCCTGTCTCAGCTTTAGTCACTTTAATAGGTCATTATGCTTCTATATAATTGCATATGTTAATCATTTCATTTGTTGACAGAAGTGGTATAAATACACTGATGGGGATACCAGGCCTAATTTTCTGCTTAAACTTATTCAATTCACCCTATTTGATATAAATTATCACAAACTGTGTTTTGACACAAGAATTTTGCCACCACAGCAGCATTTGATATTCCTCAAGTGTACTTTACAGGAGGATCACAATTAAGCCATGTTTACCTTTCATGCATCCAAAAGGTCATCACCCTCTCCACCAGAATTCTGCCTAATCTGATGTATTAGGTAAGAGCTATTTGCTGCCTCAGTGCCTGAGAGCAATGACCTGGACATCAAGCGCACAGGAAAGTTCTCTTGGTCTTTACCAGCTCACAAAAGACTTTGTAACTTCGGTGCAGTACCAACTGTGGAAGTCTTGAATACTTAAATAAGAAGAATGCAGGGCATAAATGTGACACTGAGAACTGTGAGTATATGCTACAAACCAGAGTTGGTACTATATTTTGTGTATGTTAACAGCTCTTCACAGCCTTGCCCTCTCTAGTGTGAAGACTTTCCTAATCCTTCATTTCCTTTTGGGGCCCAAAACCAAGTAAAAGGTTCATCTCTAAACACTAACTGTAGCCAAGGCTGCAGACACCCGTAATACTATGCTTGTGATTTATCATTTATATTTATCTGTGTAACAAATACCTTATCTTTCAATTGTCAGAGACAGCAGACTGAAATTAACATAAACTAAACTACTGCTAAAAACCAAATTAGACACCACAATGTGAACAATATATATGACACACAATCTCTGGGACTTGCAGAAAATTAAGTATCCCTACACTTGGATTAGAAAAACAAAAAAGAATCCACCAGAAAAAAAACCAGTAATTTGACACTTCAAAAATAAATAAGCACTCATAATACAAGTTTAGAGTAAAAATATTTTTGGATGGGGTCCCTCAACTTCTTCCATCTACTTCCACAAACATTCTAATGCACCTTCTCAGACCACCTTACTATCTACTGCAGTTTAATTCACAACCCAGACATGGAGGAGTTCTCCCAGGCACATGTCAGACAAACCTGCTTTTCAGAGGCATAGCCCTGCTCCTTCATTTACACTGACAGTGAAAGTTGAACACTCTCACCTCCATGACAGCAGCATGTTTCCTGGTATTAGTTTTACAGGCAGGAATTCTGTACCAAATACTACACTCAAGGAGAAACATCTACCAGGATTTCCCTCAGTGAAGTTACATGTATCCTGCAGATAGCTTGATGACTGCTGTAACTGAAAGAGGATTTGTTGATCTACATGCATAATTGATCACTCTCAGCACTACACCAAATTGCCAGGCCATTCTTTCTAGCAACCATGCTGGATATAAATGTAGTTTGTTGTCATCCACTAGCCTGCCTGATGGACAAATTAAACAGCTTATAAAACTGAAAGACACTGACAGTGATCGAACATGCAAGATTAGTATGTTTAGCAGCCCATTGTTTATATCACAGCGCTTCTTATGAAGTTAGTACAAAATGGGTTATATTTTGTCCACTGCTAGGGGATCGGGTAGCCTGAGTGCAAAAACACAAACCACTCCTGTCTTTGCTAAAAGGCCAGAGTGCAGCTTTCAGTACTGTATTCCGGCAGCTTTCAGATGAAGTATGTTCTGCTCCAAAGACAAGTAAATATCTTCCCTAGAACCAGGTCTTGCCTGAAGGACTCTGCTGGTACAGCTGTGCCAATTAAGCAGCTCTGAAGTAAACACAATTCTCATTTACTTTCCAGCTTTCTTGCCTACCATTCTCCCAGAATCAATTAGACTAAATCAGAAAAAGCAGAAGTTCTGCAACATGTAACTTGCACAAACTAGGCAACTCTTGCAAGCTGCTAACTAGCTATTAACAAGTGTTAGCAGCAGTGACTTCAGCTACAAGCCAGATCTGCAAGAAACATACACACAGAACCAGGCAAGTTTATTTCCCTCTTGCCAATCACTAGTGGTATGGAGTATTCTATTCGTCAAACCAAAGACTAAGATTGCGTGGGGAAGGAAGCCTCCTGAACTCCACAAGAATCATCTATTGCAATTCTGTGAAGAATTTTTGGGGGACACTAAAAGAAAGTGCTAATTCTCATCTGGGATGGTTTTAGGAGCACAGAGTCAAAAGTGACATTGCAATGGGCACACAACACATAAAGCAAGTGTATCTGTAAAGGAAAAGACAGACTTCTTATAAAACAGAAATTTTAGTACAATAATGCCATTCACAGGTAAACAGTCATCACAGGAAAAGATGTAGGAGTGCTCCTTGTCCTCCTGAAAGGAACTCAATTCTGAAATAAAAAAAAAATTGGAAATATTGCACACACAATTTTCCAACACACTTTTAATCCATATATTGTAAAAATAGAATGTTAGCAATATGCTGGAGTCAGGACGCTTTGTTTCAAGTTAGCACGTATTGGAAATTGTAAGGAGGTCTGATCTGCTTGTATGTTATAGGCTTCGAAACTTGGAACTAAACAGGATCAGATAAAAGACCCAGGTGTCTTTTTCACTGACTGTAGACACTCATAAAAAATGACAAAACATACTGCTACTTTGAGATGCAATTATTAAAAAAGATATGGTCTTAGCTAAACACACTTGAAGGCTGCACATAACTGCATTGAGTTCAACTTCCCCTTTCCTAAGCATAAAAAAGGTGACAGTTACTTTGTGAAGATGAAACATAGTTTAGTACTATGAATACTTTCTACCTTCAATAAAGAAATTTGACAATGTAAGTGGCATGAACCAAGATCTTTGTTGTCTTGTGCTCTCCACATCAAGTGTTCTGAACTCCTAAAACACAAGTTACTCCAAATTACCATCCAACCAGCAATTTCAGCTCCCACTCAGAACCACTATTTTAGACTAGTGCTCCACTGCAGTAGAACTGAATGGGTTATGCACATGAATCTGTAGGGCCAGTTTCTTGATTTAGCAACACCACACAGTAATGGGTTTATTTGAAGAAACACACTTTTTTTTTTTTTTTACTTTCTGGTATATGCAATACTACCTAATAAGCTGCTTTATATACTGGAATGGGTTTTCAGTCAAGATGACCAATCCTTTCACCTCAGCCAGCAAACTTCACACAGTGTCAGTTGCCTAGAGGGGGGATTCAGTGGCAACATTCACATTAGAAGCATTTTGAAAAATTATTACAAGGATTTTGTCTGGTGTAGATTTATACATGCCACATTTGAACTTGTCCACTCAGGGGCTCCATGTATACGCAGCCTTCTTGATACTTACAGACCTTCTATTGCTAGATTAGAAGTGTTCATCTATGCATGTATGTTTGTGTGCACCCATATCCATATACACAGAATTCATATATTCAATGCACAATTTGCATCATCTTGTCACCCAGAAACAATGACAAAGGAAAATATTACTATTCTATTATTAAAATACAGTTCAAACACCATGTCTGTTACTATCATACACCTTTTATATATATATTAACACTTTCTATAGGAAAGAAGTTTCATACATTAAATATTGACAACCTTTTAATGTATTAAATACATATTTATTCAATATTTTATTAAGATTATTAAAAAAAATAATCTTAGATACTCTTTATTTTCACAAGATGTATGCAATTATGATGAGTAACCTACACTGAGGCTCTAACAGCCTAATCCAAACCCCATCAACTTTAATGGGCTTTAGATCAAGCATGTGAGAGCACTGTAACAAACACTGTTTCAGGAAGTAATTCCCATGCAACATCAAACTATGACAAGACACAAGAGGCTAAAAATGGCTCATCATAATTTATTTTATGTTAAAATGTACAGCTTGGGGGGGTTGTTTTTTGCAGTTTTTATTTTTGTTGCTTGGGTGGGGGTTTTGTGGGTATTTTTTTTTTAAGTGACTGACTAAAAAGATAACAGATAAATACAAGAGTGTCACTGGGTCCTATTTTTACATGTATCAAGCCTCTTCTGTTCGGCCCTTACAGTCACTCTGTACAGGTACAAAGGCTACAAAAAAGGAAGCAATATAAACAGACACAAATAACTTTTGCCTTTTTACATGCGATCTGTAAGCTTAGTTTGAGCTATTCACACGCTACTGCTCTATTTTTTCCCTTAAAAAATAACTCCAATATTTTATAAAGATAGAAAAATCTACAGATGGAATGAAAATGTAAAGTTAGAGGCATTTCCATAAAATAGCAACTTTACACCAAATTCACTACTTTTTTTTTTTTAAATCCTGCCAAGTATTTGGACATATACGAAAATGTTTCAAAACTTGACAAATAAACACTGAGATGTTTCAATCAACAAAAAAACATAACAGTATTTATAAAACAGAAAGCTGCCTTTTTTCCTACCCCAGCCCCAAAGAAACTGGTCACAGAAATGGAAAAGTGTCTCAACTTTACACTAAACATACAGCAATAAAACCCTTTGAGCTAACCAAAATGTGAATAGCTTTTGCAGCTTTTTTTATTATTTTTACAAGTTTTATAATTAACAAAAATATAGTTCTGGTTTTTTTACCCCTCAAACTAGGGTAACCTAATCAAGGCAAAAAAATTAAGAAATGGCTTACTGTTAAGCACAACACTTGTACAGTACTACAAAATGCACTGTCACTAACAAAGACATTAGCGGCATGCAGAAGTGTCACCTTCAGAAACAAAATAATACAATAAAAGAACTGCTAAAAGGCATTTACATGTGGGGAAAGGAGAGAGAAAAAACTCATGATCCAGTACTGTCTGATAGTTTTGGAGTCTATTTATCCACATTTTTAATGGGAGCAGGCACATAAAATGGCTCTGAACCATCAGCTGCTGTGTAACTGCAGTTCAAAGAAAGAGTTCTTCCTTTCCAGAGAACTTCAAGCTCAATGAAATAAACAGAAAATGGAAAACCATCTAATTCCCCCCAAGGAGAAGTTAAATCTCGCAAAGTTAAAAAACAAAACAAAAACCCCAAACAAACATAACAACCAAAACAAGAAATAAAGCAAAACTTGTATAAGGCTTTCTGCTGCATACAGCTTTTACATGGTGCCAACAAATGTTTTTGCATTCACACCAATTGCTGGTTTTGAAATCGTACTCTCCAAAAGGTATTTGTGCAGATCAATCCAATATGCCAGTTTGGTAGTGTGTCTCTCCCAAGGGCCTACCTTCTCATGTAGGATCCATTGAGAGACTGTTTAGACATGCCTGTATTCATGTAGCCATGATGGCCCGGAGGAGTGTACATCATGTTACTGTGGGGTGCTGTCTGCATTGGCTGCTGTGCATATGGCTGAGTTCCCATCATTCCCATCTGCATCTGCATAGGGTACTGGGGTGTTTGATTCATATACCCATGATTACTGTGGTAGCCACTATTCATCATTGGCTGTGACATACTATAACCATTCATAGCATTAAGGGTATTCATATTCATGTTCACTGAATTGACATTATAAGCTGGGGCTGGCATCAAATTTACACTCATGTTCATACCACGCTGCATTGTTAAGGTCCGTGCGGGCCCTTGCATGGCCACAGTCTGTGAAGCACGCCCATAAATTTGTGGCTGATGGGCTGCAGCAGCAGGTGGCAGAGGCGTGGATTTGGTTCTTACAGAAACATGACCTTTGCTGGTCATCTGAGTCTGCAGTCTTTGGGTGTGGGATATTCCAATATTGGATGAAGTCATATTACGTTGCAAAAGGGGAGGTGGCAAATTCATGGGAGGAGGAGTAAGGTTGGGGGGAGGGGTCATAGTAGCCTGTGCTTGGGGTCCTCCTGGAACAGCATGTGGAGACTGAGAAAGCTGGACAAGCCCTGTGTTACTTAAGGGGGCAGACAAAGAGGCACTGTTTGCATAGGAAGTTACAGCAGCTGAATGGCTGTAAGGCAAAGAATGATCCATAAGCGTGTTAGTTAACTGTTGCAGTTTGGCAAGGCTGAAGGTGGCAGATGGCTGTGAGTAATGCCCTGCTCCAAATTCACTCTGCCCCATTCTTTCATATAATCCAATGTTGGCATTGCTAGTCTCGGGGATTTCAGTTAACTGCATAGGTGGTGTAAAATTAGCAGCCATGCTGCACTGGGATAACTGTTGGTTGCTGCTTGGAGGCCTTTCAACAACACAGCCTTGGGGAGATTTTACATTACAAGTGGGAGGAGAATTGATATTTGCTTGTTGCATCATACTGCAGCTTCCATTAATGCTAGACATCTGCTGGGTCACTGCACAGCTACTCTGTGTAAGGTTACTAGATGTAAGGCTACTGTACGAGCAACTGTTTTGAGAAGAGCTGTTTCCACAGATACTATTACCCATTGTAGAATCGTAACTGCTTGGATTTTCATAGTTTTCTGTTGTGCTCTCAATACTTCCTAAATCACTAAACCCACTATCCACAACTTGTTGTGAATGATCAGAAACTGAGGGAACATCCATCATTGGGCTGGTCTCCATGTTCTGCAGAGACGGCACAGAAATGGCACTTTGATCCGGGCTGATCTGAGCATAGCTGTTCTCTAAAGGAGCAACACTTGGACTATTAACAGAACGAACCGACTGGCTGGGATGAGAGTGCACAGACGAAACTGGGCTACTGTGGTCAGACTGCTGACAGTCATCTAGTGTGGTCATTTGGGGACTTTGGTCATTATGGGCATAGCTCTGCAGACTTCTACAGGCCTCTTGAGTCTCTGCACAGTCCTGAAATGTATCTTCATGTTCACTTGCTTCCTGGGTTAGAGACTGTACTGCCTGAACCGTCTCTGAGTCTATCTCCATGGTCTCAGTACTCTCTCCCTTGAAATCGGAATGTAATTCTTCACCAGCTTTTTGGTCCTGGTTGTTACCTGTATGATCATCATCAGATTCAGGCACCGGGTCTGAATCTGTAGCAAGTTCTTTCTGGTCACTTTCACACTCATCAGCTGCAAGGTCAACACCACAGTCCATTAACCCCTCCTGATTTGAATTACCAGTTTGAACATCTACGTCTAAAAAAGACTGCTGTGTGTCCAGCATTTCCTTGAAAGCTTCACCAGGCAATTCCTCTTTCTCCACTTCTGTTGAACCCATGTGGCTATCATCTTCATCATCTGCATCATGATCTTCATTGTGAGAAGGTTCTTCATCCTCCTCCTCCTCTTCCTCCTGATCATCCAAATGCACAGACTCCTCTTTTTGCACAAATACTTCTTCTGCTTTGTCTTTTTCTTGATCTTTTAAATTGATTCCACTTTCTTCTGCACTCCTTTCTTCTTCCCCAGCTTTCGCGGTATCATTTTCATGTTTATCAAAGGGTTCAATGGGTGGACACAAAGGTTCAGGTTCTACCTCTTTCACCTCATCCTCTGGTGGTGGCAATACTTCAACAGGTTCTTTAACAGCTTCCTCTGTAACAGCAGGAACTGAGCAGGGCTTGTCTTCAGCTACTTCCTTTTGTTCTTCCACCAGCACCTGATAGTCAGGCTCCAGAGGAGTCTCAGGTGGGGTATATAAATTAAGCTTAAAGCCAGGTTTCCTTTCTTTGCTTTGCCTCCATTTAGATGGACCACGCTTAACTCCTTTGGGCCAACCCTGCTTACTCTTTAAAGGTTCAAGATTGTCTTTAGTGTTTTCTTCCAACACAGCTACATCCTCTGTGTTATCTTTGGGAGGCAATAGAGAAAAAAACAAGTCTTAGCTTGCACAAACTAATCAATATTTTCAAATAGAAACCCAAAAGTAATTTATAACATCAAAATGTATTAAGCAACCATGAAACAAGAGCTATAAACAGATCTCAAACCACAATAGAATGACACAGTATCTATGTACAGCTCAAACGCTTACTCAGACATGTTATTGTTTGGTGGCCTTTTAACAGTGATTATCAAACCCACCATTTATGCACTAGAAGAAGTCCAGAGATTTAAATGACATGTAAACTAAAGCAAATACTGTCCAAATATTTGATTTTCAAGCTTTGTTTTTAGAATACAAGTATACCATCACTTTATACAGATATTGATTTAATACATATTCATCTTTTTTGACAGTAATAACATGTGAGTCTGGAGTTTCCTGTTTGACCATTCTGGAGGACAAGCTATAATATAATCATGCTTTAGTACCAACACTGAAAAAAAAGTGGTTTATTATAGTATCTTCTCATGGGCAACATATCATGACACAGCTCACAATAGATAATTGTGATTATACACAGAATTGTGTATAATTGTGATTATATACAAAAGATAATTGAATTTAAACAGAGTGCATCAGAATACTAAATTAATCCATTGATTATAAAAAACTACCCAAACACGTTTGCCACTTCCCTTTCTCTCCAGACACCACTTGCATATACATCAGAAAAAGGGAGAATTATCAAGATACAACATGCTGCACGAATGGCTTCAGCAATACACCTTTACTGCTACAGCACTCCTGCAGTCAGTTCATGTGATGACATGGTCCATGGGCAAATACACACCAGCCTAGTCAAAACAATGCAAACCTGACCACTGGGACATAGCTATAACACCCAGAACTTGTTACTATTAGTTTAATTTATTTCTGTTGAGAAGCAGGAATAGTGGTAATATTCTAAGGTACCTGTGCATGGGTCTGTAACAGCACCAACATTGTTGCTCTAGTCACATAAAAGCTGTTTAAAATAGAAATCAGCGCATGATCCCACAACTGAGGATCACAAAGATGAAACTTCCCATGTAATTGGAAAAATACTGAAGTAGTACCTTCTTAGAGAAAATACACAGACCTGAGAATCTAGTCATTCATTCTGGAATTAAAATTTATAAGCATAATTTAAGAGCCAGGAGGTCAAGGGATGAGTATACATTCAGAATAGCTCATTAGTAGTTTCACTACCCATCCATTAGCTTTTCTGACAGGAAATATCCTTGAAATCAAACTATATAAGCAGTTTTGAAAGAACACAGTTAAAGCTGTCCATCTCTTTTGTGGGAAAAAAGTAGGGACCCTGGTGCTGAGGATATACTGTGCACAGAAGCAACAAATGTTTCACTGAATTACCAACAATGCTGAATAGAAAGATATTTGTGTTAATCAAATCTTAATTTTTGCTTGTATCCTTTACCAAGGATACAAATACTATATTAGACAATATTCCAGTGATACCCTTTGCTCTGTTGAGTATGAAAGGCTCTCCTCTAGGCACAAAAAAGTTCTTTTTGACAATATGACAAGAACTGCAATGCCTCAGAATGGCAAACATTTGTTTCCTGAGCACAAAAAGCAAATTATATGGGTTAGGAATAACAGAAGGAAATAAAAAACAAAACTAAATATGTGAAGCCACCACTGAATTCCCAATTATAATAAACTATGTGAGATTAGTGCAGAAAGCATTTTTAAGACCATAAGATTTTAAGACCAAAATGGGTACATACAATAAAAATTTGCAGAGTTAAGACAAAAATAAACACTTCCTTTGAAAGCCACCCAACAAAATTAATTCTGTGAAGATATAAGACCATTTTAAGTTTACCTGTGCAAGTTTCATCACTCTTGTAACAATTAGTATCTTTCTCCTCCTTGTTCTGCTCTTCTTCCTCCTCCTGTTTCTGCTGCCCAGGTTGATAATCAAAAGCTTTTCTAATCACAGGCTTCAAGTCATCATCTTCTCCATCCATCTCACAGGTGGGTTCCAGCTGTGGCATGGGACGCTCTTCGTCTGAATTATCAAATGGCTCATTCAACACTTCTGTTGTTTCAGAAATTGTCTCTGTTGTAACACTGCTATTTATCCTTCTGCGTTTACGGCCCCTTTTCTTTTTCAGTATGAAAGGTCTCTGAAAAATAATTCCACAAATATAACTCTTCCTACATTCCCATTTGTTAGCTGATTCTGGACAAATTTTTGTAGAGTGAGTTTACAATGATCTATTTACTTATTCAAAAAACACTTCACATTGCATCAAATTCAAATGTAGACAGAATCGAAAAGTAAAATGTCTAAACACTTAAAAAAAGTATATATACATGTACCCAAACCTTTCTCTAGGTGAAAATTACGACTAGAATTTTCTTCATATTGAAGTGCCTTTTGCCTTCTTCTGTCAAATAATATTCATAGCACTATTACATAAATTGTACTTACACATTCTTCCTCTGTAGGCTTATAATTCCCCAACAACCTTCACAAGTATCAAAGCTTATTCTTCTACATTTCAGGTTTCTGCTATTTTTAGAAATAAGTATGTACATAGAAAAATAGGTAACAGCGAAGAAGTGGATGTCAAGAATGCTACAGTTGGCTGCTACACAGAAAAACGGTTCAAGTTTTTTTTTTTTCCATTATGCATTTGTAGAGATTTATAATTACTTTAAAGTAAATCTCACCTGAGATGCATAAATACATAGGCTAAGGTGAGTGCTTTAAAATTTTGTGATTCTTACCTTTATTAATTTAAACTGCTCAAAGAGTTGACTTTTCATAGAAATGAAGAATTATGCAAGCACAGCAGTAACCAGAATTTAACATTTAAATCTCATGTAAATTAGAAGAATATGGGTAAAGAGCCCCTTTTGTTTTAACAGCATTTCTCTTGAAAAACAGTATTCCCCTTTTAGGAGTCTGTGTATTAAAAAAAAACAACAAGAAAAAGACAACCCCACAAGCTGGACTCCATCCTAATATGAAAAAAAAGAACCATTCAAATATTGAACCAATACCAATGCCAAACAGCAGAGGGCAATCACTAGTTTCAAAATTAACAGGAAATTCTGATTTTTTTGTGTCACTAGTATTTTATAGTTCCATGAAAAATCCAAAATATAAAAAAAATTGAATGGAGGAGAAAAAAGATAAGAGAGGAGTTATTAAGTGTCCAAATAACACTGAAATTATTAGAACAGTCTAATTAATGTTTGTAACAAACCAGATTGTTATTTTGATTATCACCATTTGATTGAAATCAGAGACAAATGACTTTAAACCAAACCATTGAAGTAACACACCTTTCTTTTTAGGGCCAGTGACTGTGGCTTTGTCAGCCGGGGAGGCGAACTCTGCTGATTCTCATCCCCGCCATCCTCCTCACTGCTTTCTTTAGATTGTTCTGTGGATTGCCCTCGCTCCCCCACCACTGCCAAACTTTCTGGAGATCGCAAATATTTATTTTTAGATTGTACTTTTGCAGGTGATTGCCTACTATTAGTTCTCGTGGAGAATATTTCTTGCTCTTCCTTTTCCCAGCAGCTAGCTTGTTCCATAAGACGCTCAGCCTGAAGGGTTGAGGTTAAAATAGCAGGTCACTGAAACAGCATTTACTTAGCCATATCCTTCACGTTCAGCTAAATAGTTAGAGTAAGTCAACCCTGATTAGCACTGCTGGCTAACCTAGCAACAACATTTCAGCTGAATCATCTAGTAGCTCCTTTACAACAGTTAACAGATAACAAACCAAAGAAGATTGCATTTCATGGGATATTTAGCACTATTAATGATGCAGCGAATTGATTTTAGTCCTTCAGCACTACATTACATGCCCACTGACTGGATCACTTTGAGCAAGTTCTGAACACAAAGAATCGATTGACAGTGCAGCCCCTGAGCTCTGCACCAAATATGATCAGATTACTTGTTCTCTGACTACCTCAAGAGTGATAAATACAGCTTCACAACAAGTGATTTATGTTTTAAGTCTTCATATTCATCCCCCCCCAAAGTTACCATATCCTGCTGCACAGCTTTCAAAAATTCCACATTAAAGTACCAGTACCCTCTTCCATTAAACAGTGGTCAAAGTTAAAACTGCTCTATTTAAGACAGCCTAAAGTTGAATATTCAGAGTTATGAAATCAAATGGAAGAGAAATTCAGAAGTCTCTGATATTACCTCCTTTTCTGCTTCTCTCTCTTCTTCAGAAACTGCAGCATTAGAAACTAACAAAGGAGTCCATCTCAAGCTTTCAGGATCTACTTCATTGATACGTGGATTTGCTTTCAGCTTCTCCATATGACTTGAAATCAGCTTTTCCCTTCTAATAATGACAAATCTACAATCAAATAAACAGTAATTTAATTTAGAAAGTGATCACCTAAACAGCCGCTCTACAGTTTAAATCCTATTGCACAACAACCTGTGAAAATAGATAGGTAAATAAATGGATACATCAAACTAAAATTACCAGCTGAAACACAGCAATAACATGCTTACACTACAGACTGTTCACTAGAGGAAGTGAGGAAACAAGAATTTGTGAGGTGAAAGCCCAATCACAACAGCAAGGCAAGTAAAGGTTTTACAGTCAACTACTCTAAATCTATTCAAGAGGTTTAGTGTTGGCACTTGTGTCACTGCCAGAACAATCTCCAACTTTAGCATTATATACAAGCACAGATAGAGAACACTGTGGATCACCACATCAAGAGTAAGAAAGTAGCAATATTACAACTGAAGATGTCAGTTAATGGGACAAGAAAGCAAGTTAGAAACATAGGTTTCCTAATAAGCATAAAAATGTACGTTAGTCCTGTGCTAATGCAATACCAAACAACTTCCCATTACTGTGAGTGGCATATCAAAAGTAAGTAACGACTAATAAAATAGCACAGTATGCTAATATACTAGCATATATCCTACCAAACTCCCCTGTTACAAAGAACTATATAATTCAAAATAACAATTAGCAAGAATTTCAAATGCTGTAAAAATCATGTTGGCTAAGTCATAACACTCTTTTCACTGAGAGGAAGTTTAAAAAAAATCAGGTCCAGGTGAACCCTTTTCACAGAATTGTGACAAACTTCACTACATGTAAGAAAAATTAACAGAATTAAAAATTAGTAAGAAGCCATACCCCAATTCTCAAGGTAAGTGTTTGACAGGAATTTCAAAGATGTAATTTTTTATCCTGTCTCAGTCAGTGACCTTCTGGATACCTTTAGCCAGGTCAGTTGATGTCCCTGTCTAAGCTTTAGTACCTGTGAAAAGAGATTAACTGACCTTGTTCATAAAATATTTTTAAATTCTATAGATGAAAAGGCATTACTTTCTAATTGGGTGTCAGTATTCATATCCTGTAATAATTTGTGACAGAGCAGAAGCTGCATATAAGAGATGAACACGTATTTTATTCTCCCTTAAAATACATTTGTCCTCAGGTTGTCCATAACTAAGTACCCCAGAAAGTTAAGGTTTTAATGCAATGACAGCACTCCTTTTACTACTCTCATTCACAACATCCTGTACAACAATCTCCTTTTTGAAGACTTATATTCTTACTAGTTTAAAATTTACTGGTTTTGAATACTACTGCTAGTGCACATAAAAATTACCGAGACTGAGCTTTTCCTCATTTTAATTTTATTTTTTGGTTACCCAGTGTTCATAAGGCAGCTCTTCTTAATGATGAAGTTTCTATGATTGGAATATCCAGAAAGAATTAAGAAGCTCTTCAGAAACACAAATACCATTGAAAGTCATTTAAGACATTTTATGGAAAAAAATCAGTCCAAACAAGAACAACAACCCAATTAAAATTCAAAATATCCATCAAGATGATAAAGAAAGAAGATAACAAAACAGGAACTCACCTTCTCAGTGCACTGACTTTCAACATTGATTATAACATTAAATAGAAACTTGCAATACCAGTACCTTGAGCAGGAGGGACTTCATGTAGAGCAGATCTGATCCCATGGTTTACATGAATTCAGCAGTGATTGAAAAAGGGGGTGTGGAAAGAAAGACTGCCACCCACAAACCCAAATTTTTCCCTCACTGGTATTCAAAGCAAAATATTTGCACAGCAAGAGTCAGGAACTGTACTTAGGGAAGATTACACTGAATGAAACAAAGTGCTTAACTGAAGATGTTTTGAGCTGGCCACATACTTCTAATAACCGCTAACATGACAGAGGACCCAAAAAATCACCAGGAAGAACAACTCCTTATATAAGAGCCCATTTAACAAGACCCGACTGTACTGACTTCTTCAGTAAGATGCTTATCACTCATTTTCAAGTCAGACTTTCACACAGACATTTTTCACATCAACTGTTTTGTAAGTAGAGAATGTTTTGTCTCAGTATTCTTAAAATTTTTTATTTTTTATTTCTTTTGCAAGATTCACTGACCTATCTTCTCTTTTATCTATCATGCTATGTTGCTGCAGGGTTGTGGCAATATCATGTGGACACATTCCAGTAGCTCGGCTCATTCCTTTGATGCTGATTTGTTTTTCATGGTGGCAGTTCAGGTATTCCAATATGACACTTTTCCAATAAGCCAAATATGAGAGACGACCCAGATCAGACAATGGCTTTTCAGGGGATCCTGCTTGACCCTCTCTTCTAGAAAGTAAATAGCCTAGAAGAAAAATCAACAGGATACTTTATGGAGATAACAAAAGCAAGGAATTTTAACTAGCCCTTAAGAAAGTTGGAATTAATACAAAGACCATCAGCATGACTGATTGAACTATTGGAAACTGTCGCAATTAAAGAAATACTATCCATAAAAGAGATGAGTTTTCATCATTACAGTGACACAGGAAAAGATTAAATCCTTGTGAGAGACTGGGAACTTACATTATGACAACCAAGCATTAACCAAAACCCCTCTTCTCATCACAAGGCTAGAAGGAGAGAAAAAGCCAAGAGGTTTCACAACAGGTCCCATCATACATGTTCTCATTTGGAACTACAACTGTCTGGCCTTTTGAGAAACTTTTACACCTGAGTTCCCTCACTGAAGCCAAGAATTTTCAGAAGAATCTCCAGAGGAAGTACCATGGGTAATATCAGTTAAGTCATTTTTCTTCAAGAAGCCCCAAGTGACAGAAGTTTTTGATTAAACAGTTAGTACTTGTATTTCAGAGGTAACGTATAATTCACAAGATGAATTGCTCAGAGAATTAGTTAGAAGAAATAATTAAAAAATAATCTCCCTTAATTCACATTTAAGAACATTGTCATAATTCCTGCTTGCAGTCTTCAAGACAGTAACCAACCCACTATTAAACAATATGCTCTCTTTATAGTCTCTGTATAAGTCTCCATGAACTCCTCAGCTTTAAGAGGATTTTACAGTTTGAAGTAGAACACACCTGCTTGGAGATAACAGAAGATGCCACCAGTAAAACTAATTCAGGATAGAGAAAAAACCACAATTAATACAATGTATCTTTTCACAGTAATTAATCCCTCCATGATACATATTCTGCACTGTGCCTTTACAAATACTACCAAAACATGGGCCTTAAACACCAGGCTTACAAAATGCTTACTCCACCGTAAGCACAGATACTATGTTTACGGAATTACATTACTCAACATCATTTGGAGTCCACCAACATATACAGTTCTTGTACTTTCCATTAATCCTTTCCCCCTCTCAAATTTTTCACTACTTTTACTTTTCAAAGCTTGCTTTAAAACATATCCAGTACACTCATGTCACATTTACTAAAGAAACTCCTCTAATTCCTTCCCCAAGTTTCTCCTAATCAACTTAGCTATAAATTAAAAGCATGACTAACATCCAGGTTTAAGGGAAGCAGTGGGTGTTTCCTTATTTTGCTCTATAGTCTACCATATGCAAACTGTACACCTGAAGAGCTACTTTTCTTTGATAAACACATGAAATACAAGAAAATATATCTATACATTTATTCAACCTGAAAGACTGGTCTTTCCTTTCTCAGATGCAATACAAGATGTCCACAACAGAATTTAGAAGACACATATGCACAGGTAATCACACTCTAACCCTCCAGTTTCCATTAAAAAATTTATACAGAAAAACAGACATGTGACTACATTTCAAGTGATCATTATCAACAGAGATACTGAAATAAGTAGTGCACCTTTCATATCTATTAGTGTGACTGATGATAAAATGCTAGACCTTCAGTAGGAATACCATCCCACATCTGCCTGCTTCTACACAGCTACGGAAAGGCTGCTGACATCTGCATGGTACCACTGGAAACTCAGTAAGTAAATTTATTCTGTTCTATAGAAGAAACACTACCATAGAAATTAAGTGAAGTTGTTTCAGCATTTGAAGTTACAGCATATTCAACTATTTTATACCTAGATGATACATCTTCATACACCTTGGTACCACATGCAACTACTGTTGACAGGAAACAACAAACTTCCCATTCAAAACCATAATGCATCCTGAATAGTTTGAAGGTAAAGAATTGTTGCTTTAATTCTAATTGCACAGAAGCAGACCTATAGCACATAGCACATTCTGCATAATTTTAGACAAAGCTTCACTTATACCAAGAAAGAATTCTGGATCAGCTTGTTTACAACGTACGAAGACAAGTTTTATACTCAGACATCACTGGCTATAGAAAAACATGCAAAACTGAGGCAGTTAGAAGTAGTGATAGAAGTCTCAACACATGAAAAGAAAGGGAGAATAACCTAGATTTTTAAAAATAAATTCATGAGGAGAATTTAATTGCTTCAAGTGGCTTTACAGTTTACCCTACCAACTTCACATTCAAGAAATCTTGGGCACCAATGGAAAGCATTTGTAGGGTGTTTGCAAGAACTAGATCTCGTTTTTGTGTTTCACTATATTTTAAAGTTACTATGACAAAAACTCTTCCTTCTTCCTTCACTTTCCTTTTCTTCATGGATAACATGGGCTGTACTTACACTTCCTTGCCAAACATATTATCAATCTTAACAGGAAACCACTATCAGGAGTTTGGAATCATTCGTTAGGCAACCACAAGTAGCTTAGGAGTTTTACTAGTATATCCTGGCTCATTGTATCTTTCCTGTGTCTGGGGACTTATATACTAGTTCTTAGTGGTCACTTTTATTCCACAGTAAGGCAGTGAAACTTTCCATTCCTGCCAGTAACATCTGTTGGTGTTCTTCTCCTACCATTCTAAAATATAACCTATGCTTTTCCACAATATTCATGTTCCACAGGATCAAAAATATAAATCAGAGGTAATAGTCTCAATTACATGTAACAAGCTCTGAATGGAAAACTCTCTTAACAGATTCTGCAATTTGAATGACACCTTAATTAAACTTACCAAAGAGACACCAAGTAATTGATCTAAGTTGCAGGTAAATAAAAAACACTGATCATGGTAGCTCATGTATCTATCCTGAAGCATCTGAAATGAGCACAATATGCCTCTGTTATACAGATACCCCCAGGCTCCCTGTGTGTATCTAATCTTCATAACGGATAGGCTCAAAGTGGCAATGTGAAAGAACTTATTAAAAATTATAATCCCTGACACCAGACTATGAATAACAGCAACACTCACCAGGACAAAACAGAGCTTCTCCCCACCCACCTCCCAAGAGTAAACAAGTCAGACTGCATGCTACACAAAAAAGAAAATCCCAACAAAATGTAAGACCTCATCTAGAACAAAGAGTTGTCTATCTTATCTTCTACGTGTATGAGTGATAGTATCACAAAATTCAATAGACAAAATACCAATGGTTTTTATTTTTTGCCTTATCTCCATCCTTCATAATGAAGCAACACACCACATATAATTTACAGCCTTTGATTTTTGTCATGCAAACCTGCCCAGGACCACTAAAGTTTTATCTTATTCAAGATTTAAAACAATTAGAAGAAATGCAATCTGAGGGAAAATTAGAATAACATATGCAAATTTTATGTCTTCAACACAAATTCAGGAGATAATTAGGCATTAAAACATACATTGAAAGAAACTGGCTTGTAATTACCTCATAATTTCAGTATACAGCATTCCTAGTAACTCCACTGAAATAGCTACAGCAGACTCCAGAAGACACTTATGTGAAAACAATAACTTAAATACATCTGTGTCAGTCTCCAGAAACTTTGTTAGTTAGCCACTATGCTTGGTTCTGTATCTTCAAACAAATTAAACAGCTTGATAGTACCCTGTTCTGAACTGGCCAACAGAGAAATTTAAGGGACAGACTAAAACTGGCAACGACAAGAAACTCACATGCGACCAGAATTATCTGGCTCTGTGCAGACAACTGGAACCAATCAGATGAGGATAGTGTCCACACTTTATGGCATTTTCTAAGATCTTGGTCAGATTTGTTAAGTATCACTTCCCTCTGCAAACAGTGCAGAGTCCATCTTCCTCCTCCATTCCCTGATTTTACCTATGTGTTCACTTTTAGGAGTCTTTGGCATGTCTGCTGATGTGAGATGAACAGACTTGTATCTCACTAGCTCTCCTGAAAATCCAAAATTCAGGATTCTAAACATCATATAATCCCCTTTCACTCCTATGGCATGAAAGCAGTTTTATATATACTTTAAGAAACAAACTCCCATGAGCAGATATTTCATTAAGTCTCATATCCCCAGACCCTGAAGACAGATCCTTCTTTCCCTACCATACACACTTCTAAACATGACTACCTCAGCTTTCTAACATTAAGCATAAATCACAACACAGTTTTAAATTTAGCTTGAGATAGTGAATTGAATTTTATTATCTATTGAAAACATACACTCGTCCCTGTGCTTTTAATGCAGTAGCAAAGGCAGGCCCTCAAAGATATAAGATGACAGAAATGCAGACTACCCAGAGGTCAGTGAAATAAAAAGAAGCAGCAAAGAAATATGTTAAACAAGCGGTATACTGAGAAAGACCAAGTGAACAAATTAAAATTTACAAAAGGAAATAAAATGAAGCTTGAATATATTTTTAAAGACACACCTGAGTGCTCTCCATGCAAGCAATGAACAAATCAATTTACCATTTCATTTCACAGAATAGTTAAGGTTGGAAGGGACCACTGGAGGTCAACTAGTCCAACCTCCCTGCTCAAACAGGGTCCCCTAGAGCACATTACTCAGGATGGCATCCAGATGGCTTCTGAACATCTCCAGGGAAGCAGACTCCACAACATCTTGGGGCAGCCTGTTCCAGTGCACAGTCATTCTCATGGTCATAATTTCTGATGAATAATATCAAAGACAAGGCATCGAGATGAAAACGTTCAGTTTCGTTGAGTGCATTTAACACTGACCACAGTCATTATAAAACCATTAGGCTTTCAGTAAGTTCAGGATTTAACCTTTATGAAAACAATCCTTCCCCTCCACCCCCCCAATTTACAACCTGGATAGAGGTGTTTCAATTACACTTGTTTGTGTTCACGCAAGACAGCATGGTCACACTGTGGCTCAGTTACACACAGAAGTAGCCAAATTGTGGTATGCATATTGCACAGGATTACATAAAGACTTCATTTGTGGTTTCCTATTCATCTGAGAAGCTAGGAAACTTAGCTAATATTAAGTTTGAACAAGTATGTTTTGATGTAATTATATTTACTATTTATATTTTAGAACAACTTTATACCCTAGAGCAGTCCTAGAAATGCTAGTCCCAGAAACCTAGAAATACAAAGGTTACTTTGCTTAGCTTAAGAATAAGCAGTAGTTAGTCAGCTAGTATGCATACTTTGGAAAATAAATAATTGTAGCTGAGTATGTTCCAAGAAAGTAAAGTGGAGGGCTATATTTGGCTTGTAAGTAAGTGTATCACTCCTCTTTTTACAAAAGGATCACAACATTTCTTGCCTTCTCCAACAGGCAATACAATCACACATTTTACTGAAAATTTCCCATGGACAGAATAAAATCCATCCAGAGCATCCTGAGGCAGCTTCAACACAATCTTCTCCAGAAGATGCCACCAGCTGAAACTAGCATAATTGCCTGTGTTCTATTATCCATGTGCTCCCTTAAGGGAGTATCTGACATAGCAACCTCACCACAAACAATAGTGCCACAGGCAGTGGGTACTGATCTAAGACAGTTTCTCCTCTCCTTGAACTTCACTGCTCACAGACAGGCAGGTTCTTTGCAAATAGTGCCACAAAGAAAGGCACTTCACTCTTTTGAGGACATCATGTATGATGTTCAACTATTGTTCTAAAAACTCAGTGCATTACATTGCAATGCAGTGCATTGTCTTCAGCAGAAACAGAATCAGCAAAAACGATCCTGAAGGGAAAACAAAGTACTGAGTATCACTGTGTGCCTGGACAAGTACTTAAAAATAGCAGTTCCTTTCTCCTATGCTACTAGCAAGAAATCCACGTATTTGTTTTTCACTTATGGAAGCTAAAAACTAAAACAAACAGTCTTCAAAGTGAACCCTGAGGGTAGGGATTAATGAGTCCCACTTTTCATCTAGGACAGATTTTTTTGTCTGCTACAAAAATCTGGAAATAATAGTTTACACTGAAATTTTGAAAAGAAACTCATCTGAGAGTCTGTGATCAAGGAAACAGCTTTATGTATCTTACATATCGATCACAGAATACACTGGAGACAAACATAGTTCTGATCTTATTTAAGAAGTCATGCTCCAATATCACTTTTCAGGAAGTCAATAATATTAATATCTCTGAGTAAGAAAGTGAAAATACTAGTAAAGAAAATCTGTTATATTTGTGTAATCAAGACAAAACTTACTTTACAAAACAAACAACAGGAAGACAACCATCTTTAAACTATGATGTGCCCTACCTGAGTATTCCAGAGTCCTTACCTTGAATTATCCTACCTGTTCTAGAGAACACACGTTTCCACTCAGATTTTTGAATTCAAACTTTTATCTTCACTTTTCTTAAAATCCTCTATAGATTAGATTGGTTTTTACTTCAAAGAAAAGCTGCAACCAAATGCAGTCTTTCTTAACTCTTGAGTCTTTCAGGAGTAAGTAACCCTGTCCCTGGCTACTAAGCTGCTACTGGCCTTTGAACATGAGGACTTAGCCTAAAATGCACAAGAAGCAACTGCTTTGATAAAACCCTCCTGAAAATAATAGAGATTTCCTATTTGATATCATCTTAAATGTGTCTTAGTAAAATTGCTTGATCATCATCATGGTAACTTACTTCAAAGAGAAAAATTTCCATTTTTCTGTATTGGGAATCCTTACTTCATTTACATGGAAGAAAATTACTCTCCACCTCCATAAGTACAAAGGATCAAACTTTAAGAGAACCATCACTGCAAAACCGTTCATTTATTGCTTATGTATTAAAATACCCACAAAGCAAACACTATATTATCACATCTGAATAATTTTCCAATCATTTTTAAACTCAGAAGGTCAGACAGTATGCTTGTAATAGCTAATGACTGAGAATCAGGGTGGGGAATAAACCGTATGAAGATGCAAATTCAAATCTATTAGCTTTGGCTTTCAACATGAAGTCTTTTCCCACTATCATTTGCCTCACAGCAAAACATAAAAGCAAACTTAAATGGTTCCAAACTTGCTCAAGCCCTGCCTGCATAGAAAGGCCATTTTAAAATCAGGTTTCAAATCACAAACAGGAATGACATAGCTTAGAACAAGTGTCAGGTTGTCAGCTCTCATGGTCATGAAATAGCTACTGAGCTGCTACTACATAAGCAAGTCATAATAAAGCAAACTGTCACCAGCTCCCCTTTGCCTAGGAGACATGTCATCTCTATGTGCTGGTATTCAGCAGCTGAGCTGTAAATGGCTTAACTGCCTGAGAATCAAGGACAATACAGACAACAAAGACAGAATGTACCATTCTAAGGGACATGCTTGCTCTCCAGCCATGCACTAAGGCCACTGCAATCAGATTAATTTGAACAGTTACACAGTATTGGGGTCAATGCACAACTAAACTATATTTTATCTTTCTGGACATGTTCAGCTATGCTAACAACAGTAATACATCACTGATCCTATAAATAAGCTTGAAGAAAGCTGCCAGTGTTAAGTACCACATTATCAAGTCCCATTGAAAATGCACCTATGCAAGACAGCACTTAGAGGACAGCCTGCTGACAGCACTTTACTCCCAAACTTCCTGAAGTCTACTTACAAAGTTCTCCTATCATGAGCTAATCTAACGCTAATGACAGAATTTTCAGAAGACAGAATATATGGAAATACCTGTAGACAGCATATGTAGACCTAGATGCACTTTAGCATGTTATATGACTTACACCAAGTCATATACTCTGTAATCTTCGTAATATGAAGATGATAGAAATTCATTTATTTCACTCCTTGATGTAGCTGTCCGCTCCTCCTTGACTTTCTTGAACATGCATGTAACATTTGCCATCCTTTAGTTACTGAGGATGTTACTCAATTGCCCTGACTTCTCAAAGATGATAGGGAGAGGTCTTACAGTCATGTCAGCCCGTTCTCTGGGGTGAATGTCACCATTTTCCCTAAGTACTCTGTAACTTGATCTTCCTCTAGCAAAGATGGCATCTCACTTTGCTCCTGAAATTGTCACACCTGAGAACAGGCCCTATCACTAAAAGTCAAGGCAAAGAAAGTACAAAGTACCTCAGATTCCTTCTGAGATCCACACCACATCCCCACATTGTTACAAAATGCTTATTCCATTCATCAGCAGGGCCATGTTCCACTTACTCTTCCTTTGGCTGTCCCCATACTTTCAAAAGCTCTCCTGTTGCTCTTCACATCCCTTGGTTTCAACTCCAGCAAGCTCTGGCTTAACACTGCTGCACACGTAAGCAATTCCCATGCCTTTAGCAGACTTAGTTTTCGCTCAGCTCAGGAACTCTCCCCGCAGCCTAGGAGGCTCACTGTGATGCCAGCCATTGCCACAAACATTAGAATGAGTCATATTTGCGTCTGAGGAAACTGCCTCCAGACATCAACATGCCCTGTGCTCCTTTGAAAACTTCTTGGATGACACTACTTAGCATCTCCCTAAACAAGGTAAAATTCTGGGCCTTATTCTGCAAGTTGCCCTGCTCATCAGTCACAGCATCTGAAACCCTACTATCTCCCTGCCACTACAGCCTGGGCTGCCAAATGCAAAGCATTTGCCCTAGCTGGTCTTTTCAAAATCTGTGTTTAAATACTGTCCTTAATATCTTGCAGAGGTATCCTGCTGTGCTGCCCTTGCAGCACTGCTTCAAGTAGTCCTTGGGAACAAAGGCCTTCCACTAGCAGATGTCACACAGCTGCTTGGAAGGTTCATCTTCCTCCCTTTTTTGACCAGGCTGTCTGTAACAAATCCCCATGGTTGCCAAATGGTTGCTGCCTATCCAATTCTGAGGCACACAGACTTGACAGGCCTATGACCCATGCCAAAGCAGAGAACCCTGCTTCCAAGTTATTCCTTTGTGTAGAGCACAACCTCCTCTCCTTGGCTCCCCTGCTGTCCCTGAAGAGACTGTTATCCACCTATGGCAGCAGTCCACTCTTCTGAGCTACCCACTACTCTGTAACCCCAATGAGGTTATAGCTTGATGACCAAGTACAGTCTTCTAATTCCTCCTTTTTGTCTACAGGACATGAGAAACTGGAATAAGAGGATCCCAAATGCAATGCAAGGCGGCCCCCTTCCCCCTCCAATCACACAGTCTTCTACAAACCTCACTTTCCAAGAAGCCCAAGACCTAGATGGGTAGTTATTCCCCTAGAAGATCTATCCAAATTAGTTTCTGATGTGCCAGTGTGGTCACTCCAACTGATGCCTGTGCAAACATCACACTCATCGTTGTGTCAACTCCAAACAGCTCTCTGGACCCTCAGGGCAGCCAATTCTGGGCCAACTGTTCCATTAAACTTCAAGGTTTGCATGTCTTGGTCATTGATGCTATCCACCTGTTTGTTATACAGCTCAATCACCTTCTGAACTCAAGATCCATCAACATGCTTCATCCTTCTATGCTGTGCTCCAAAATGTTCACAATCAATTAAGAACCAAATTTGTTGTATTTCTCCTTAACCACTATCACACAGCTCTAAAATGCAGTACCTTGCTCCATTTCCTGCTATTTATTCTAAATATTGCTCAACACTAGAAATTATTACAAATATTCTATTGTATTTTACAGTGCACTGAGTTTACAGCAAAGGTTACTGCCTTTGCATGTTTTTCTACTGCTACAAAAAAGTGAAAAAAACCACCAAGTACGGGTCTCTCCATTAAGTATTATGATAGACAATTATAAGAAACCTCACCAAGAGGTAAATACATACTCCTGTTATTTAGTATTCATCTTGGAGAGCATTTCTATGAACTTGTATCCAGACAAAGGCTGGGGAGGGTTCAATACACCTGTGCTTGTACAATAATATTCTAGATGCATTTCTGCCCATTTTAAACAGTATTTTTCTATCAGGAAGTATTTTATCTAGCATGAATATACCCTCTAAACTGTATATACTCATAGCTGTTTAAATACCAAATGACTCTCAGGTATTTCAAATAATCACTGTGTCTAGAGCAATTACATAATACACAGGAACACTTGGACCTCAAAGACATGATGCACCTCTGCACCAGCTGTACAGATTACCTGCGTTACAAATACGAGTAACGATACCTGTACTAAGCATTTGAATCATACTTGTTATTAACATCATCATGTCATGGACGTCAGCACTCAGCAATCAAGTCCACTAATCTAGTCTATCTGCCGGTGAAGTTAGATATAAACATCATTACTGACAAGAGCTGCTGGAGAGCGACAAAGTGGTAGGAAAAGTGTACTGATGTAATGAAAAGAGGAGTCAAACAGGAGCAGGTTTGTTTGGAACACATTTTAGCCTACTGATGCTTCCACAATTTTATATTGAACCTAGCCATTCACAGCAGAGTCCATTTGGAACTATACTACATCCACAAAATGACAAAGTAACACTGGGCTAGCATTCTGGACTTCAGTCTGATTTATAAGGATAATAGCTTTTCGCCACGCACTGTGTAACTGAAACCTTTCAAACTCAGGTTCACATTTATGCATGCACATCACAATCACACATATCAACATTTACATAAACTTCCACACATAGCAAAGGTATCCCAATGACACTGAAGTTATACAGAAAACAGTATCAAATTACTTATGAAAGCTTTCCAGATAGATGCTTTAAAGATGTCAATAGACAGCTGAAAACCCTGAGCAGACAAGAGTCACAGCAAAATCCAACTACTGGTGGAAGTTGTAAACAGCTTAAAATCTACTTCTCAGAGACTCCAAGTCCCAAACCAGAGCCTAAGCAATAGCTTGTTCTCAAAATATAGTCCTCATACAATCAACACTGTTCAATCCCTGTATGTATTTTGTTAATATTTGTGTCAGAAAACATATTCATGAGAATCTATCCAGAAAAAAAGAAGTAATCAGTGAACTATTACCCCAGTATGTTCCAAGTTCTTCTCCATCTCTTTAAAGGCCATCCCCCACAAATTAATTACCAAACAAACTCAGACAGATGGAATCAAATTCTTTTCCATTAAACTTTGTTTTGTTTGAAACAGAACCAAGTAAAATAAGTCCTTTAATATGGAAAGGAAGAACTTTTAAGTTTTCATGCAATGTTCTGTATCAACCCAAATATCTGAAAGAACAGCAAGTACTAGATAACAGTTTTAATAATACGCCAGTATCCCAAGTGAAGATTTACCTCAAACCAGCATTTCAACTTATTCTAAGAGATAATGTTTTTTTTTTGTCTTACAAAACATCACATCCTTTGTTTTGATATTATATGAACAAACTGTGAAGACAGGTTCAAAAGGGTAGTTGGAAATATCAAAACAGCTGAGTATTCAGACAGGCCAGCTCAATACAGTTAGGTCAGCTCAGCATTGCAAGTTCACAGGTACGACCTGGAGTGGACAGCAGATATAGGTAAGGTAAAAGTGGGCTCTTATTAAGACTTACAATTCCTCCAACTGTAATTCATGTTACCATTTTTTCCATAACTATTCTGTGTGCCTCTGAACTCTTCTTATCTATGTCAATGGGAAGAAGGTCAAAGATAGAGGACCTTAAATAGGTGTTAGTACCCTCTTTGAAAGCACTTTTGAGACAGCTTCAAAGGACCCCAATCCCAAGATCCGCACAAACATTATAAAAAAAAAAAAAAAAAAAGACTAGCTGTAACTTGAGATGCTCAGATCAGTGAACAACCTGCTACATTCTCTTTTCTTTGTCTGAGTAAAGAAAAGCTTTCTTCATGATGAACACAGTAAGCCAAAGATTCTCTCATTATTGTTACAAGAAATAATGCGAGCTCTCATTCCTCTCCACATTCTCAAGTAAACCCAACACAGGAGGCCCAAAACCTTTAGCTCCTTTATAGAAAGCTTCACAGAAGAGGTTAGGGCTAAACAAATGCCCTTCATGACGGCAAGGAAAGGAAAAGATGACTGCGTTACAGTCAAACATACAAAAGGCACCCTTTGAATGAATTAATTGGCTAACACTTATTTTACCTGTGCCAGTTGCCAGTAAACCCCTTCAGTGGAGGTTCTGTGTATGAAGTAGACTACTTACAAGCAGAGTGAAAGCATAAGCAAAAGAAAAGGAGCTGAAGTATCCTTAAAAGCAAGACTTGTATGTGCAGAGGGCATCAGTCTTGAATACCAAGGGGGTAAATCAATTTGTTGCTATGTTAAGTAGTTTAGAAGATCATTAAAAAGGCTGGATGGTTCTTGATTTTATAAGCAATGTTTTAAGTTATCATTTAAATTTACTTTTTAAAATTTTTCAAAAAATGGCACTGAACAGTATATTGTTTATACAACTGTAAGAGTTGAATGAATTTCCTTTAAGAACTGCCAATACCTTCCAGTGTTTCATGTTGACAGCACATGAGTACTGCGTTAAAAATATATCTAAAATGCTCATTAGACAGTAATAACTGCTTGCCTTCTTATAGGCTCTGTGTACCTCTACAAGACTCAATTGACAAAGCAGGAAGATGGACCTAGGAGGCTATGCCTAATATAATACACTGAATATGCCCAGAATCTTTACGTGGCACTGAGGCCAACCAGCACAGACAGATGGCATCCATACCACTAAGCTCTGACTCTCAGCTGGAGTGTTAACCTGGCTGTTAATGCAATTCTCCCAGATTCATGGCTCAGGAAAACTGTTATCGCATTTGGAAAGTGACAGATGCCCTGGACCAAAACGGTATCAGTGATGGTTTTAGCAGTTTTAGAGAAGATAAGGAAATTCTAGATCCCAAGAGCTTTTCCTATCATTATTTTATTCCTACATACAATAGCCCACTAGTACTAAACAATGTGAACAAAAGAAAAATGAAGACTTGAGTACTGAGAAGCCAAAAGGCACATTTAGAAAATCACTGCAATTACTGCGTTTGCTCAGGTAAGTGGTCATGACACACATACTCCATAAGACACAACACAAGATGCAAGCTGCATTTGTCTTACATGAGCAGCAGAACATCACTGCTGTTCATTTGCTCTACTAAAGCATGCTGTATAACAAGCAATCGACCAAGTATGATTCAGGGAGAAAAAACCCCAAACAACAAAAGAGGGAGGTTATTAGGGAATTTGATGGCAGTATCTGGTTAGTTAGCAGACACAGAAACTGCAAGAAAGTGCATATCATCTACTAAGCACTGAAAACAAATTTACCTAATTACAGCACACTTCAAAAAGTTAAGCCCAAGACATAGTAAACTGCTAAATATCTACTGTTACACATAATAGCAGTAAACAAGGAAAAAATAAATTTCTTTAAAAGAAAGTAGAACTGACTGATGGCACAGAAATCAGTGCTGGCACTGAAAACAAGACATTTGTTAAGAGGGCCACAAGGTGTCTTGCTGTGCCTTAAGAACAGGGTGATAGGGTTTGCCTTCTGCAACTTGGGTGGTGTGGTTGGAGCACTTGCTTGGTCAAGAGACTGCAGCGAGACAGTCAGAGTACTTTTCCAAATCTCTGGTAATCAGGTCTCATGTTTCCTTCCAGACAGGGCTCACATTTTCTCTATTCTTCCTCTTATCAGCAATGTACCTATAGAAGATTTTCTTGTTACTCTTGATATTCCCAGTTAGATTTAACTCTATCAGGGCTTTGGCTTTCCTAACCTGAACCCTGCCAACTCAGTTTCTGTCTTCCTCTCGAACTACCTTACCCTCTGTAAAAATTTTAATCACTAAAGATGCACTACTTAATTAAAATCTGCTTTCAGCCACCAGGCTTCAGCAGATGGCTTTCCATGTTCACTAATGCTCTATAAAGACAGCTTTGTCCAACAAATACTTGTTATCATTCTTACCATGTTTAGCCCTGTCTTTTTGCTGTTTTCAATGCTATCTGGAATAAAGATGCTCTTCAGTTAGAACAGTCTTAGCTTCTGTACCTTAAGTGATGTCTACTTTCTTTTGCAGTTCTGATAAATGTACAGTGTCTTGAAGCTATATAAAAGTGATGCCAAGAAATCCCAAGAGGCTGATTTTCTTGGAATAATCTTAAGTCAACTAAGCTTGATTCAAAATCCATCTTCATTTCCCCCTCATCTAAATCTCAACTTGACAGAATGCTCCTTATTAGTTATTTAGGAGAGGCCAAACTCAAGCCTTGAGGTCAGCAACACAATCAATCATCAAGAAAAGAACAGAAAATAAGCAGCAGCAGTCAGGCTCCCTCACAAATTCACAGCTCCCAGAGACACTCTAAATTCCCTCATAGAGGGGAGAAAATAAAAAAAGCAGGTATTTCAACCTTTCATTTGGACACAATGCATTTGTAAACGCAGCAACACAAAATGATGAGAAGACTGACAGTGTTCTGTACTGGGGTACACAAGTCAGGCAGCCCTAAAATACCCCACAACACAAAATGATTCAATATGGGTGGCCACAGTCAATAAATGACACAGGCCTGTTTTATACAGATCCTTAAAATCTTCAGAAGTGTAGTTTGAGAATATACCTCTCCAATAATGCCTATTACAAAAAAAAAAAAAATTAAAAAAAAAATCCTGTTTCTCTTCACCCTCAGTCTCACATTCTCACCTTCCGTTGTTCACCACACACTCATCAGTAACAAAACAGTCCTTTCAGGACGGTAATGTGAGAAAGGGAATGCTGAAATGCTCTTAGAATAAATTTTATCTTAAAAAATTCCCACAGTCCCCTTTCATCCCCACCTCAGTTCTGTTTACAGACCACAGCAAAGCATGACTGAACAATTGTTTTAAAAAGTGTATTTATTTCTAGATTACATTTCTGTTATAATTCAATATTTGTTAGAGCAAACTGTAAAACATCTTAACACCAGATTTTGGAAAAGAACAATGTAACGGGTGTTTACAGAAAGAATTAACCATTCCACAGACAGCCTAATTTTTCAAATGTTATTTATACTCCATATCCATATTTGATTAAAGTAATTAGAGGTCTAAAAAATTCCTTATGATTTTCTTATAGTAGGTTTCTGGAAATATGACTTTCTGACCAACATATTATTTCCCATTTCCCATAAAGAAATTTAGACTATCAGTGCTATATAAAGATATATCAAACGAGTAGATCCAACCACTTAGAGCCCACTGCAGCTTAGGCCTAGTTCTAAAGTGCAGGAGCATATCAGACAGTGGTTCCCAGCAGTTCCATACATGTATCAGAACTTACATGCCATACATGTGAACACATGTCCACCTAATACCTTTGCTTCATTACACCATCCACCTTGACTTTTTTTTTTCTTTTTAGTTTCCTTTGCTTTCCAGAGATTAATTTATGAACTGTTATGAAGAACACAAGTTTTCTCAGTTCAAGGTCTATGTCTTGTTTTCATCTGAATAGACTTTTAAATCAGTTACCCCCTCTTGAGCTGTTACTGTAAGACAAGTCTACACAGCTACTTAAGATGAAATAAGGCTGCACAGCAAATAAACTGTATGAAGAAGAAAAATATGTATTTTCACTACTTCTGCTCTCTTTTGCCCTCATGGAGCTTCTATTATTGGTTTGCCATTGTTTCCATTTTCAAGTATTCTTTCAAGAGGAAACGACACCATTTCCATACTGTAATGGCCTTGCTCATTTTCTTCATTCCAGCTTCCTACCAAAAAATGAAAGCCCTTCAGTCAAGAAATTCTGTTACCTTTTCCAAAGCTCTTCCTTTACTGATATACTACTTTCTCAGAGGCACTGTAAAAACCTCGGGCAGCATTTTTACTACATTTCACCACTTATTTTCATCACATTTATTGCATTTTAAAAACGTTACTCATCTTCCAAACAGGTATGACATTTTCCCAAATGTTTGTATCTTATCAACAACACATTGCCCTGAATGAGAGGCTACATGTTAGTCCATTACTAGTTTCAAGTTTTGCTCAATTAGATTTTTTTAGATGACTGCACAAACATAGTGCTTAAAAAAACAATCATTGCTTCTTACGTTTTTACAAATGAGTAGCCCAATTTGCTGTTCAAGCAGAAAGCCTAGAAACTCTATAGCAAGAACCACAGATAAGCAAGTTATAAAACTCATCTTTTGGCACAGTGACATTTTCAAACCTTCTTGATATGCTAAAGCACCACACAGCCAGTTTGAAAGATGAAACTAGAAGAGATCAGTGTCCAAACTGCAACTGGCCATTGAAAGCTCAACCCTGACTCCTGCTGAAGACACTGCAAAAATCCGAGACATAGGAATGCGTACAAGTGAGAAAACTAGGTCCAATACTGTTTAAAAGGAATTCTTATTTCCCATGAAAAATAACCATTTATTGGTATCAGAAGACAGTTTTTCAAATACTGGAGCCATGAGGAAGTTGGAAATAACTAGCTGATCTTAGAAGATCAAATGTTTGAATTGAGCATATTAAAAGATAAGTAGTTTTATTTTTGAACTACATGATTTTTTCAAGCTTGGCAAAAACTAAACCTCTTTGCTTTCACAGAAACACCAATTTTACAGGCTAGACAAGCTCTTTAACAAACTTGTTGGGAGAACAAAATTGCACTAAACACCAGAAGAAAATCTCATACTTTTTAGTCTCCTTAAACTGTGCCTGAAGCCTAACCTAGATTTCATGCAATGCAAGCTTCTTCATCTTGTTTCAAAAGTGTCTCAAAACTGCAGGCAGGAAGAAATAAACACACTGTTCCCATTCTCACCAATACAGGTTTATGTTACCTGTAGGTGCTTGTGGGACAGACAACTACTCTGTCTAAAACAGGTCTCTGGACTCAATACACAATGCTTACCCCTTCTGTACCACTGAGCACTAAGCAATTAACACCTTCCACATTTCCAGAGAGATGCAGATCTTATGAAACAAGTGCAAACTGGAAGGAATTCAAGAATGCACTATACAAAGCTATGCATTCTTTTTTTGTCTATTCAATGCCCAATCAAGATCCCTTACTTCTCAAGCAAAGTGCATAGTGTCATGGGTAAAACAAACACCTTTGAGTACATCTGTACTTACTCCCCGCCCACTTTTAGCTCAGAATATTTCACCGATTCAGCTTTTGCACACAAAAGCCCCTAAATGGTTACATGTGGACAAGGGGCTGTAGGAATTTGCAGTCAAGAAGTCAGGATTAGAACTGAGAGCAAAGAAACAGCCTGTAGTTTTGTTTCTTCAATCAATTTCTTCAAAGCTGGAAACAGCAAATGAACACTACACCGATCTTGTTCATAGGCCTTTACTGAGCCATTTCCTATTGAGAAGCATGTAGGCTAATGAATTTTGCCCTTAAATGAGCAAGACAGTCAATCTCTCTCTCAGATACCGTTTTATAAGGATCGGTGATAGTATTGACATCCTTCATCAATGGCTCTGATGCTCACTCATGAAAAGCATTTAGGAGGAAAGACATGTTTTCATTTTCATTCAGACTTTTCATTAACAGTTTTCGCCCTATTTGTAGATCCAATGTCTTCTGCCTCTCCTTCCCTGGAAACTTGCCTTCCCTGGTGCTGTACATTAGCTATTGCACAAGTGCTGATACTGCTTGTACCCTGCTGCTTCTGCAAATCAGGACTTGGAAGACTGACTCACCTGTTTGACTGCAACAAGAAAAAAACAAATGCTTGACCGAAAAACAGGTATCAGATTTGGGGAAATGAGTAAACAAGGACATTTAACAGAGCCACTTTTCCTACACCAGAGTAAAACTCCTCAGGTAATATAAATTCTGTTTGTTTCATTCACTGACAGATTTGAATTGCCCTTCCCTGTCATGGTTTCCTCACAAAAATCTTGAACTACACATCCCAGAAGGGAATCAGGGGTTAATTCAAACTAATGGGGAAAAAAATCCATCCACTGAAAGTTGCACACAGTAAATGATACAAAAGTTCAAAAAGTCAGCACAGACTTTCCCAAACATTCAGACAAGTGAACCAAAAAACACACACACACAAAACAAAGATTGCATGTAGCCCAAATAGAATTCCAGTATCCTTAAAACATGTTTCATCTCTCAAACAAGAATAATCATTTCCCAATGAACAGATAAATCAAATGAAAAGAAGGAACTCTGAAGGGAAGAAACTGCTACAAACATCTGGACAAGAAAGCCCTGAAGATAAATAACACAAGGCTATCAAGGACTTGATATGCTGCTTAATGCTGCTCCTCAGCAATAACTCCAGTTGTAACTGTAATGCAAAGGAATCATCAAAATCCTAGTCAGCACAGTTGAAAGGTTTATCCTAGCAGTCACATGCATTTCTCTTCCTCCAACTGCTGGCTAGGCCTCCTGCATGGAATTTGCAATCCAGTAAGCAGAAACATGGGACTGTGACAAGACGAGCTTCGTGAAGAAACACGACTGAAAAGATGACTTTAAACTTACAGAAAACAAATATGAAATATGGAATACTGCTGCATTCTATTCTAGTAATATTGAACTCCGTTAGATATGCCAAATAAAGAAATACTTGTATGTCCTAGCACTGTAGCCTAACAAATAGAAATAGAAAGCATATGAAGATTCCAGGCTTTGCAAGAGCTCAAATCAAAAAAACACAGAAAAATGTCTTGTATAGAGAAGTTGCTAAAGTTTATAAAAGAAAAGGGTCTGTGCAGGGAGAAGTTGCAACACCATAGCTCCAGTGCTTGCACTGTAAAAACCACAGCAGCAATGCAGGCTGAACTGACAGAGGACATACAAAGGCTCACCCAAATACAAATACATGTAATCTTTGTGACAGGAATGATAGCTATGTATCACCACAAATGTACTTGAAGTGAAACAAACCCAGAACGGGACCTTAAGCACTAATGCTTGCTTTCTGGTTTATTTCTGGATCAACTGGAGTCTACTTACCCAAAAATTTTATTTACAGCAAATACAAAAGATGGATGCAGAAGGTCAATTTTTCTCCCTCAGGTTCAACCCTGTAATCACAATCCAGTCAACCTCACAAAATACAACAACAAGGAAATGAAAACAAAATAAACAGCCCAAACCTAAGAAGTTTGGCAAGAACTTTCAGTCTTGTAATAAGCAGAAAGGTATAAATATAACAACCAAACTAAGACCTTTATTCATGTTCAGGAAATGCATCGTACATTTAGATACACTCCAAGTAAAAATTAGGTTCCCTATCCCTATGTAAAAAAAAAAAAAAAAGAAAAATTCAACTGACTGTTAAACAATAATATTTAATAAAGCATTTTTAGTGTAAAAGAAGTTAAGACTTCATGTAAACCATTTTGCCTTCAGTATCACATGCTTCAAGAAAATAAAACAGGTGAAACTGATTTTATCTCACAGTGAATTACGCAAAATCAAGCAGTATCAAGTCTTCAATTTTACAAATCGACAGTTTAGTTGTTTAATAAATATTTATAACTAAACCTTTTTCTATGCCTAAACAGGCCAACAAGTCTCTATCACCAAAATCTCTAACTTCCCTACAATTAAAAAACCCCAAAAAACTTACTAGACAATAGCATTGCTATCTAAATGATGAAAGCCATACAGAAAACTACAATGAAATTTTTGCTGAAAACAATCAAGACTAGTGAACTCAGGTATTTTCTATCATGCTTGCTTCTCACAAAAGTTAATTGACTCTTTCTAGAAATCTTTTTCCCATAGGTGAGATTATAGATTCCTGAAGAAACAGACTGATAGACCTTTATGGTTGTGTGTACAAAATAAGAAATAATGGTATTATCAGTTTTGATTTGAAATACAGATACATTTAAAGGTAGTTAGCAAAATGTTGAAAAAACCCCATAGAAACCTATGGTCAGAAAATAAATACCTATTTTTCTTTTAGCAAACTTCCCCTTGCAAGGTACAGCATGACCATATAAGACTCATCTGTGAAGATTAAATTAGCTCAAGACACAAGAATGCACCACAATCTGAACAAAGAAATGCATTTCATTTACCAAAAAAGAAGCAAATTTTTACCACAGACTACATCTTCACCAGACTGCTGACAAAGCACAAGTCATGTAGTGGCTTAAGGCTGAGTTCCTTCCAGCCTTTCTATCAAGAGTCCAGATACACACAAAGTAATGTGAGCAGTCAGCTGCTTGCACACAGTTCTTAAAACCTTCCCTTTTGTGGTTTGTAACTATCATTTTTTGAAAATTACTTGTTCAGTTACATTTTCATTATTATACTCTAAAAACTGTTCTGGTTACTGTAATAAAAAAAGACAAGTACCAGTGACTGCTTCACAGATTTCAAAATAAAGGAGTTTACAAGCATTACCCACATAACAAATGAAAACTTAACATTCAGAGCATAAAATTTATCTTCCAACAATTTTATGAGAACATGATAGTCTCGATAATGTCACTGGCAAAGAATGTTTTAAACTATGATAAACTTGTTCTGTTCAAGTCTAGAATAATAACTGGGGCTTTGTTGTATCACATCTTCTCAGGCTAGCTAAAGCAACTTATACTCAGGAGACCACAAGTGAACAGAAAGGGTAAAGTAGAAAGAAGATGGTAGTGAGACAATTATAATATAGAATGCATGCAACACAAGTAAAATTACAAGAAAGAGTAAAATATTGATTTCAAAGGGTTTTTCTGTATCAAGGTAGATTTTGGGCTCACTGATTCAGATGAAGCTATGACTGCCCCATTTCATGGCATCCAGCCTCCATCCTGCAAAGAGACATAAATACAACCTAGGAAAACTAGCCTTGATAACCTGACCTTCCTTTGTTACCTTCCTTTATACATCTAGGGGAAAAACAGCCACAGACAGTTCTCTCACTAACTTGCATAAAACTTGGACCTCACTCACACTACAGAGTCAGATTTTCTCAGTCACCTCTTGGTTCTTTGCTCTGTTGGCAACTGAGACACTGATTCCCAGTTAGTTAAGAGAACCTCTGTCCAGAAAACAAAGGGAAACACTGTGGAAAGGTAGTGAAGGACTGTGTGCTCATGAAGTGGGCAGTCTGTTAGCTACAGCAGAAGGTAAAGGTGGTCTCTGCACTATATCAGGTTTTCACAGCTGCAGCCCATACCTGTGATATGAATGTGTCTGCAAAGAGGAAAGACGTAGGAATAGCACCAGAGAACCTCCAAGAGAAAGATGCCATTATAGGTCCTGTCGTAAGTTAACACATAAAACCTGATGATTCCACCCAATGTGCTTCCAGATTTTTCCAGCAGGATAAAGACAGAACACTCCAATGATTTTTCCCAGAGTAAGCAGCACATGGCACAGTAACAAAGCACATATCCAGAGGGACACAGCATACTCGTATGCAGATCTTTTGTGGAATCCATGGGTTTCATGACTGGGCCATCAGTTTTGTAAATATAACTATTGCAAATTCAACCAGAATAACATTTGTTGAAAATGGTGTTGGGGTTTTTTTGGAGAGAGACACCACAGAGTAACAAACAAAGCAAAAGCCTGGAAGTACTTACCAGTTATGCCCACTAAATAGTTCCCCATCTTCCTTTCCAAAAAAAGTATTCTAATCCTAAAACAGGACCAATTTCCACCAAATTAAGCATAAAGTTGACTCCACAGTTCCAGAAATATGCAGTACTTGTCACAGCCTTCTCTAAAAGGGTGCAGAAGCTGCACAATGGAACAGCTGCTGTGTTCCACTCCAGTGACAGCTACATTTCCATGGTGGATTAAGTGGTCCAGAACCATCCTTACCTGACTCACAGGGGTATAGCGAAGGCTGTTTATAAAGCCATACAATGATGAGATACACTAAGTATCTTTATACACTCTAGTGCAGTCATGCTGGGTAGAACACTGCAAGACACAGAACTTAAACTCTACAGTTACAAATTATTGTCTTTGTCCTGCTGTTATACTGCAATGTATTATTATTTGCATTTTAATGTTCTTGCATACACCTTCAGGACAGGAATCCTATTATCTGAACTGTCTCTACTGTCATGTAATTCTACAGTGCCTTAAAAAAACGTAACAGTGAAAACCAACTACACACAATACCCACTAAAATTCCTTGTCATCCTCCCTCTAAATCACAGTAGAAAGCCGGATTCAGTAATACTGAGGACCCTCAACAGAGGGGGTTCCTTAAATAATGTTGTTTTGAGTTCTAATGCACCTTAAAGATTTGGAGAATAACAAATCTATATTTAAACAAGTGTGCCTGAAGCTTTCGAACAGGTCAGAGAACTCAGCAACATAAAACAGCAAGTACAGTCGTGAGCACCTACATTTTTTTTGGTAACAATTTCCACTAAAGAAGTGAACACAAAAACTGAAATACATTCCTTCTATGAAGCAATTCTTCAATTACAACAGTTTTTTAGCTAAAAGAAGATGCAAGTTAGAAATATTAGAATGTAGAGAATGCCTTGGACTAACACCTTCTTAGCTATAATCACAAATAATTGCCTCTTCTTATACTAATGAGCAAGGCAAAATGGAAGGTAATTTAGACAATTCATTCAGGGTAATAGCTTTGTGAGCTAATATTACTGCCGAGAGATCCATTCTCAATTTCCTTGAGTACAATAACAGAACAGCACTAAGTCTTTCACTTCAGGGAGCTTGTCTATCCTATGTAAACATAAACAGAAATCCCATTATCTATTGATACAAACAACAAAGCAAGTTAAATAAAGTTTCGTATGTTATACTTTCTTATAACAGCCATCAGCTCCTTGGATCACAAGTGTAAATAAAACACTTCACTTACTGAAATCAATGAGAAACCTTCCAAATCCTTGCCTTTGGTATTGGGGCATAATCATTATGCAGGAGACATTGTACTTCTGCTGGCAAAGCTTTTCCTGTGGGAAGGAGAAACAGATCAAGTATGTCAAAGCACTGCTGAAGTGGGCAATTGCCTGCACCTGCCACCTTGTAAAACATCCCAATAAGGTGAACAGATGTATGGGGTCAGTACCAAAGTCAAATAATTCCACTTCAATATTTAATTGGAAGAAGGAAATACCAGAAATATCCTTCAAAATATTTTTTTTAATTAGTTAACTACTCAGCATCTTAAAAATTAAATACATTGTCTGAACGGCATAACAAAATTTAAGTACTGTAAAGGAAGAAGACAGTAAGAAGAGGAAAATATTTTCATGCTTCACTGACCATTCTGTCAAACATATGTAAGTGGAATATAATATCCATACACATGGTGAAGTTGTATTTTCTACAACTGCCACACTAAGTGCCTGCTGGTTTTCATCTTTATTTTGTCTCCTCTCTCTGAATATGTGGTCAGGGTGCAGGGAGGAAGCCCAGACCTGCAGAACTAAGAAGTTATACTTGCAGTATACTAACTTTTTCAAAGCTGAATGCTTCTCACCTGAACCAAAATCAAGTCAGAAGAGCAAAATGAAGTCATATTCAGGCAATGGAGGGAACCATTACACTGATTGTTTAAAACAACAGGAGGAAGAAGCTAAAGTAGGAAGCTGTTCTAACTATATAAGTTTATGGGTTCTTTCCAATTTACTGACAAAAAAGGAGGAGCTGTGTTACCTTCAAAAGATTACACACAAAAAAGACTAGCTAAAAATCAACAATAGGTACTTTTGAGGGGGACCAAATAAAACAAAAATATCCAGGTCATCATAAGTGATCAGAAGTTGTGGTAAGCACATGTATAGTTCAAGACACCTGCTATCACTTAAACCTCCACACATCAGATGACATTAGACCAGTGATGATACTGACAGGATCACATTCCCAAGTATTTCGTCAGCTGTGAAGCAGATACCCAAGCCATATTTCACACGGTTTCCTAGTTTTTACAGTATGGGTATGTATTTCCTCTGTACAGACTTCCCTAATTCTCAAGACTGCTGCTAGTATGAAGTTCACATCCTGACAACACATTTGTAATCAGGTAAGAAAAGCCAGAGCATTTTTGGCTGCAAGAGCACACACACATGTTCTTTTAAAAAAAAGGAGTGGGGAGACACAGACAGTCAACATGCAGTAATGTGAGATTAAGTTTTTTTCCCTGAGTTTTGGTAGTGATAACACCTTGAGTGCCATCACACCACACATGCAGGACACCAACGGATCAGGACCAGCCGGCTTGGGTTTATGAAAGGCAGGTCCTGCCTGACTAACCTGATCTCCTTCTATGACAGGGTGACCCACTTGGAGGATGAGGGAAAGGCTGTGGATGTGTTCTACTTGGACTTAACTCAGTCTCTTATCCCAGTAACAAGTGACAGGTCAAGAGGAAAGGGCCTCAAGCTGAGACAAGGGAGGTAGGAAAAATGTCTTCACTGAAAGGGTTATGAATCAATGGAGCAGGCTGTCTAGGGAAGTGGTGGAATCACTGTCTCAGGAAATATTCAAAAAATTTGTTATGTGGCACTGGGAGACATGATTTAGTAGTGACTCTTAGTTGGGCTCTATGGTCTCAGAGGTATTTTCCAACGTTAATGATTCTATGATAAGCGGGGCGGGGGGGGGAAGACTCACCTTAGATGTATTACCTTAAAAAAACATGGAGAAAATACTTGCCTAAATCAAAGCTGACATGTTTTTAAATCACAAAGTAAATTGTGCCTACATGTCTCACTGTTATTTTAATTCCAGCAAGGCCCACTTCTCAGAAGGGTATGTCAGATATTCAAGAGATTTTAATATCCAGGTACTCAGTAAGCTTTTTGGACTTATCCAAAGTGCAGTCTTTAACAAATCACTTCTTCAAGAAAGAAAATTATACAGTCAATAGGAAGTGACTATACTAAGGGCAGGAAGTGCTGCCTTTGTGAGTAACTGCACCTATTCATCACATCCCTTATGGGCAAATCATGTACAATAATGGAAACTTTTCCTGCTGTGGTTACATCTAACCATACTTCACCATTCTTCTTTGTTTCTTTGTCCAGATAGTTCACATAAGTATTACTTTTGTCTGTAGCAGCCACCTATAACATTAAATTCAGCCACAACCAACAGAGACATCCACTCTAAGCAAGGCATCCACCATGAAGTTAGGCAATGCATTCTTACATCAGTGTAATCAGTAACTGCATTAGATCCCACTGTACACAAGAGAGGAGCACCCCTGGCCATTTAGGTGTAAATAGCCAGCTTAAAGTACCGGCAGTCAAGCCCTGAAAACATTTCAACATTTCAAGTACCTGCAATTTCTACAAGTTAGACTTGGCATACTAATGCAAAAATGTTAGGGGGAGGAAAAAGACTTAAATACTCAACTGAAACCAAAACACTGTTCTGGAAACAAAACAAATGACCAAACAAGACTCCCAAACCAAGAAAGAACCCCACCCCAGATCAAGAAAAAAACCACCCCAATCCATGTGGCTGAATGCATTTTCAATTTGCATCGGTCAGAGGCAAGTACAGTGTATTTCAGACAATGAACTAATATTTGAGATTTACAGAGAGGCTTTCAAACTTTTTTTTTTTTTTTTTTCTTTTTTCATTTTTTTCCAAACTCGCAATGTTTTTTGCCTTGCTGTTGTTGCAAGTACTAAGGAGAGCAGGAAATTACAAATATTAAATAAACCCACTTTTTTTCTTTTTACCTTAGAGAAATATCCAACTAAATGGCAGCCTTTCTCATCATTTTTTGTAAGGACATAGAAGAGGAATGGTTCAACATCATAATACAAGGTTTTGTGGTCCAGAAAGAGCTTAGCTAACAAACAAAGATTCTGACAATAAATTTTGCTCACATTTCCATCAACCTAGAAAAGCAAGACAGATGCAGTTATTTCCAAGACACCAACAACTTAGGACAAAACAACTTATTCAATCAATCATATCCTAGAAAGAAATGTGAACAGTATGGTGTTACAAGGAGAAAAAAAAACAAACACAACAACAAAATACATTCAGATTCACAAGAAAAATGTCTGTTTCTTGTTAAGCAGGAAATCTCAATTAATACTAATTGTTTTGCATTTTTCTGTGACCTCTGAGTATCCAGACTTACTAAACAAAGTAACTCCATCTTTCAATTGTTCAAGATACACTTACCCTTTCCCTTTATTCCTGGAATGCAAATGGGTATGACTGGCAGACAACAAAAATGCACTAGTTAAAACTGCATTAAACTGTGGTTTGCTAGAAGGCAGTGGGGTACAACAACTTTAAAAAACCCCAAAACAATGAAGTGTATTACACTGAATCCTTAAGGTGTAGGGCCAAGAAATGAGTATCAAATTACATCTCAAACACATCAATGTTCTTGATAAACTAGACAAGACAAAATTTCCATGCCACACTAAAACACTATTGAGCGAGAGAAGTAAATTTTCAAGCTAAATTCTACAATTAGTCTAGGTATATTATGAGTGTAAAGAGTCAAGCTGTGACTCAGCTACAGAAAGGCCAGACACAGATGCAGATTTCTGAGATCAATTAGGTACTCCCTGAAAGGGAAGGCTCAGTCAAAGGCAACAACATTTTTGTAATAATCTTAATAGAAAGGTTTGCTTGTACTGATGATCTTTGATAATAACAGTTAGCTGTATTTCATTCACAGAGACAGACAAATGATATGCACACCATGCTGAAAAAGAAGCCATATTCTATTTTAATTTGTTTTGAGTAAGAATCCTAGTTACAAATCTGAGCAGAATCCAACCTTTTGGATATACTTGGGGATTCTAAGGCAACCTCGATAGCATAGTTGCATTAACTGGATTAAAAAAAAAAAAATCCACATTTAATGCACCGCTACTGCTCCTAAATGCATCAGAATAAACTTGCATGCAGCTCTTAAGAACCTATCAGATACATTAACCTCTCATACAACACACTCCTTTGTCCAGGTGGTTTTTATTACTTTTTCACACTTACTATCAAGTGTGCAAATTAAATGTGAATATTAAGAAACTAAAAATCACCACTGGCTAAGCCATAAGCCTGAAAATGCAAATTATGTGAGCCGTCTTTTTCAGTAAGAACATTTATACAGAAATGCAAAAAAAATTCTGAAGTTTCAGGCAAACACAGCTTGTTCATCAGTTTTAAATGTGAGAAGTGGGGGAAAAAAAAGAGGGGTGGCAAGCTCAAAAGCAAGCATCTGTCAGAAGTTTCCTGGCTGCAGCATAGCAGTGAGCTGTGTCAAAGTCTTCTCTCAAATCTGTTGAAGTCATGCTCTGGGCAGAGGTACATAAATCACAAAATGCCAAACTTATTTCTATTCCTCTTACAAACACAAAGTATGAAGGAAATCACAAACCCTTCATTCTGCCTAGAAGAAAACAGTTGCAGAGAATTCTTGAAAGGATCTATGAAGAAGGACATCAACTAATGACTAAATTTCTGCAGTAATCAGAGAAACAGCTGACACTAACCTTTGAAGTAAAACTGACCAAACCCAACCATATTTATTTCAGAAGGTTTAGCATAAGTGCTTTTTGAAGCATCTCAATAGAGAAAGGGAATAAAAGCAGTGGAGTTGGGACATTGCTTTCACAAACTTTGTTTTCCATGTGTTTTTTTCAGCAATTCCCCATTCCCTGTATTTTACATTATTTTTTGAAAGAATTTTTTTATTTACATGTTGTTGGCAGTAATTAATGGAAATAGACGGGAAAACACAATTTGCCTATTATATGCCGCACAGCTCTTACTTAACACCTGCCAATAGAGAAAATCAAGTTATTTTACACTGACTAGGACAATTTCACTTCTTGATAGGAAAAGCGTTAAGTCTGTTGACAACGTAAGTCTTTTGCTGGGAGATCTACAATATTTTAAAAAACTGCTCAAGTCAGGAAAGAAGTAACCTTGATGCAAATAGCTATTTTTTTCAATAGCACAAATACAAAAAAGTGAATCAAATACTAAGATCGTGTTCTAATTTAAATAAGGACTTTAAGACTGCATCTGCCATGGTTTGAACAGATAATGGCAATGATCAAGCACAACAGACATTTACACAATACGAAGATACAAGTTTGAAGCAGAATCTGACATCTGCAATTAAAAAGAAATTATCAATATACACATCTAAATAACACGGTTGAGAAGCAGTTTCAAAAGAAGCCCTAGTAACCCCAGCAGTCTTTTCTGTTAATACTATCTGTAACAAGGCTTGAGAAACAGCAATGTGAAGGTTAATGTATAGTTTTAGTAGCTGCAGGTATGCTATTTGGAATAGAATTCTATTGTCCAGAAGCATAAAATCTCAAACTTCGAAGAAGTTATCTCCCAAGAGAATAATTTAGATTGCTAAGTCCAGAATTGAGTTTGTGCATATGTATTTTTTAATAAATTACACGCAGCGTGTTCTGGCCAAAGTTGGCCTGAACCTCCATCAACCAGCCAGGATGTTTCTGGGCAAGTTTCTGAAACATCCAAAAAGAAGGTAAAAGCACTTAGTAGTTACATTTGTGATTTTAGAACACACAAGAAGCTGCTTCGCTTGCTTTTATACTTTAGGAGCACCTACATTATGATTTGCCTTCTCCCTATACCCAAGCCACTCAAACAGCCAGAAATGAATGGGTGCAAGAGGTACTTTTGCTGAGAAGGGAAAGGCAAACCCACCAAAGACGAGAACTGCAACAGGAGCAGTGCCACGCAAGCATCTTAAGAGGTTGGTTAATGCATGAAGTACGAATCATGAAAGAACATGGTCCCAACGTGTAGACCAGAATAGGGAAGATGGACTTGGTTTTGCACTATAAAAAGAACCTTCAAGGATGTATTTAAAGTTTTCACTAGTTCTACAACTGGTCTGTAACGTCTATGAACTGATTACTTTCAAAAAGTTTACATTTTTGATAAACCTACCTCAAATACTGAAAGGTCATTTCTTCTGTAGATTTCATTGGCTGGAGGATGAAACCAGCCACATTTCTCTGAGTGCCTTAACAAAATGTTTTTACTTTTCATGTATTTAAGACAGAATTCACACAGGTAAAGCTTTGGTAACCTGTATGAAAATTAAAAAGGTATTTTATAAAAATGTTTGTTACATTCTCTAAGCAAAAAAAGTTACCACAAATGAAAAGCCCTCCCCATTCAAATATAAGGTACCATAAGTAAATGCTGCATAAGCATAAATAACTACATAAATATAACATTAGAGTGAAAGATTAAAAGTTCACATGCTATTCATTTAGCAAAGGAAGATAAGAAAAGATCAGATTCAATCAATCACAGTGAACCTAATTCGCGATTGTTGAGCTGTGGTCAGTTGTTTTGTGGTCCAGCCTATAGGAGATCCCAGTTACTTCTTCCCCCTTCCCACATTCCATCTAAGCTTTTGCTGTGGTCTCCATTGAAGTAGGCACACTGGAGCAATACCTCAATTTTCACCCTTCTTATTCCAAGGGAAAATAAAAAAGGCACAAAGCAGACCACAGGTGATCTCCTTCCCTTTTATTTTCCTTGTTTTTCTTAGCCTGGGGAAGGCTAAGAAAGTATTTGTCTTATGAGATTAATTTGTCTAAGTGGCCAAAAGTTGGATGCACCTCACTGCAACAGTTTAAGGGCAAAAAAAAAAGAAAAAAAAGAAAAACAAAAAAATCCAACAACAACAAAA